>CM028335.1:8219404-8819404 GCA_016647705.1 Eucommia ulmoides | reverse complement strand
TTAAACCCTCTAGGTATCAACATGTTTTTATTCGGTTCTTCTGTCAAAAATTCTGTCAAAACTAACCGAATTTTGAGTCGTTACTTTACATTTTTTATTTTTTAATCAATTTTTAATATATATTTTTTCTTTTCTTTTCTTTTTTTTGTGTTTGACTTCTCTCCCCCCCCCCCCCCCCCCACCCCCCTTCTTCTTCTCCCTCCCTTTCTCTCTTCCCTCGTCGGCTCCTGTTACGGGGGGTGGAATCACCCCTGTTATGGGGATGTTTCAACCCCTGTTTTTCACACCCCCGTAACAGGGGGTGTTTTACCCCCTGTGAAAAATAGGGGGTAAACCACCCCCGTAACAGGGGTGGCACCCCTGTTACGAGAGTGTTTTACCCCATGTGAAAAACAAGGGTTGAAACACCCCCTGTTATGGGGGTGATTGCCCCCTCAACCGGGGGTGTTTTTCACCCCCTCAACTAGGGGTAAACCCCCCTCGTAACAGGGGGTGGCACCCCTGTTTCGGGGGTATTTTCACCCCCATAATAGTTACGGGGGTGATCACCCTTTCAACAGGGGGTGTTTTACCCCCTGTGAAATGAATGAGAGAATGAGGGATGAAGAGGAAGATATAGATGATCGAGAGAGAAAGAGACATGATCAGGAGAGAGAAATTAAGGGAAAACATTTAAAAAAAAAATCATTAAAAAAAAAAGTAAAAAGACTGTTTTGTCCTTATATTCTGTTAGTTTGGATGAAATTTTTTACAGAAGGACCAAATAAAAACGTGTTGATACCTAGAGGGTTTAAAATGAAACGCTCAAATAGATAGGGACCATATAGAAAAATACCAATACCGAGAGGGTTTAAAATGTAATTTTCTCTATATTCAATATTAAGTTAAATATTGGTAAGTGTTCAAAAATTAATTTATTTAAAAAATAAGTTTCTCCATAAAAAACATAAAATATTTAAAATATATATATATATATATATATATAGAGAGAGAGAGAGAGAGAGAGAGAGAGAGAGAGAGGGAGGGAGGGGGAGAGGGAGAGAGAAAAGTTGTCCTCTAAATAGAATAAAAAATGAAAAATTAGTTTGTGTACACCTATTTATCATACAAAATTATTGTTCGAATTTAATCACTGGACGAATTTTGTTATTCATGTATATTTGGTGTTTCTCGTACATAGTTATCAAACTTATTAAACGATGTAAAAAAAAAATGATGAAATTTATGCAAATTTGATGCCATGGTGGAAACAATGTTTAAAAATGATGAAATTTATGCAAATTTGATGTCATGGTGGACAAATTATAAGTTAAAAAAATAATTCTTTAATAAGCTAAAACTTTCACTTAATAATGTGTTGTAACATGGCGCTATCAAATTCTTTACTTCACATTTTACAAACAAACAAAAATAATAGAAAAAACTAAGCAAAAATAATAGTTCTTTACGTGTCTATTTGTTTTTACTTATTTTTTTTCTTTTTCTTTTTTATTAATTTGCCTTAGTTTTTATTTACTAATTTATTTCACCAAAATATCTAATGTAATGAACAAATATTGCAGATACCAATAGCAATATCTGTTTAGTTAATTAACAAATAAAGTTAGTAAATTATTTTATATTTTTATCATTCGTTCATGCATCGAATGTGTTCTATTTGCTATTATTATACACGAGTCCCAACTTATTGGCCTAATATATTATACTGGACATGAGTCTCATCTAATCCCAAGCATTAGAAAAAATATACATATCATGGTAAAAGTAGTTCTTATTGCATTGAACCTAATTAATAAGATCTCATCCTCTCATTTTTCAAGTCTATCTCCATTTGAAAAGTTGTGTAGTCGTGCTCCCAATTATTCTTCCTTAAGAGTATTTGAGTTCACTTGTTTTGTACTTCGACCGAAAGTAAAACGTAGTAAGTTATCTTCTCATTCTACCAATTGTGTCTTCCTCGACTATGGTGGAAGCCAAAAGAGATATCGTTGTTTTGATTCAGTTGAACAAAAACTATATATATCCCATCATGTTGTGTTTCTTGAGCATATATATTTTTTCTCTATTCCAGCTGGTATACACAACTTGACTAAATCTGATCTTATTTTCATTGATCCTTTCTCTGATGACACAAATAGTTTATCTTCTCAAAACCCATGCACTACAAATATTGACCCATCTCATGTGTCTCAACCTCATGTTCACACTGGTAGTTTTGCAGGTACTGATACTACTAGCGTTCCCTCGTCTCCGACGGCCTACCAAGAATCTTCTAAGATTGTGGATCCTCCTCCTCGCTATCCTCAAAGCATTCGTAAGTCCACTCATATACTAGATTTTGTTTACACTCTCTATTCAAATTCTTTTGCTTCATTTTCAACATCTATTCACTGTATCTCTGAACTTTTATCCTATAAAGAGGCAGCACTTGATCCTCTTTTGTAACAAGATATTGTTAAGGAACTCTTTGCTTTACACAAGACAAATACATAAGATTTTGTACCGTTACCTCCTAGTAGAAGACCAATTGGTTCTCGTTGGGTCTACAAAATTAAAACTAAATCTGATGGTTCAATTGAGTGGTACAAAGTTTGTTTGGTTTCCAAGGAATTTTCTCAGTAATATGGTATGGATTATGAGGAGACTTTTGCTCCAATTGCAAAAATGACAATTGGTCACACTCTTATTACTGTTGCATTTGTTCGTCAGTGGCATATTTCTCAGATAGATGTTAAAAATGACTTCTTGAGTGGCTATCTTCAAGAAGAAATTTACATGACTCATCATCCGGGTATTGCTCATAAGTCTGGAGAAGTTTGGAAACTCAAGGAAGATATATATAGCCTTAAACAAGCCCCTTGAAAGTAAATATTTATTTAAACTAAGGTACCATCTATGGATGAGTGTCTTGGGGTAACATAACCGACCCCCGAACTTAAAGAAAACTTTGGTACAAAATCTTAATGAGTCAAAATACGGGCTATTTAAAAATAACAAAATGAATTTTTAAAACTTCCAGCAATCTAGCACACCATTTAACCCATGCTAGGTGACGACTTTATTTTCAACTCAAAATCCCACCCAAGGAAATTTTTCAAAATCGACGCCTAGAAACCATTTTAAAAAATTAATAGATTTGGAGGATTTAGAGAGGGTGGGATGGAAACTTGTTTTCTTTTCTTGTCGATCTCTACTTCCTCTAGTTTTTTCTCAAACAAAATTATGGATGTGTCACTGTATCTTTATGGAGGAGAGGATCTTAACACAGCCAAGGAAGCCCTCTCCGGTCCTATAGACTCGTGGTCGTGAGGCAGATGGCAGTTCTTGGATGCGCACCGCTTCGAAAATTCCATACGAGCATCGTGGCCTTGGGGTAACTCCTTGGGCCCTATGGTTTGGAGAGATGGTCCATTTTGGATAGAGGTCAACGGCAAGCGTGCGAGGAAAAACTGTATGCACGACTGGAACTCACCCATCTGGCATTTCAAGAAATCAATGTGAGATGCATACACAGCTTCCGCAGTCTATCCCACAAAAACCCCCCCGGAGTGCAGGGTAGATGGTCCTACCTAATCTTGGGGAGTAGTTATCTTCATTGGTGATAACGGGGGGGTGAGCCCTTGGATCCTTCGACATTTTTCTAGGTTATTCTCTAAAAAAATAGTTACTCATAGCAGGAGCTTCTATTCAGTGTTTATTTGTCTGACTAGACCTTGTGATCACCCAAGCTTAGCTAAGCAGAGAGAAATAATCAGGAGAAGGCTTTTCGCACGGTTTCCACAGACGGCACTAAATTGTTGTCGTATAAAATTAGTACACACCTCGAGTATGGTCCAATAAGGAACTGGTCAGTCCTACTACTAGAATTGGAGTTATTGATTCGGAGATGGAATTGAAAATTTCTCAAATGAGCTGGAATGGTCAACCTGGAGGGTTAACTTGCTGAATTCATGAGTCGTGCTCCTTAGGGATCTATACCTGCACAAGGCATGACTAGGAGTTGTTCTGATGAAGCCCCTTCGGTATGAGAGTTAGAGCTTGGAGAGAAAAAGTACAGAAATTCGTCAAGTATATAAATGAATACTGAACATTAGCGTTTTAGGCATACCTCGGGCTTGCTTAGCCCCGATATATATATATAGGTATTGGAGATGATCAATTTTAGCTAATTGGGCCTAAAAATAGTTCATTAGGAAAAATCATGTGTTTAGTTGATAGTCGAGGCGTTTAAGAGATAATCATTGGACTTGGGCTTTTGGGCCCATTTGGAGAAACTCGTGGTCCTCTGTCAAGCTTGTGGAGGTAACCTAGTGAAGGAGGAAGAAGATTCGTGGAGTTCTAGAAGAGAAACATACTGAAATGGTAAGTCAGTCAAGACAAATGGATAAGTCCCTGAAGTTGGTCATCTAGGGGAATAGCACAGAATTCTGGGTGTCAGCGTCCACGCGGGGCACATTGTTCTTCCCTGGGTGCAAAAGAGATTCCAGTGAAAGAGTTTTGGTCAGCGTATGCTCCTATATCGCACTTTGGATTCTTGAATGCGTCTATGTCATGGTAAGGGTACGTGGTCGTATGTTGACTTGGTAATACCTGAAAATACCCTCATCTGATGTAATTAGTCTTAATTCTGTTAAAATTTTAATAAGTTCTTTATACTTTTAGGGCACACAAGAGTCGATTTTACCATACTAGAGCTCATTTCAACTTTAATCCTAAATTACAGTTAACCGACCCTCACACTGCTGGATTTAAGAAAGCCAATTTTTTTTTTAAACCGATCATACAACGACTGGTTTTCAAAAAAAGGACTACCACGCTAGCAGCCCCTACCACCAGGGCCCCATCCCCCCCCCCCCCCCCCCCCCCCACACACACACACACATTCCACCCCTACCCCCACCCTACCCCACCCTCACTCAGTCAAGATTTTATAAAAAGTAGTACAAATTTGTCATTGTTTCGTCATAACAAAACAATGAAAATTTTGTACTTGTTTTGCTATTACACGCACATACACACAAAAAAAATAATAAATAATAAATAAAAATAAGAAGTGTACTCAATGAAAGAAATAAATAGGAATATGGGTCTTACCCATAAAATAAATTGGATATTTGATGGGTAATACCTATTTTCAAAATTCAAATTGGATAATTTTTTTCTATAAATTCCTTCTTCATTATTTTCATTACTCTTCATCCCATTATTCTTCCTTATATTTTCTCTTTTTTGGTTGATTGAAGATTTTGGAGTGTGACTGTAATGTACCATTTGATAAAAGTTAGTAGTAATAAATTATTGTAGTTAATTTTTTCAGATGTTAATATATTTTTTTAGGTTAGATTTTGTTTAATTATAATTTTATGTGGTTATGTATTGTTAGTATAATAATGTTTTTACGTTAATATATATGTTTAGATTTAGATAAATATATATATATATATATATATATATATATATATATATATATGCTAAATTACTAACTTTAGTATAATATATCATTTAACCTAACAAGTTATCATTTGGCCTAACAAGGTATAACAAGTTCTGTTACTTTTTTTTTTAACAAGTTCTTCTAATTTAACAAGTTCTATTAGTAAAAATATGTTAAATTACTAGCCTTAGTAAAATATATCACTTAACCTAACAAGTTATAACAACTTCTATTACTTTTTTAACAAGTTCTTCAAATTGAATAAGTTCTATGAGGAAAATGTATGTTAAATTATTAACCTAATAAAATATATCATTTAACCCAATATGTTAAATAATAAGTTGTATTAATTTTTTTTTAGTATCGCACTATCAAAAAATTGTTTATATAATAAATAAGGAAAAAAAAAAAAGAATATTGAATTGTAGTATGAATCCAACTTTGACAGGGTCAGTTTCGAACTGAACTGTTCGAAATCGGCCTCTGTCAGCAACCAATTGGTGGGAAATAGGAAACAAAATGGAGGGAAAGAGTTTGGCAGGAAAAAAATAAAAGAAAAATTGAGGTAATTTTTTTGGCGGGAAAGTGGTTGGCAAGAAATATGGATGGCGCCAAACTTTGCCTATATCTACTTGGATACTTGCAAAACTTTCACTCACTTCACATTCATTTCTCTTCTCTCCATTGTCATTACTAAAAAATCAGTTCAAATGGCAAGCAGGTCAGAAAACGATATAAAGGTAAGAGCAAAGGTAAGGAACCAATGAAGATCCAATGCATTGGTGAGGGTTCAAGGACAAGACATCATGTTAAGTGACAAGATGAGATAGGTACTTGATATAGAATCCAAATATGTCGGTAAAAGGTCATATATTGGAGCGAAGATGAATCGCGACCCCCACTAGTATGGTATGACGCTCAAGATAAGTTGTGTTACCCTAATCCATTGCATGGTCCGTGGGATGTTATTATACATTGCACCGGTGTTCAATGACAACTCGATCTATCTAGTACATGGTTGAATCCCATTACGAGAAAATAAACTTTCTTAGTACACGGTGATCCTTTCAAACAAATTATTCCATTAGGTCAATCGTCGTTACCACGAGAATTACAACTCTACGAAATGAGGCAAGGATAGTAGAGGCAAAGAATTTACAATGGTCAATGCTAATGGAAAAGAGAAACATTTATGAGGTAAGATCTCACATGTCCCACCTCTAGATTCTGAAATTACGATCCCTCGAAATATTGAAAAACGAATTGGATAACATCAACAAAATTCGTTGCGCATTGAAACAAGAAATAAAACAAATGAAAAAACGGATGCATGAAAGATAAGAACATCAAAAGATTCAGAATGAGTCAGATGTAAATAAGCAGATATCAAAATTCTTTGC
Source organism: Eucommia ulmoides (assembly GCA_016647705.1). Classification (NCBI taxonomy): domain Eukaryota; kingdom Viridiplantae; phylum Streptophyta; class Magnoliopsida; order Garryales; family Eucommiaceae; genus Eucommia; species Eucommia ulmoides. The sequence goes on along the minus strand of CM028335.1, from coordinate 8,812,570 downwards.
CGATCCCAAATATACAGATGACCAACAATTGTCTGATTACGAAGATAGAGTTATTCACTGTGAATTGTTTAATAAAAATAAGTAGTTATTGATGCTAGAAAAGTTTACTGATGGATAGTATTTTCTAATTAATCTATTTTTTTAATGATTACTTGTACTTGTTAACATGTTTAATTTCAATATGATGTTAATGATTACTTTAAGTTGTTTTACCCTTAGTTAATATATTCAAATACTAATATTTATAAATAAATAAATAAATTCATGGTTAAAAGTTTCCACCAATTTTAAGACACATAAATTATAAAACCTAAAAATATAAGACACCCCAAAAAAAATACATAAATTGTAAGACACATAAAAAACTAAGAAAATATAATTATAAGAATTAGAAAGAAAAAAAATTAAGACACATACATTATTTAATTTTTCAATAATAAGTTAATTATTGAAATAATTTAATTTTTTAAAAAACATAATGCAAACAAATAATTTTTTTAAAAAAAGTTAATTATTATCAAAATAAAATAAATTTGATTAAATCATAAATAAAAGAAAATACAAATTTTGAGGGATGAAGGGGGAGGGGGGATGTGGTGTTGGGTAGGAGGGATGAGGGCTGCAAAAAGCAGCCCCATCTTCCGGTGGTAGAGGCTACCAATCTGGGTTTGTGTGTGTGTGTGTGTGTGTGTGTGTGTTGAATATGCCAGTGGGAGGGCAGGTTAACTCTAATTTGGGATCAAGGTGTAAATGAGCTCTAGTCAGGTAAAATCGACACTTTTGAGCTTTAAAAGTGTAAAGAACCCATTTGCAATTGTTGCACTTAAGTATAAAGTACAAGGAAAGTAAGTTATAACGAAAATGCCATAAGGATGCAAAGTTTAGTTAGACCTAACTACAAGGATACAAAATATAATTAACCTTATCATTTTTAGGCCAAATTATCTTTTAGACCCTCTAACTATTGATACGTTTCTATGTAGTCCAGTAAATTTTTTCATTTCAGTTTTAACTTTCTAAGTATATAACCTGTTTTAATTGGTCCTTTTGTTAATTTTCCATCCAAACTAACAGAAATATCATATGCATTGCACATTTGCTATTTTGTAGGGGTATAATAGTCTTTTCAATATTTTTTATTTTATTTTTATTTTTTTTACATCTCACTTCATCTCTTTCTCTACACTCACTTCTTTCTCAGATCCATCAATGGAAATTATGATTTTTTTTTTTCATCTCTCTCTCTCTCTCTCTCTCTCTGAGAGATGAGATGAAAAAATAAAAAAATAAAAAGACTTTTATACCCCTAAAAAAATAACATATGCAATGCACATGATGGTGTTTCTGTTAGTTTTGATGAAAAAATTAACAGAAAGACCAATTAAAATCGGTTATTTAGAGGATTGAAACTCAAATGAAAAAAAATATAGTAGTCTGCATAGATCGTGTCAATAGTTAGAAGGTGTAAAAGGTAATTTGTCGTTTTTCAATAACAACTATATAATAAGGTAACAGTATAATAACGATAATAACAATAAAAGAGATTCAACAAAATGAGCCTACATTGCCTACATATTTTCGGGACTTTAAAAATAAGCCAAATAACCGAAGGAATACGAGGAAAAAAAGATTATATTTTTTTTATTTTGCTAATAAAACATTTGTTTTTGAAAATAACTTTACCATGTACCCAAAAAAAAAATTACCTTTACCCATTTGAGAGTGAAACCCTTTGATTTTTTGGTCCAATTTGATCAAACTAAATCAAAAGTCAATTTTTTTGGCAAAATTTCAATTTTAGCACTAGAATTTTCATTGACTTTTTGAATCTCAATTGGAGATCGATTCAATTGTTTCTAAAATTGATTTTATTCTTGAAGACTTTAATTTATTGGAGCCTCAATTGGCCCTTTTATTGTTAGAAATTCTAATTATGTTCCTATACTTTCGAAGTTGAAGAATTGTTCCAATTAGTCTACTTGAAATCTAAAGGTTATTGTAGAACTTCGGTTGAATTTGGTATGATATTAATTAAACTATTTAAAGGTTAATTTTGAACCTCAACGCCAAAATCAATTTTTAAAATTTTAATTTAATCCAAAAAAAAACTTCAATTGTAACGAAAATTTCAGTTGGCATTCAAAAGGGCCCAATTATGATTCAAAATCCTAAATTTGATATTGTTCACTGGACTTTTAAAACATTAATTTCAAATCTAGTAGTTTTAATTTATTATCTTAAAATTTTAATTTAACCCTTAAAATTTTCAATTGCAATTTGAGAGCTAAAATTGATTCTTGAACCTTGAGACTTTTCATTTTAACTTGGATATTTTTTTAAAATTCATTAAAATCGACTTGGCAAAAAAATATTTAGACTGAAATACCACGTGCCAGCAGTGGCGGCACGGCTTGGATATCAGCTCATGGAGAGAGAGAGAGAGAGAGACATGCACATAAGAACAGAGAACAACATATTAACATATATTATATTTTCTTCATAATTTAGTACACACTAGCGCATATATATAATTATTAATTGCTAATTAACTAGGAGGGAAGGAAGATGATAGCTTTCCCTCCGCAACCTCTGTCGGAAGTCGCCGCTGACGGACAGGATATGTCATTGATTCCGGTGAAATCAATGCACAAGTAAATCTCGTACAAGACAACATACGTAGCGTTCGGGGGTTCGAAGTCTTTACATGAGACATATACATCCATCCCAGTCACTCGTTGGATGGCGGCCTGAATATCTACCTTCCGATAAGCCACGTCATTCCGCGGCGTAATATGGGCTCTCGTCAATATATCCAGCAAATCCCGCTTGTTTGTTTGGTAGAGCACCGTTTGAAAATAGGTTACGCAGTCCAGCTTCTGAGCCGAACAAATCCCATGTTTCTCCCATTCGTGGTACCAGAAATCCTTCGTCTTATAATTAGCTTTAATCGATGGCCAAGCTTTCTCAAGAAGGCCAGTCAAAGTTTTCTCCGAACGCTGTGCATTTCAAGAGAGAGAAGAAAACAATATTACAAAATATTTGAAGAGATATATATTGATAAAACTACATTTTTATCCTTGTATTGCATCTTTATTTCAACAATTTTCAACCACAAATTCCACATATTCATCAATTGTTGGAAATTCATCCATAAAAAGTATATTCGTGAAAGCATGGAAGCAAGGAGGAGGAGGAAGAAGAAGAACAGGGGAATATCACTTACCAACTTAGAGAAAAATTGAGAAAAATCATAATATCACTTACCAACTTAGAAAAATCTCCTATTTTATGATGCATTCCGGGGCAACTGACAGTTATGCCTCGAGAATTTGCCGGCCACATGCCGTGCGTAGTGAAATTAGCAATGAGAGCAAAAGTTCTTTCGCATTGATTCAGATGACAGAAAGCAGGAATCCATGTTTTGACAAGTTGAAAATGGTCGTATTGGTTAGGTGGCAATGGTGGAGTCAGAGGTATTGGACAATATTGGGACATCATAGCATACAACACAACTTGAAGCAAGGATGCAAGGAGCAAGAAGAAGAAGAACAGAGAAGTCATTTTGAGAGTGTGTTCTTTGCAAGGAGCAAGAAGAAGAAAAAGCTCTATTTATAGGGGGGGAAGAACTCACATTTGATTATCATTATTAAAACTTAATTTATCACTCGCTAATTTTTGCCATTTTCAGTTGTTTAAGATGTTTTTATCTATCTACTTTCATGGTAGAGAGGTGCTTGAACTCTCATGTCTCAGGTTATGCGCAAGTCAATACACTTTCTATTTAAGCATGCATATACGGGTATCGGTTCTGCACGGGCCGATACCGAAAAATAACATTGGGTCAAAATCCGCCCGAACCCGACTGAGTTTACCCGAACACTCGAACGGGTTCGGGCGCATTTCGGGTCAGTATCGGTTGTTTCTTTTTTCGATTTTTTTTAGGGTTTAGGTGAGCAGCTAGGGCTGTAAACTCACCGGCGGAAAAATCAGAGGCAAAATTGAAGAGATTAAGAAAAAATACTCAATCAAAAGTACTTACGTACAGATGGCATTTGGCAAGATGAAATCAGAGCAGGAGCAGCGTCGGCTGGATGAAAATCCGATCAGATTGCGTCGGCGTGCAACGATTGCTCTTTGGCCATTGCAATCTGGGAAATGAAGTAGATGAGAGTGTGAGGAGAGTTCAGGGTTTAGGGTTCTGAGAGCGAACGATAGAATGAGAATCGGAGAGGAAATGCTTGTCATATATAGAGGGGTCTTTTCACAATATACCATGGATTTGGGGGGGATTTCGGTAAATTATTAGTAATGGGTAGAGGGTCACCCGAGAGGCCTCGAATTCAAACCTGTCAATTTCATTGCATAAATTGCATGCACATATCTAGGCCAAGCTATATATGGGTAGAGAGGGCATAGAGGCCCAAGAGGGTATGGACAGAGGGTCACCCACTTACCAATTAATTCTAATAATTTCTCGTTTTTATTATGAAATTGACCTATTTTCTTGTTTATTTCTATTTACTTAAAACTAGATAACTAAATTTAATAACACAATATAAGAGTTTTGTGAAGAAATATTATTAAATTTTATATGAAAAGATAAATAATATAAGGATGTTTTTAGGGCTAGTTTAAAAAAACAATTACCTAAATTAAAGTCATGTCAAAAATAAAAATAAAACAAATCACTCCAAAACTATTCCGGCTTTGTATATATATGTAGAAAAATAATTTTTGCTAATCTTTAGTTTTCAATAAAAAATCACTAGATTTTAAACTTAGTCGAACTCCAACTTCAGGACCCGGCCTAGTCCGTACGTTTTCACACTCTGGTTTCACCAATACTCATCCACCAGAACGCTTTCACACTCTGGTTTCTAAACTACCCTGAGTTTGAGAGGGATATTAATATATGTATATGAGCTTGGCCCATTAAATTAAACCCTAATTTTAGGATTTTCCTAGTCTCTAATATGTATCTCCATGGTTGTACCTTTCCTTGATATCAATATGATTGTTCCATGTTCTCTAATATGTATCTCCATGGTTACACCTTTCCTTGATATCAATATGATTGTTTCATGTTCTTTATTCCGTCTTTCAATTATTCTAACATTATATATTATGCAGAGGGATCATTTCTATTTTCAATCTCAGCTGTAGAAAAAATAATTGGGTTTTTTTTCAATAGGTGTTTATTATGAAATTGACATACGAGAGGTTGTTTTGATGAAATATTATATTTTATAAAAAAAAATATAAGACTTGATTTTAAATTCTAGCACCTTTTTGCCACTATAAAATTGTGTTTGAGGAAGGAATTAATTTGATAAATTCATGGAACTTGTAAATGATGGAATTTTAAAATTTCATTATTTATAATTTTTTTCTCTGGCTAACTTTTTTAAATGAAGAATTAGATTTTGTAATTTCATAATTTATTTGTTTTGATAGATAAGTATTTATTCATGAAATTTTAAAATCTATTAAATTTTAATAATAAAAAATATGTAATATAATTTTTATTTAATAATTTAATAATATAATTTGTATACTTATTTTACAAATATAATTTTAATAATACAACTTTAATTACACATAACTATTTTAATAATATGATTTTTATACCTATTTTAAAATTTTAATTTTATTATATAATTTAGAAAGAGAAGAGATAATTTTGAAACACATTCAATTACAAAATAAAAAATAGGATTAAAATGAAATGATGAGAAATTGAAAAAATGAAAAATTCTCTCTTAAAAGGACTAAGAAATAATATGTGTTTTGAAAGGATTTACAAATCGCTTTTATTCTTTTATTTCATTAATAAAGGATTTCATAAATTTCTTTTCATAATATAACATTTGTTAAACAGAATTTGTAAAATTTTTTACTCAAATGAAATTTCCTCTTAAATTACCAACCTAATAGCTAAGTTAAACAAAGTGAAATTGCTTTTTAACACGTAAATGTTAATATATAGACCAAAGCAAAACCCGAGAGGCCTCGAATTCAAACTATCATTTTCACTCCTTAAATTGCATGCCTGCATGCATATGCAAACCTAGGGTTAACTATAAATGGTTTTGATGCATGACGTCAAGTTGATCTTCTGCCTTTTTCTTTTTTTATGTTATTTTTATCCATGTAATTGTTAAGGTGAAGAAATACTAATATTATGCATTATCTGTCATTGAGATCCCAAACATCAAAAAAAAAAAATAATAATAAATAAATAAATAAAAATAAAATAAAATAAAAAAAATAATAATAATAAACAAGCACATGGGTAATTTTGTTATTAAAGTTTTTTAAAAGGAATTGGTACCATTTTTTTTCAAAATAATACTCATGAACAATGTTTTATCTTGTGGGTTCTTAAAACATTGTTTGCTTTTAAAAATGAACTTATGGAAAGGTAACGGCAAAAATGTAATACCCGGTTTTAAACTCCAATAATACCTTTTACCAATAATAGCTAAAATAAAACAGGGTAGCACGGTATAGTTAATATATAGATTAAAATTTGATCAAAAGGCCAAAACAAAATGTCATAGGCGTCAAAGTTCAAACCTATCAATTTCATTACATAAATTGCATGCATATATCGACCTATGACAAGCTATATATGGGATTTGATGCATGACCTGGAACTACTTCCTTGCATTTACTCAATTGTTTATGTTGTTTTTATTATGCACTACTTCTCATGTCTCATGTTATAAGTAGGTGGTAAATTCAACCCACTTACCAATTTGCATGCATTTGGAGAAATCATATTTTATTGGCCATATTTTCTCATTTTTATTATGAAATTGACATATTTTCTTGTTTATACCCATTTACTTAAAACTAGAAAACTAAATTTAATAACACAATATAAGAGTTTTGTGAAGACATATAATTCCACAAAAAATCAAAATTAAACTTTTATTAAAAAAAAATGTATTAAAATTTAAAAAAAAAATAGAATTTTTTCATACAAAATTATATTTATAAAGAAATTAATTATTATAAAATTAACAAATATCAATAAACGTGTTCTATTGAATTTCTATATTTCACTTAATATTATCAACTCGAATAAAAATTTATAACTCCAATTATTACTAACAATTCAACTAAATATAAATTAAAAAATATATATTTCAACAAAATTGCCAAAAAAAAAAAAAAACACTCATATATTATCATCTACGTAAATTTAAAATTCAAAAATGAAACATTCAAAACAAAATTCAAACTACCAAAAGTGAAAACATACTTATAATCTATATCTATACATATTATATAAAATAAGGTTCGCTTTACTATTTTTTTGCATATGTAAAATTACATATTTGTCCTCAAAATTTGTGAAAACTAAAGATCAATTTTTCACCTATTTCTATACATTATAGTAATAATATATATGTAAACATAGACAACTTTTTTGTACAATAATTTTATACATAAAGTAGATTTACAAATTACGCTTTAAGAATTTTCAAATTTAATCTACTCATTTTTGTATTGTATACTTAAAAGTAATACTACTTGGTGTAAAAAAACTATTTAATGGAAATATAAAATATAAAAATAATTAAAAATATATATATAACCACATATGTAAATAGGGATATTTAATAAGAAATTTTTAATTAGTTTTAAAATACAGGTTGCAAATAATAGATGATATTTTACGCTATTTAGAACAAAATTTATGTTAATTTGATATTTTTTATAGTTAGAAAAAATTATTTTTTTACACTCATAATAGTTATAAAATTTATTTTTATACTTTCGTACATTTGGTTGGGATTATTATCATCAATTATTTATTTATTTTTTAATTATAACATATAAAAAAACAATAGTGTTACCTAACTGCAATTGAAATTCATCCGGTTCTACTAATATTATTTGACTTATTTGGTCAATTAATTGCAATTAATTGTGTTTAGTTTTTTTTCAATTTTTTATTCTCTATAAATAAATATAAGACAAATTAAAAAAAAAATGAAATAAAAATAGGGAACAAGAGCAATATATATGTATACACATACACATATATACATACAAAATAAGAGAATAAGAAAGAGAATAAAAATGAAAAATAAAACAAAAAGTAAAATTAGAAATAAAAAATAAAAAGTAAAAAAAAATATGGTGTTTTAAAGTTACCAGGTTAATTTTGTCAAAAAAAAATTATGATGTCAGCAAATTCTAGTAGTGTTTATTAGCCGAGTGTAAACTCACATAATAAAAATAGAGATATTTGTTCAATTATTCCATCCATTGCTCCTTATTATATAGAGACAATTTTATTTAAAATCATATAAATAATTATAAAAATTTAATTTTTTTTTAATCAAAATATTTAAATACACTCATTATTAATACACATTAACTTTCTAATTTGGTGTAGAATCTTATTGCGGTTTTATGTATTTAATGAAAAATATTATAAAAAACTACAACACTATCTGTTTAATTAAATAAAAAAATAAAGTGAATAAAATATATTTGTGCTTTATATTATTTATTCAAGTATCCCATGTGTTCTATTTGTGATTAGTATGCACGATTTTCAAATGATTTGCCTATTATATTATATTCTACACGAGTCTCATATAATACACAGTCTCACGAAAGTGATAAATAGATTAGGTACATAGCAAAGATGTCGAGCAATGTTCTTTTAGAAGAAGAAGTATGCTCTTCAAATCCTCAACATAATTTGTTTGGTATTTTTTAATATTTATATTATTAATTTTTAATTTTTTCATAATGACTACAGTGGACAAACAATAATTTTCATCTTCCAGAAGACATATTAAAGGAGATTCTCGTCATACTCCCTTGTGAAATCCTTATTGCGATGTAAGTGTGTATGCAAATTCTGGAACTCACTAATCAATAGTCATACTTTCATTCGTCAACACTATGAGGACAAGAGAAATAAGATAGATATACTCATTTATGATACTCAATACATTCCCACGAAACATGCAATTGTCCATTGCTCTGATCAGACATTTTTTATTGGCAAAAGTACGTACAAATGCCTCGTGTTCTAGTTAGTGTCATTGGTCCCACAAATGGATTATTATGTGTTGTCAGTAGCTTAAACAACTTCGCATTTTGGAATCCAATGACTAGAGAGTTTAAGCCCATCCTTCCCCTCTCACCTCATCATGATTTAACCTCATATATGGATTTACATGCTATTGACTTCGGGTTTGGGTTGGAACTATTGAGTAATTTATACAAGGTTGTCTTGGTTCATTTTTTTTGGGACGAGAGGGAAATTTACAATATACACTGCGGTGATGCCTTTGTTTCAGTGTACACACGCGATCATGATTCTTGGAGACATTTTAGGTTTGATTTTCCTTAAATCCATAGAATGAACTAATCAACATCGAATACCTATGCTGAGGGTGTTTATTATTGGTTGACATCGGCTGGACACCATAATAGTCTTTATATTTTGGCATTTGATATGGGGAGTGAGGAGTTTCGAGAGGTACTGCCGCCCCTACAGGCGATGGTTATCTCACCTTTTGCATTAAATCCATCGCTCTTTTCCAGTGGCAAATCTCATAGATGTCTCCTTTGAATATATGGGTAATGAAAGACGATGGGTATTGGGCCAAAATTTATACAGTTATAGATTATGTAGAAGCTCGTATATTTCTTGGATTTTAGAAAGATTATCCATTTCTCCTTGAAACATCTGATAATTTGGTTTGGTACAACTCCCGTTCTAGTGAAATCAATATTCTTCAGGCGTGGAAAGATCATTACAAGGGATTTAAAATATGCAATGTTTTTAAATACAAAGAGAGTCTTGTTCCGGCCAATGGAGGAAACTTGAATTGGAAATTCAATAATTGGACTAAGGTTGTTCAAGAATTTTTTTCTCTAGAATCCATTTTAATCTAATTCTTTTGTTTTTATTTAGATGATGAAATCAATAAGATTTATTTGACTTAAATGATAAATAATTGTCCCACAGTATTTAGTATATTTATTTGTAGAGAATTCTAGCATGTTTTCTTTAATTTGGACACATTAATATTATATTTCCTTAAATTGAATTAAATCTTTATATTTTGAGAGGTTAACAATATTTCATAGATTCAATTTAAAATAAAATCGTGTAATTTTTGCATTTCTGTTGAAATATATTGCTCCAAAAATGATAAACCAGGGTAGGGTTAATGCATTACCTTAAAGCAGCAAAATGTTAAACCAGGGTATAGGGTTAATTCATGAATTCATCTATGAACAGACGAACAAAATTATGCAATAGTCAGGTAGAAAAGCTTTGAAAGGTTATTTAAGAATCACAAGAAACACAAATATATATTAACGTCCCGTTACAAAAAAAAATTGTCCACAATTTGCTCTTTTTATTTTTTAGTCATTCTAATTTTCTAGTTTTTTGTTTAACATCAAATATATTAAATTTATCGAATTAACTTGAGGTAGAATTTGTATTTGATATTATTGTCAATATTATTAAGTATTCTCAACATAATTGATAAGAAATAAAAAAGCAAATCTCTCTACAAATAGGGGAAAAAATTGAAAATATATAACATAAATGATAAAAACAATTGAAAAATAAGTTTCTCTCTAAAGGAAAAAAAAACCGAAAAATCAAAGAATATATAATAAGAACCCGAATTTTTCTTTTATATACAAATTAAAAATTTAGGTGATAAATCTAGAGAAATTATAATATCTTTGATGGGGATATATTGCATTTTAACCTATCATAATTGTTCGATATATAACTTACAATTGAAATATGATCTCGTGTTCCTGTAAGTGTCATTGTTCGTTTAATATGATCTCGTGTTCCTGTAAGTGTCATTGTTCCCTTAAACTACTTATTCTGTGTTATCAATAACTTTATCACTTGGTATTTTGGAATCCAACTAAGTTTAAGCCTTTCCCCCTTCCTCACCACATCATGACGTAACCTCATATATGGATTTACTCTCTTCTGACTTTGGGTTTGGAATAGACTCGTCTAGTATTTTGTATAAGGTTGTCTTAGTTCAATTCTTTTGGGACGATAAGGAAATTCACAACCAACTATGCGACAATGCCTTTCTTTCGGTGTACAAACACTGTTGTGACTCTTGGAGACACTTTAGGTTTGATTTTTTTTTTTTTTCAATCAGTATGATGAATCAATCTACATTGAATAGGTATGTTGAGGGTATTTATTATTGGTAGGAATCAGTTGGACACCACGATGGTCTTTATATTTTGGCATTTGATATGGGGAGGAGTTTCTAGAGGTACCGCCGCCGGCTACCGCCCTTATAGGCCAATGAATCCATCGCTCTTTTCCAGTGACAAATCTCAAAGATATCTCCATTGAATATATGAGTAATGAAAGAAGAGGGGTGTTGGACAAATTGCATGCAGTTATAGATTGTGTAGAACCTCACATATTTCTTGGATTTTGGCAAGATTATCAATTTGTCCTTGAAACTTTTGATAATTTGGTTTGGTATGACTCTCATTCTGGCAAAATCAGTATTTTTCCAGCATGGGAAGATTATTACATGGGATTTAAAATATGCAATTTTATTAAATACAAAGAGAGTCATGTGGACTCAGATTGTTCAAGATTTTTTTTCTTCGGAATCATTTTAATTTGATTCATTTGTTTTTATTTAAATGATGATACGAATAAGAAATTTGTTTTCAATTTTTATTTGACTTCTCCCTCAATATTTAGTATATTTTTTTTAAGAAAATTCTGTTATTTTTTCTTTAATTTAGTATTTTTTTTTAAGATAATTCTGTTATTTTTTCTTTAATTTGGATACATTGTTATTTTTCTCAAAATTGAATTACATTGATATATTTTGAGCTGTTCAAATGATGTCAGTCGCGTTCTAGATTTTTGTTTTTTTTTGGCTTTTATGTGTCAATGTTCTTGTTTTTAAATTTCCAAATCTTGTAGCACCTTTTTCCCACAAAAGCGAAATTAAAATAGGGAAAATTTGTACTTTACCGCGTTATACTTAATGTATAGGTAGATACATTGCCATTGAAATTTGATCAGAAAACCGAAACATAATCCAGTAGGCCTCAATGAAGGTAACAGCGGCAGTGACACTAACGGTGGCGCATGACGACGCGTTCGGTGTCTAATTGTGGTTATTTTGATGTCGTTGAACTCGTATTTACAAAATGAGGCTAATGGTACCAATGAATGCAGTGTCGGTTTGTAATGGTGAAATTGAGAGTTGTGGGCAGTGATGCACAGAAGCTTGAAAAAATTAAGGTTGCGAAAATTGTGAGGCAGAATATTAGGAGAACATAGAGCATTTGTAATGATATATGAGAAAAGTTTATTGTACAAACAAATACAAAGAATCCATATAGAAAGTGACTAGATTTCCCTAGTAGTATTAAGATTTGGTTATCCTAGTTGGCTAAAGACTATATACATAATACTAACATATATATATATATATATATATATATATATATATATCACAAATACCTCTAAATCCTCTAACAACCTCCCCGGTCCTCCCTCCCCCCACACACAGACACGTCAGCCCTGCCTCCCCCATGTGATTACCCCTTCCCCAATCTTTCCTTTTCTTCCTCTTCCTCTCTCATTTTCTCTCTCTCTCTCTATCCCTTTCCCCCGCTCTCTCTCTCTCTCTATATATATATGGAAGAGAGAAATAACTAATAACGAAAAAGAAGAAGAAGAAGAAAATGATGATGATGAAGAGGAGGAAAAGGAGGAAGAAGATGAGGTGATAGAGGCTACGAAACACGATCGTGGATCGGAGGTTGGGGGACCAAATGGTAGGGAGAAAGGGGTTAGTGAATGTTTTAGAAAACAAAGTAGTAAAAGAAATTTATAGAAATGATAAAATAGTAATTTTAAAATCATTTAGATTTATTTTTATATTGGTCATGTATATCCAGGAAAAATAGTGTACATATAGAATTACTCTTTCATAATACTTGAAATGTAACAATTTTTTTTTTTTATTTTAGATTTTTTTTTTTCTATTTTCAACTCTCTCCTTCTTTCCTTTTGGGTTTATATTTTTTTATCTTTTGTTCTATATTTTGTATTATATTTTTTTATATATATTTTTGTATGAAAAAAATAAAAATAGAAAACTAGAAAGCAAAGAATATAAAATAAAAACAAAAACCAACAAAAATAAGAAAACTTTAAATTTAAAAACAAAAAATATTTTTTTTGTTTTTGTTTTATTTTTTCCCTCTTTTTAATTCTATTTTTCTATTTTCTTCATATAAAATGAAAATAAATCTAAAACAATACAATAAAAAATATTGAATATAAGAAAAAATTAAAAAAAAAATAGAAAACAACAGAGAGAGTGTAAAAATTAGAAAATCAAAAATAAAAAAAATCTTATGTGTGGCAAGTGTATTTTTTTACAAAAAAAATATAATATGGAATGTCTGAGATAGCCAAATTGAAAAAATAAAAGGTTTCTCAATTGTTATGAAAATGATAGAGAATATTCTTAGTATTTTAAATGACCGGATGTGTACCAGGTTTAAATTATAATTATATCCTTGATTTTTAATTTATTTTTATAATATATTAGGGTTAAATAGTAAATTATATTAAAATGTATTATTTTTCCTCTTTTTATTTTTCTTTTTTTACCGAATAATATTAGAAAAAAATAATTTTCATAATAATTAAAAATATTATCCTCTTATTTTATTTTATTTTTCTCTTTTTTCATCCTTCCAACCATTTGGATGCTTTGCTTTATTTGTTTTTACTAAATCCTTTTCACTTTTGTGTTGATCCTTCAAAGGAAAAAACTATTGGGTCCTTCCCGAAACACAAAAATAGGATCCTTGACAGTCTAAGCCCAGCATCGGCCCATGTCTTCCCCCTCTATCTGAACTAACGCTTTTTTTTTTCCCTGAGATTATATAATTATTTCAAATAATTTGATCTAAAAAGTGTGTATAATTCTTTATTTTATATATATATATATAGTAAGGTATGTACGGGTCAACTTATGCACACCTCAACTAATCATCTCACCAGGCGATTTTAAAGGAGCAGACCCCTACATCAGCCTAGCACTTTCAGGATTAACTTCATGATTTAATTTCCGGAGTGCTCCTCAAAAGAATCGAACCCCGATTGACAAGAAAAATGATACATCTCCTTGTTTATGTTTACGAGTTAAGGGTTGAGATGAAATAAAATATCTTCATGGAATACACTAGTGTTCCTAACATGCACAATGTTCTGCATCATTTATTTTTTAATATAATAAAAACTCTATTCTTTTTTTTTAAAATAATTTTAATAATAATCTGAAAAAAATTAAAAAAGAAAATAACAACTAAGAGAGACTGTAAGACCCCGATTTTTAATATACAAATAATTTAAGTCGCGTTTTAAAATAGTTTTGAAAATATCGACGTGGACTACGATATTAATTATGTGAATTAAAATTTTAGGGGTTAAATCATAATTTACATAAACATTAAAACCTAAGAAGGGATTTAATTACTATCCTAACAAAAATGAAGGGGGTTTAGTGTAAATTATATATATGTGTATGTGTATGTATATATATATATATACATACGGGAGAAGGATCGAGAAAGGGATGAGAGAAATTGGAGAAAGGGAGAGGATCGACGATGGAGCTCCAGCGAGGAAGCAAGGGTCGTCCGTCAAGGATGGGTCCGGTTCGTCATTTGCGTGAGTGCGTTGTTCCGTCGTCTGGCCGCTGTCGTCGTTGTTGTGCGTGTTCTGATCGTCGGAGGGTGTGTATATGTGTGATCAGTGTGTGTGTGTGTGCAGAACGGTATGGCGTGATCGGAGCTTCTCGTTGGTCGGCGGCTGGTTCAAACAGAAACAGAAAACAAAAGCAGAAAACGGAAGAGGGAGAAGCCGTTGGGGGTGTGTGTGTAAAGTCCACTGTTGTGTATGTGTTTGTTTTCTGATGTGTGTGTTGAGTATGCTATGAGAGTGTGGTTGTGAGTTTTGGGTGTGTTGTATTGTGTGGGTGTGAGTCGATGGTGAGAAAAGAGGGAGAGGGGTGGCTGAGATCTCAAAAACAGAGCGGGAGGAGGAAGACGTTTATCGCCTAAGCGGTGGATTTTCGCTCAGACAGTAAAACTGCAGTGTGCAGTTGAGAAAAAAGGAGAAGCAGTCACTCGTTCGCCTAAGCGGTGGATTTTCGCTCAGGTGGTAAAACTGCAGTGTGCAGTTGAGAGTAAGGGAGAAACAATCACTCGTTCGCCTAGACAGTGGGACATCGCTTAGACGGTGGGGAGCAGAATCACAAATACATGGAATTTTAGGAAAATCCACGATCGGTTCAAAACGGGTAACCTTTTCTAATTTATTTTATGAATTCTAAATTTAGTTTCTAACCTTAAAATATCAAAAATAAGAATAATAAACAATAAGATCGTTTATATGAACTAGGGGTAAATCGTAAATTTTAACAATGCTGAACTAGTCGAATAACATGTTCATATATCAAAACGTGGAGAATGGGAAATTTATGAACGTAGGGCTTGCATTGTACGATTAAGTTATTTTCTCTATAATATTAATTTAAACCTTGTTACAAATAGATTTAAAATTGTCGAAAATTTAGTAACGGATATTTGGTGGAGCTTTTGAGAGCAGAATATCAGGTAAGTGTATTGTTTTCTTACCAAACTGTTTTTATATATACATATGATGAAATCTGTATTTACTTCCACTGTATGATTTCAAAATGATAATGGATCAAGCAGGTTTTTGGAGTGAGTTGGTAAAACGAATTTTTGGGGAATTGTATTGGTTTCTGAAAAGAAGGATATTTAATAACTTTCGTTGAATTTTGGGTGAGTTGGTGGAAATGGATTTTCGTTAAAATATGGTGGTCTTAAAAGAAAGTTGAAAAATGAGTTTTGTTGAATTTGGTAGTTTTAAAAGATGATAGAAAATATTTGGTTTTTATAAAAATAGAGAGGGGAAAAATGATTCTGTTAAAATTAGACGGTATTTAATCAAAAGTGAAAAATATGAATTTTAGATTTAAAAATTGGTTTTGCGAAAAAGAGGTGAATGTTGGTGATTTTAACAGTATTGATGAAATGGTGATTTATATTATAGTCTGTCCGGAGGATGGTCCGGCAGATGGATATTTATGTGTGATTTGATAATAATATTATTGAATTGACTATGCCATAGTTTATGATGTCTTGTCCGGAGGATGGTCCGGCAGGTGGTGATTCATATTATGGTCTGTCCAGAGGGTGGTCCGGCATATGGATATTTATTATGGTGATTGATATTATGTGATGATTTATATTATTGGCCTCCGGAGACGTCCGGTAGGCGGTGATCTGCGCAGTTAGGTCTGCTAGGAAGGCATATCCTACGGATGGTTACGGTACCGTTGCAACTCCTGATCGTGAGATTAAAACGATCACTATGACTTAGCCAGTAGGTATGGGATTGAGATGTGTGGTTGAGTTGTAGTGTTTTATATATATATTGGGTGATTTATTTTTTTATCATGGTGATTGGTCTTATTTAATACTGAAAATTTTACAAACTCTGTGTAGTGTTTATATATTTACGTTTGATCCGTTTAAATGTTGTATTATTTAAATTGTATTGTTGTTATGTTAAAAATAATTTTTACTAAAAAGGCAGTACACTCGCAAGTGAATCCTTTAGGAGACGGTCCCCTACTGGCATTAGGTAGAGTCATTTAGGAATTTTTGAGTTCAGCAGTCAGAGGTGAACCATAATAAAGAAAATGATTATGTTGTCTTGTATAATGATGTATAGTAATTTATGAAATTTTGTAATGTATAAAAAGAAGATTTAAATGTAATAGGTGATGTCATGTTGTTATCACGCCGACCCTAGGATGATGGGTGTCCGGGACGGGTCGTGACAGAGACAATATCGGAAATGGAATTAAAAATGTACAAATGTAGAACTCGTAAAATTTACGTGATGAATATTGCAAATTTTTAGATTTTTACACACTTTCGTTTCTAATACCAATTATGAGGCTCCAATTCCAAAAACCAAACAATATTTGAGTTCATTTCTAATTTCAATTCCGCAACTTCAATTTTGTGTTCTCAAACACTACCTTAATCCAAAACCGGAGTTCTCACATTTTGACCTGTGGGGTCGCAAATTCTCAGTAGCCCGGACCCTTCTTTCTATTAAAGAGGGTGGGTACCTTGATACCCAGAGGCCCAATGAAGAAGTTAATCATTTTGTTTTGGTCCATAGATTTGCGTACATACAATTTTGTTACATGCTACACTATAACAAGAAGCCACCCCAGAGAGAAATGAATTCCAAGGACTTTGGACTCTCAGATCGATCGATAGGGGAATCGTTGCCAAACACATTTGAAATACCAGATATGGAACTTGGCATGGATAGCATATAGGCCTCTTTCCCTCATTCGAGATAGACCGTTAAGAGTTCCAGTGGAAGGTGAGTACCAAATAGTGGTGGTAGTTTAAGTCAACCCAGTGGCAGAGCAAGCAGCAGCAAAGCTGGAACCATTCCAGATCGAAGATATTTACCCGTGGTGAATGAATAAAGGGGCAAAGCCGAAGGCAAGTCATTACAATCCCAAATCAAAGACCGAAAAATGAAAACAATGAATTAAAGAAGAATATATCTCACCATTATTGCAGCAGATTTTTACAAACTAACCTCATAAAACTACCATCAATTAGCTAAAAATCACAATATTAAGGCTGCAAGACACACACAAACACACACACACAAGAAACAAAGTATACACACATCAAGCATTCCCTTGATTAAAAAGAAGTACATACAACACCTTTCACCTTGCTGGTGATTTTTCATTGAACTGTGGCAGTGCTGAGTTTCTCTCTTTTGTTCAAAATCAAAGCACATCACATTCAATATCATCTAAAACCTTCAAGAAAGCCCTCCAATTCTCTCGATCCGAATGTCCTCCCAGTAGATGCAGCCTCCTTGTATCTTGCAGCTAAGTAGAACACGAGCCATGCCACCATGAAATAAACCTCCATTACCGATTGAAAGGCGGAGGCAAACAATTTTCCAAACAATCCACTCAGTAATAATCTCATCAATGACCCACAAACAACTCCTTCCAAGCACTTGATGTTTATGGCAGGATTCAACAATGTCGACAGCAAATGGCAGCCTTCTTTTAGAACTTCTCTCCCGCTCTTCCTGGAATCGACGATTGAAACCCAAGCATCGACTGCAAAAATGAAGGCAACTAAAGAATCGAACAAGAACCAGGAGAATAGAAATCCTGCGCTCTCCCTCTCGAATCCTCGAATCCATGGAGAAACTATGGAGAAAGGCATCAGCTTTAAACTCACGAAGATCTTGAAGAATGCATATTGATCCTCGATTTCGCCAAAGAACCAAATGCCCAGCAGCTGTGTGAGTGCGTCTCTCACTGCCCATTTCATGAGAATGAAGCCCGAGAGACGTTTCAGGCCTAAATTTGAACCGTCCCAAATGGTGCCAGAAAAGGATCTGTATTTGCCCAACAGATCATTCACGACCAGCACGAACACGATTCCGAGAACCCAAGCGTATGTGACCAGAAACCCGAGGATTACATACCCGTACGCCGCTGAGAGAATGCCGACGATGAAGAATAATGTGGTGGCGTCGCGGCGACCGAGCTCTAATCCTTTGATGAAGAATTGAAAATCGACGGTTGTTTCGTCGGCGATTGTGTCGGATTCTTCTGAAAGAGTACTGTTTTCGAATTCTTCTTGATTAGCAACCTGTGAATCAATGGATTTCTCTAAGGGTTTGAAAGAAACACCGGAACGGACGATCTCGGAGAATTTGATACCGTTGTCTATGACGTGGGTGGAGAACCCTAATTTGGATTTGAAGTCGTTGAGCACCACGAATGTCCCGTTGGGTTGGGGTTTGGGGTTTGAACCGAAAAAAGAGCGGTCGTAATCGTCGTCTCCGGAGAAGAAATCGTCGTCGACGGTGCCGATGCGGGAGAGGTGAAGAAAGGGGCGGCGGCGGCGGTGGCTCGAATGGCTCTGGCCGTGCTGTTGGACGTGGGTCCGGCCGGAAATGTCGACGCGGGAGAGGAGGGATCTGAGGGACGGATCGCGGTCGATGAAGGAAGTGAGGTAACGGGTGCCGTTCTCCACGTTGGAGCGGAAGGTGAGGACGAGGAAAGAGAGGAAGAGGACGGTGAAGAGGTGGGAGGTGAAGATTGACGTGGCCTGTCGAAGGATCTGGCCGGTGGTGCGATGGTCAACGGACGGCGGTGTAGGGTGGTGGCGGTGGAGGTGATTCATGGTGGGTGGAGCTTAGGGCGATGAAGAGAGTGGTGTTAACGATGGTCTGAAATGCAAATTGGAGATATTTGTGGGGTCTTTTTCTTTTTCTCTCTCCATGAAATCACTGATCCATTTCAGTGGTCTGGGCTGGGGGAAGAATTAACTCCTCTCTATTCTAGTGTAAATCGCAATTCTTTTTCTCCATTTTAGTTCTTTTGTTTTTTTCTGAAAATTAAATAAATAAATCTTTGCAACCAAGTCAACAAATATTTTTATTCACTACAAAATAAAGATATATATATAATTCTCACCAATGTTTAACAGAAATTTGAAAGGCTTTAATGGGTCGGGTCGAATTGTTGAAACCAGCCCAAAAGAAGTGATCCAGTAATTTCCTTTGATTGAATACATCGACCCACCTGAGATAAAGTGCGCTTATGAGAGCAGTCTAATACATGAATAAAAGAAGACCCAATAAAACAGCTCAATTTAGTATGAACAAAGCCCACTGTGAAAGGCCACAAGAAAATTAGCCCAAATCTCACGATCCCAAGCAAGAGGAAGACCGCAACTAACTCACTGTATGCAGCATGATCTCCGACGAATCCCTTGAAAATAGCAATGGATCATAGAGGGGGGCGATTTTACCAACAAACGGCATGAACAAAGAGGTTTATAAATAAGGGAAGATATCAACATATTTAATTTCACCCAAGTACTTGAGTTTTCACCCATAAATAAACTAACTTATTTTCATACAGAAAGATTTTTGCCCGACACTGCTTATCGGTTTTACAGGGCATTTATTTACATGTTGAGGAGATCTTTGACACATGAGAGGTCTTTTGCAGGTGCTGAAGATTTTTGGAAACATTATTATTTTTTGTTTTTAACAATATTTTTAATTTGTTGATAGAATAATTTATTTATTTTATTCTAACAACCATTTTTTTTTTAGTTTTTAGCGGTAGTTTATTTTAACTATGTTACTAAATATAAATTTAATATTTAATTGATAAACTTGCTAAATTCAATTTAATAGATGGTAATTGAAGGACTACAATTCTATTCGAATATTCGAATAATCAAAAAATAAATAATATATATATATTATAAGTTGGTAAACTTGATAACTTTAATTTAATTAATATTAACTAAAGGAGTAAATTTTTATTCTAGTGACCAAAAAATTAAGAAAATATATATGTACATGTACATTATAAATAACTTATAAAAGGTCTCAAAATTAAAAATTAAATTAATTTGAGATTTCTATTAGAGCAAATTATCTTTTAAACCCTTTGGTTATTGACATATTTTTACGCGATCCAAAAAATTATGACGTTTTAGTTTAAATCTTTTAAATATGTAGGTTGTTTTAATTAGTCCCTCTATTAGATTTTCTATTCAAATTAATAAAAATGATGGCATGTGCGCTACACGTGCCCTTTTTAAGTGTAAAATAGTCTCTCTTTTTTCTTTTTCTTTTTTCTTTTTCTTTTTCTCGTTCCTCATCAGATCTATCTCCTCTCTCTCTCATCCTCCCTCCCTCTCTCTCTCCATAGCCAGGACCTCTTCTTCTTCTTCAGCTTCACTTAGAGCAACTCCAACGACATAGCCAAAGAAGTAGCCAAAACTTCCAACCGCCAATTTAGCTAGCCAAAACAAGAAAGCGCAACTCCAACGGGATAGTCATTTGAATAGCCAAAATGGCTAGCGCCCTCAACAAAAGCCAAATTTGGCTAGGTTTTCTTCAATAGCCAAAATGAAGTTCGCAAGTACAAATTACCGTTAGCTTTCAACGGTAAAAAATATAGACGTTGTAAAAATATTTCAAATAATAGATTTCAAAAATCAACTATAAAACCTGAGAATATGTGATAGAAGAAATCACTTCATTCTTCATTCTTCATTTAAGATCTGAGAAGTGTAAAGGTCCAATTCTCTATTTTCTTGAGTTGTGAAGGTCCGATTCTCTTTCCATCTCCGATTTCTTGAGTTGCGACCAGACCTTCTCTCTCTGCGATCAGTTTTTCTCTTCGCTTCCGTCTTCTCTACGCAGCGGCTCTTCTCTTCCAACAAGCGTGAGTTTATGCTAGGGTTAGTTTAGTGAGTGTGGGCTTTGGTTGGGTTGTTTTAATTAGTAATATATGGGCTGAATTAGTAGTGTTTTAATTAGTAGATGGGTTGGGTTGTTAATTAATGTTTGAATTAGTAGATGGATTTTAATTAGTGAATGGGTTTTAATTGATTTTTAATTAGTAAATTGGTTTTAATTAGTAGATGGGTTTTAATTAGTTAATGGATTTTTAATTAGTAAATTGGTTGGGTTAATTTTTAATTAGATTAGTAAATGGGTTGGGTATTTATAATTAAATGGGTTAGTTTTTTATTTCAAGTGAATTTTAATTTAATTTTTGTAGTTGAACTCTAATTTATTTTTAAATAAATCTTTATTTAATTATTTATTACTTAATTCTTTTTTTATATCATTTTCACTAGTATTATTATTCTCAATTTTCATAGATGGACTCCCAATTTGATGATTCTTATTATACGAATCTTCTTATGAAGGATTTACAATTAAACACAAATTTTGAAGAACCAAGTTATGTCAATCCCAATATATCATCTCAAACTCTCGAAGAACAAGTGCATACAATAAGAAAAGCCCAACGACAAAAAGAAATTACTCCCAGGAAAGATGTTATCTTTATTAGCTGTATTTTTTTGTGTATTTTTATTTGATTTTTTTTATTAATTGTATTTTTATTTGACTCTATTTATTAATTATATTTTTATTTGATTCTATTTATTGCATTATACAAAAAAACAATACCATAATTGAAGAAAATATTTAATTTAAGTCCAAACAAACAACACTAAATAATTAAAGATTTAACGGTAAAATTAATTTATTAGATGGAAATTTAGATGAAAAATTAAATAAAAATTAATACATGAAAAATGACTAGTATAAATGGTTAACGTGGTTAAAATAGACACTTGAATTTGGATAATCAAATTATTATTTAACTAGTTATTTTTTTATCTGACTATTTAAAATGACTAATATCTCATGGCAATAGAATTCCCATGGCAAATCTCTTTTTTAGATGATCTATTATTCTGACTATCTCGGAAAACCAAAACCCAAATCATCCCTTAAAATTAATACCCATTTCAGTTCGTTCTCGCTCTTCTCTCATCCCTTCCTGTTTCGCTCTCCGGTCGCGGCATTCGACGGCGTCGGAGTGACGGACGATGCCCAAGACACAGAACTGCCGGAGATCGAAACAAAGGATAAGGATTTACAGGAAGAGGACGGAGATCAACAGGGAGAGGAAGAATGGTAAATCAAGTCGCGAACGTCTGAAGCTGGAAGATGATACGTTGGTAATCTGCCCTACTCCACGGCATCCTCGGAATTGTCCTACGTCTCCGACGACGCCTGGATCATCACTGCCGTAATCTCTGAATTTTACGCATCAATTGGGTCGTCCCTCATCTCTGTCGTAATCATCGCCGCCTATAACCCCTCATCTCCGAATTTTACGCATCAATTGGGTCGTCTCTCATCTTTCCATAATCATTGTCGACCGGAAGCCCTATCTCTGCCATCGTCGTCTGGTGGTGGCAAATTAGTTGTGTAATTTCTTACTTCTTTTTCTCAATTTTATGAAGAACAAGAAACTGATCTGAAAGATCGTCTTCCAATTTGTTCCACGACTTCATAATCGTCCATCTTCGACTTACTCTCACCGTTCTCCGTCTCCATGTGGCCGAAATTTTCAGATTGTTAAAGCTTAAACTTCAGTTGAATATCGAGCTTGAAGCTAAAGCTTCAACTTGAACTCAAATTTAAATAGACAATTCAAGGCGAAGAAGCAGCAACAGCAAAAATGGGACGGTGTCGGGTTACGGCACGTGTTATTCGCCACCACCAGACAGCGACGATAGAGATGAGGGTTTCCAGTAGTACACGGCGACGTTCCGGCTAATCCAGGCGGCGGCGGTGACGTTGAACGACCCACTCTAGAGATGAGGGTTTCCCGTCGTTGTGATTGATCAACATAGGAGGAAAGAGAGGGTAATCTGAGAAATAGAAGAGAGGAGAGAGGGAAAGAACAGATCTGAGAAGGTGGAAAAAAAGAGTGTTTGAATAGAAAATTCATCAAAAGGACCCTTTGTTTTTTTGGTAGGGATCAAAAGGACCTTTTGAAACCACTCTTATACTTAAAGAACTTAAATTGAAAGGTAATAAATTTTTTAGACTCCATAAAAAGGTATTAATAATTAGAAAGCCTAAAAGGTAATTTGTTATTTCTATTATTTTGTCTTATATTAACAGTTACTATAGATAATTAACCAAATAAATAGTTTTATTTGTAGAAAGCCCCTTTAGATACAATGTGTATAAATTAATACTTGACGGTTGGCAAAATGTATAGAACTGACATTACTACCCTCGCTACAATCACAAACAACTAGAATGTAAAACACGAACAATCTGTCAATTTTACACCATCAGCTTTACTATCTCACCTCAATGTATTGGGTTTTACAAATCAAACAAGAACAAGATACAAAAGAAGACGATGGTAAGCTCAATAAGGAGATCCATGATATTAATATTTTTTCGTTAAATAATTAATTATAACATAACTTAATTAAACCTAGATTCGGCTCAATGGCTAGGCCCGTATATATTTCGTAGACGTTCTTCTCACACAATTTCTCATGTGAATATTGTTAGAGACAAGATATTTGTGTTGTTTCTGATAGAATTAATTTAGATTCTTGATTCAGGATCAAGTCTAACTTTTTCTTGGAAGAGCTTTCTCATATCACACCTCGAGATTAAACGGTAAAAAAGATAAAGCATCGGAAGAGATATAAAGTTTAAATGACATTTTTTTTTTATTATTTATTTTGTTTTATGTTAATATGGACGGATCTGGGCATTAAGGATGTGTTGTTTATTAAATGGATTTAATATATTTATTTTTATATTTCACTACGTAAATCTCTAGATTTTAATATTTTATTCTTTTAGATCATTCATATACGTTGTTGCAATTTGGAGTGACAAGATTGTAATTTGGTGATGGGGTTAAGAACTAGTACAACAAGGCATAAGATCAATTGCAATATTATATGTGTGGGTTACAATTTGAAGCGCAACGGATATAATTGTAAGTAACATTGGTTACAAACAATTATAAAAATAGTTACAAATTGGAATTATAGGGTTGCAATTTGGCAAGTAAGTGGTTAAACACTAGGATAGTTGCATCTGATATAATATTGTTACAATGTGACATAACACCAACTACAATATATGTACTTAGTCACTATTTGGATCTGGAAAGTTACAATAGTAAGTAACATTGGTTACAAATATTTATGACAACTGTTGTAAATTGGAGTGACAAAGTTGCAACTTCTTGTGTTGTAAAATGAAGTATAAGGAATAAATTTCACAATGAGATTCGTTACAACATTACATAACATCAATTGCAATATTATATTATTATTTTTAATTAGAGTTGCTGATGTCAAATTTTGCTCGACACCAATAATATGGCTCGGTCAGCCTTGGGAGATGTTGGGGGGCTCTGGGATGGAGATCTTTGATCCGTGTAGCTCCTTATCCGTGGAAAATCCTCTGGCTGAGAAGGGAAAGACCGATACCGGGAAAGGATCAGGGGCCTTCCGAGTAGAGAAGAGGAGCAGAATGCTTGGGGATCCTTAGAGAGATAAACCAACACTTTGAATTTGAGCAAATCCAGGAATAATGAGCGCCTAGAAACCTGCACAAGTGACTTGCCCGGGTTTTCCCGGCATGTCTGCTCTGACTTGAGAATCAGCGTACGGGGGAAAAAATATGTGATGGAATTACTAAGAAGAGTGGAGAAAGAGTAGTGAGCCAAATTCATTTACCTTTAAGCAATTGTATGCTCTCCTTTTTTTTTATAGGAAAATGGATATTAGTTTAGGAACTAAGCATGGGCTTAATGTCTCCTCAAGATCATATCATGGTAGCAACTTGGTTAGTAGCCAATGGAGATATGTCAAGGGGATCTTGTTTTGGCCATATGTAAGAGATATTTTAGTTAGGGAAGAGGGCCAAAATTATGATTATGGATATTTTGGAGATATTTTTGGATATTTTGGAGATATTTTAGGGGGTTTAATAGGTGAAAAATTGAGCCAATCTAGTGGACAAACGGAGGAGGACATTACCCTACTGCGATTGAGATGAGGAGCTGGGTTATCGCCCTTTCCTGACGGAAGGAGACGGGAAGGGGAGAGCGCTGCTGTGACGGAGAACACAAAGATGGGGAACGTTTGCCTATTCAGCGATGACTCGCTGGACATCTTGGTGGATGTTGAATCCTCTGGGGTAGCTAGTACAGTTGATGAGGTTTTTCTTCCCGGTACATTTCCTATACTTAGCCTTTAGTGTGCTTTGAGCTCAAATTGAATGTTATAGGGAGTTAAGTACACATGGAGGTCTTTGATTGGATGCATTGGAGTGACCATTTTATTGCAATATATTATATTGATGTCAAATTTTGGTCGACACCAGCGTTATGGTACAGTCAGCCTTAGATGGAGTTGGAGAGGCCTGGAGTGAAGATCTTCAGTCTGTGTAGCCTCTGATTCATGGAGAGATCTTTAGCTGGGAAGAGAAGGGCTTGTATTGGAAAGGGCCCAAAAACCTCTTGGGTCGAGAAAGGGAGGACCAAAGCGCCTTATGGTCCTCGGAAAGATGAATTAGAGCCTAAAATAGAACAAATCCAGGAAGAGGAAAGCTGGAATGCTTTCTGATCCGGGAAGGGGAAGGTTTGAGATGGGTAGCAACCTGTCACCTGTATACATAACCTGGCCAGGAGTATCCCGAAAAACCTCTCCAGCGTGAGAATTAACATACAGGGGAAAGATTTATAAAATATGCCATCAAGTAGAGAGGGTTATTTTCGTGTGCTTAGAGTAAATTCCATCTACCATTGAGGAATTGTATGCTCTTCTTTATATAGGCATGAAGTGGATTTGATTAAGGGCTTAAGCATGGATTAGTGTCTCTTTAATATCTCATTAATGTCCCAACTTGGTCATGTGGCCAATGAGGAGAGGGCATGAGTACATCTTATCATGGTCATGTAAGAAGATATTTGGAGATATTTTAGGTTAGGGAAATGATCCATATTGGGGAAGAGAGCCCTTGAGATATTTTGGGATATTTAGGAGATATTTTGGGATATTTGTACATGCTTTAGGAAAGTAAGACAACCCATAATTCGAGAGAGAGACACTTTCCTGCAGCGCCTGAGACGGGAAATTTGACCCCTGCCCTTCCCGGATAGCCAGAGACGAGAAGGAGAGTTGTGCGGAGCTTTTTACCTTGCCCTTCCTAAATAGTTGGATACGGGACGGGGGGCTTTGTTGAGGAGCTTGCGGAGTTGATTTCCGAGATGGAAAATTCCGCTATGGAAAACGTCGAGATGGGAAAGGGTTCCCCATCCCGGCGGCGGCTCGCCTTTCCTTCCTGGAGAGTACTGCTAGCTGTCTTTTGAGATGGCTGGCATGGGTTAGAGATGTTCCTATGCCCGGTACAATCTCCATACTTAGTCTTTTGGAAAGAGTTGATGTGGTAGCGAATTAATCTTGGTGGAGACTTGTGGACACGTGATAGTCTTCAATTGGTTGCATTGGAGTGACCATTTTTACACTTATCATATTATAAAATAGTTTCAATTGTTTATGAGATTTGTTACTAATGAGTGTAAAAATGGTCACTCCACACAACCAATTAAAAATCGCTGCACATTCGCAGCTCCTTATAGAGTTTAAAGCATGACAAAGACTAAGTATGAAAAATGTACCAAGAAGAAAGACGTCTCCAACTGTACCAATCGCCCTAAAGGATTCAGCTCTCTCTAGGGTGACCAACAAGTCATCGCCGGGATGGGCGACCACTCCCCGTCTCGGTGTTTTCCATCACAGCAATGCTCACCCCTCCCCGTCTCCGTCCGCCTAGGAAGGGTAAAAATCAATCTCTTCATTCCGGCCGTAGCAGGGTGATGTCCTCCTCAGTTTGTGTTGATCCTAAGATTTTGATGAACAATTAAAGGTTGATGTTTTTGGTAGAACTAACGGTTTGATTAAGTGTTTCAGTTTATTAGTTCCAATGATAAAGATATGATGACAAATAATGAATGCATGCAAAAGAGACTGACAAAGACGATGGACATTAAGATACCGAAGATTTTAAAGAATCTAAGGGAAAACAACTCAGGTTAATTTTTACTCTTAATGTATCCCGATTAGGATCACACATGACACAAAAAGTTTTTAAATTTGTGTGTGTTTTGATAGGATCCTAATTAGTGAAATTGTATTCTCTTATGTATAATTGAAAAAGAAATATTGATAATTAATTAAAATTAAATTTAAGAATTTAGTGGAGTTAATTGAGAAAAAAAATCAGTTAAAGGGGCAAAAACGTTAATGAGAATGAATTAAAAACGATTTTAGAAAAGTGATTCAACTTCCATAAGTCGACAGGTAAGTCAACTGGAACAAAGAATGAAAACTCTATGTATCTCTCGGTCGACAGGTAGGTCGACCTGTGATTGAATATGAACTCTCTAAATCTATAAGTCAACAGGGCGATCGACCGATGGGCGAAAGAATTTTGGCTTGGCTAGTATCCTGAATTGAGCGGTCGATAGATAGACCTTGGTTGGTCGATTGACATGTCTGTTTTAGATTTTGTGGAATTTCGGAATTTGATCCAAAATTAGCTGTTAACTAGCCATTTTTGGCTTACCTGATTGAGATATTCTAGGGATCTATATTTAATTGAGATATGATCTATATATTTTATTATCCCCATTAATTTGGTGTATTTAATTAAATATCCTTTTAATTAAAGTGTTTCAATACTTTCTATTTTGATGAATTTCGATTTAAAAATGTTGAAGGTCCAAAATGAGATTTTCCAAGAATATTTTTAAATGAAAAATATCTATTTTGATTATATATAATGTATGGGGTCTTGGGGTGTCATTTAATGACATAATATTTAAAAAGTAATTATTATAAGATATCTTTGATATTCCTATATTTAAACTTGCGAATTTTGAGTTTAAATATTGTTATTTTGATGGAGAATATTTTGGGCTTAAAATATGGGAGAGATTTAAGGGATTTTATTTTGATCTTACGATTTAGTCTATATATTTAAATATAATTTTTTCTATACGTTTATTAATTAAGATCAAATTATTTTGGGGACTAAATTGAGAGTTTTAGAAGTTATATTATTAAGTTGAATATACCAGGATTGAAAGGAATCAATATATGGGGTTTATAGGTGATTTTAAATAACATATTTTGTGAAAACTAGTCGTTATAAAGCTTGTTTCAAGTGATCTTAAATAGATCTACGAATTTCACATGTTATTTAACAATATTAAGAACTATTTAGTTCCTAAGGTAACGTTTGGTAACCGTTTCTGTTTCCATTCCAGCAATGGGATGGGAATAGGATGGAATGGGATGAGAATTTTATTTTCTTCTTGAGAGTAGAATCGTGTTGGGTAACGACAATTTTTTTTTTTGTCTTGCGAAGAGAATTGTGTTTGGTAACAATTTTATCCGAAAATCTTTTTTTTTTGGCCGGACGACGGTGGTTCTAGTGCCGATGACGGGGGACGGCTGTGGCGACGGCAACGAATGGATGGCAATGGCGCCGACATCGGCGATGGTCGGACAGCGGTGGCGGATGGGTGACAGTGGCAGGAAATTTTTTCTACGACGGACAGTGGTCGATCAGCGGGTGAACAGTGATTGTGTGTTTTGGGAATGGAATGGGAATAATGAGAAATATTTTTTTTTGTTTCTCATTTATTAATAAAAAAGTGGACACAATTCTCAAATAGGAATGAAATGGAAACGGAAACAAAAATTATCAAACGCTATTCTCAAACAGTATTCCCAAAAATCTGGGAATGGGATGGGAATTTCTGGAATGGAAATGGTTACTAAACGGGGCCTAAGCTTTTCTAAGAGTTATCATTCTGATATTACACTGAAAATATTGTGAGATTATTCTAGAGTTAAAGTTCTTGAGTTAAAGCGCTAATTTATTTGGCATCACCAATTTGAGCTGTCTAGCGATCTGTTTTGCAATCCATTGGTGTTTTCCTGGTGAGATCATTCCAAGCTTATTCTTTAATTGAGTATTTGATTATTATTACTTTCTTGGTGAATTGATCTTTTTGAGAAATTGTTTTTGAATTTTAAAAGTATAAAAATCTTTTAAAACGATTTGTGTGTTAATCTGATTATGTGCTTAATTGTGCTACCCGCATTTTTTTATTATAATCAGATTTTGTTTCCTCATTTTATTTCTATCACTAGTATCGAGACATTTGATTGAGTATTAATTAATCTGAGGTGGTAGAAGCTCTAAGTGGGAAAAACTTATCAATTTTTATGATTGGAGAGTTGTGTGTGGATTAGATACTATTGGGAGTGTCTAATCAGGGGTAGCTTGGTTTCAATCTCTTCTGGTAAAGAGATTGAGGTGTTAATTCTTCCTTTATAGAATTAATTGTGAGTGGTTTGTAAAGATTCCATCTTTACCTGGAAAAAGGATAGTTGGAGTGTTTCTGTGAGGTTTTGATTCTTGAGCTTAAGGTATAAAAAGAATTAGGTTGTGATTCTCCCTGTAATAGAATTAGGTTATTCTTGAGCCTATAAAAGTATAGGTTATTCCGGAGCCTGGAAAAAGGAATTTGTAAAAGTTGATTCTGAGCCTATAAAAGAATCTTTGTGAGGGTTTGGTTTCTACTGTTAAAGAAATCTTGAGTTTAGTGGGTGCGAATCTCCGTAGGACTCGGAGGACTGGATTAGCCAAGAGTAGCTTGGTGAATCAGGATATATTAGTGTGTACTACATTGTTTATTTCTTTTATTTTATCTTATATTGTTTGGGTATGCATCTAGAGCTTATTACACTTATCCACTGCTATAAAGATAATAATTAATTTTAGGATAAAATTAATTATTTGATTTTTATAGTGTTATTATTCGAATTAATTTTTTAATACTACCCAATTCACCCCCCTCTTGGGTTGCTCACTGGGCCAACAACTTGTTTACAAGATTGGCTCAGTTTTCCACCTTTTAAGCACCCTAAAATATCCCAAAATATCTCCAAAATATCCCAAAATATCCATAGGCATCATTGTGACTCTCTTCCCTAACCAAAATATCTCCAAATACCTCCTAAACATGGCCAAAACAAGAGCTCCTTGGCATATTTTCATTGGCCACATGCAAAGTTGACACTATGATGTGATCTTGAAGAGACATTAAACCTATGCTTAGCCCCTAAACTAATCTCCACATTGCCTATAAAAAGGAGAGCATACAATTGCTCAAAGGTAGATAAATTTTGCTCACTACTTACTCTTTACTCTTCTCCGCATTCACACTATAAATTCTTTCCCCCGTACATTGATTCTCATGCCTAAGAAGACACGTTGGGAAAACCCGAAAAGTCCTTTGTGCAGGTTTCCAGGCACTCATTCTTCCCGGAACTGCTCAATTCCAAGTGTTGGTTCATCTTTCTAAGGATCACGAAGTATTTTGCTTATCATCTTCTCGACTTAGAAGGTTATCAGGCCCTTTCCGATATCGGTTTTCCCCTTCCCGGCTAGAGGTTTCTCCACGGATCAGAAGCTATACGGATCGAAGATCTCCATTCCAGGGTTTTCTAACACCCTCCAAGGCTGACCGGACCATGCCGCTGGTATCAACCAAAATTCGACATCAACAGTTTGGTGTTAGCTGTCGGAAGTCGCTACTAAAAGCCTTCTTCCAATTATTATTTGCTTTTCTCTTGAATAGAGGTTAGATGAATACAAGGTCTGGTTAGTCTCTACGGATAAGAGACCCTAACAACGCGGTAGATAGAAACCCCACTGGCAAAATGTCACACAAACCCAGGCCGGATGTGAGGATCATTGTCTCCATACCAAAAGAAGAAGAAAATGCACTCCCCATCAACCAGGCAGGCCCATCAGCTCCACTTGCAAGACCCCATGTAGGACCATCTCCCGGAGCTGTGGATGCAGTGCGACTTGATAGCTTCAAATGTCAACTATTTCAATTTCAAACCTGCCTCTATACCATCTTCTCTTGTCTATCACCAGCCCAAAATTAATGGGGATCGGTTCTCCAGAACACAGAGGGGGAGAAATGCCACCTGCCACATACTTCTGACCGAGGGGGACCAATTCTCTGGCATGTAGAGGTGATGATCCTCACTAGGAATCAGACCCTATCATCCATTCTGAAGGGCACATGTCAAGGGAACAATCTCGTTTGCACAATCGATCGATTAAGGAACGGATTTTGGCTCCACCAACCATTTATGATTCTGCATCTTTGTCCTTGGGGGCACGCCAGACAGAGGATCGTCGTGATCACCGTGATCACCAGATAGGAAGAACTTATAGTAACGTCACCCGTGCAGATCGTAGGGCTCACCATGCTCGGGAGGTTGACTCCCACCCCCCTCTTGCGGAAAGACAGGGATCAAGAGTAGATACAAGTCACGTGGCAGCACCGCCCAGGGGAGAAACAACATTAGAAAGATGCATCGCCGAGATGGAGGCAATACTTGTGCAGATACGAGGCCCTAGGAAGGTGACATGACTCATTTCAGGTATAAAATCCAATTTTGTTGGTGATATGGTGTTCGAAGTGGTCTCCTATAAGTTCCCCAATCCAAAAATAACACCCTATGACGGGACCACCGACCCTAGCGATCGCCTCTCTATTTTCATAGCATTCATGGACATACACACAACATCTGTGGTGGTAAGATGCAAATTATTTTCCCTTACCCTTACTAGGATGGCTAGCACCTGGTACCGAGAGTTGACTCATGCATCAATCTCCACATTTACTCAGCTAGAGTAGCTATTTTAGCCTGATTTGACTGTTCTCGGAGAAGGCCTAAAACTGCAGCTCACTTTCCCACTCTTCAACAAAAAAACACCGAAACTTTAGGTGATTTTGTCCTGCGATTCTACAAGGAAAGTTTGAGCTATAGTAATATTTCAGACGTTGTGGCCTCGAACGATCTCAAAGATGCTGTAGAAAGGGAGCGAGAAGGGAATCGAAAGCGAAAAAGCCGATCTGAGGAAGGCCCTAGCAGGGCGAAAGGATCATGAAGGTTGCAGGCGGAGGGGAGGTTAGGACCTTTTCTTGACGCCCCTCACTGCATCCATAGCCATAATTTTTGCTGAAAATTCGGTGAAAGGATTTTTCCCACTGGCTCCTCCCCTTAAAAGAAGGCCCATGGAGAAATCCATCTCTAAATATTGTGAGTTCCACCGTAACCATGGTCATTCCACGGATGAGTGCTTCCAGCTCCAAGAAGAGATTGAGGCTCTCATAAAAAGGGGGCACCTTGGTCATTATGTTAAAAAAGAAAATGCAAGCTCCGAAGCCGAAGAGAGTAGTTGCCCCGATGAACGAAGGGATTAGTTGAGAAGGGATAACCGTGGTTGACCCCATTCAAGAAGAGAAACTAAAGAATTTGATGATAAAATGTAAATTGATGGTAAAATCAATATGATCACTATAATAGATGGCGGCCTCGGTCTCGGGAGAACAACTACTTCTTCCCGAAAGAGGCACCAGGGTAAAGCGAAGCGGAAGGCCGATGAGGATGTGTACGAGGTGGGCATGATTAATGCTACCTTGCACAATGTCATCTCCTTCAGTGAAGTTGATCTTTGAGGGGTTCATACCCCTTATGACGATGCCTTGATCAACCACTACAAGGTTGGACAAATCTTGATTGACGATAGAAGCTATGCGGATATCATTTTCAAGTATGCTTTCGATCAAATGAACATAAGTTCAAGTTCCATGAGACCCACTACTTTACCCTTGTCGGTTTTGGGGGGAAGGTAGTGAATTCCATGGGATGGACCTCCCTTCCCTTCACGGTTGGTGTTGTGCCCACTTCGTCCACTGTTTGGGTTAAATTCCTCATCGTGGATCGACCTTCACCTTATAATGCAATCATTGGGCAGCCCACCTTGGCGGCACTAAAAGTCATATCATTCATCTACCACCAATCGATGAAATTCCCAACAAAAAAAGAAATAGGGGAGGTAAGGAGAGACCAAGAATTTGCTCGTTCTTACTCCAGGAGGCTACTTGGAAAGAAGAAATAGCAATCAACGACTGGGATCGGGAACGGCAAAGTTGAACTCATGGCCTTGACTGATCCCAAAACTGTGTCCATTGACGACCCCTGAGATGATGAACCCCGTCCAAATCCTCATTAAGACTTGATAGAAGTTCCAATTCATCCTACCATTGAAGGAAGAACTGGCAGGGGCACGAAATGTGCACGCCTACTTACGCTCACAAGTATATGAGGTCTAAAGTTTTAATATAGTGGATCTTGAAGATCGGATATCGTTCCCATAGATAAAAGTGTGAATAATTGAATTGAATACCGCAATTAACGTAGTCTCATGTTATCCTGACGACGGAAGACATGAATTGAAATTAAACTAAGCTAAACTACAATTAGTGGGTTAATTCTAACTAGGTTGATTAATTAGGGATTGATTTCATTCACTTAATACACGTTTGATTTCGTTTAGTTAACAATAACAGAGTTTAGGCATCTGACAATCCCGGTTTGTAAACTCCTCCGCCACCTCTTCCGAGTATAAGACAGGGGAATACGCGACTTCGTGTCGACAAAGAGGTCCCCTTCAATGTCTTAACGACTCTATTGATAGGTGTGAAAAACCTATCTATTTCTAAACCGAATTTGTTAGTTTTCAAGAATTTTAGTTATATTTAATTGTGTTTTAGTTTGTTTTAGTGTAAAACAGGGAAATGATGTCAAAGGGAAAAAAAACAAGTGAAAACGGTAGAGAAATAGTGAACAAAATGTGCAAAACAGGGTTTCAGTGAATAAAGATCACTACTTAGGCAGAAGTTCCACCGCCTAGGCAGAAAAGAAGCAGAATGTTGGAGTGCTAAAGGGCTGAATCACCGCCTAGGCAAGAAAACGACAGAATGTTATGCCATCAGCCACCGCCTAGGCAGAAAAACCACCGCCTAGGCGAAGTTACCGACATAAGCTTAACCGACTTAAAGCCACCGCCTAAGCGGTGAACCACCACTTAGGCGGTGACACTCTGCACAGAAATATCTATTTTTAGATATTTTGAAGATATTTTCCAAATCCCTCCTTTTAACCCCTTTCTCCACCAAACCTTAAGAAATGAGAGAGACCCTTACCTTAGACGTGGGAGAGGGCTTGGTTGTTCTTGAGAGCTCTCTTCCACCTTAGTTAGATTAGATTAGTTTTAGGAGGTGTTCTTGGCCAATCCTTGAAGAGCTAGAAGAGGAAGTTCATCAACGGAGAAGAGGAAGCTCAGGAGGATTATTCTTTGGCGAAAGTGGACTACTCCACTTTGAGATTTGGCTTTTCTTCCCTTGTTTCCATCTTTGTATTTAATGTTTATTGTTGATAATAATGATCTCCTCTTGATTTATTGTTGTATTGACTAAGAACATGTTAGTGTAATTTAGAGATTAGTTAGGGAAATGTGTAGTTGTGTAAATACTCATTTGGTTTAATATACGTTTCTTTAACGGTTGTTGCTTTTAAGTCCGATTATGTTTATCATTTGATGACGATCTTAATATGCTTGTAATGGTATTAGGGTTGGATTTGAGAATCTAGGGTTTGACACTCGGGAGAGGTAACCCTAGATTCGGATTAGGGTAAACACATCGTTACGACCTAACAACCCGGGAGGGCATTAGTTAGTGTGCAATCGATGACGTTGGGTCAAGACTTACGCGGCCTACAGTCGTTAAGACATTGAGGGGGACCTCTTCGTTGACACGAAGTCGCGTAATCCCCCGTCTTACACTCAGAAGAGGTGGCAAAGGAGTTTACGAACCGAGATTGTCAGATACCTAAACTCCGTTATTGTTAACTGAATGAAATCAAACGTGTATTAAGTGAACGAAATCAATCCCTAATTAATCAACCTAGTTAGAATTAACCCACTAATTGTAGTTTAGCTTAGTTTAATTACAATTCATGTCTTCCGTCGTCAGGATAACATGAGACTACGTCAATTGCGGTATTTAATTCAATTATTCACACTTTTCTCTGTGGGAACGATATCCGATCTTTAAGATCCACTATATTAAAACTTTAGACCTCGTATACTTGCGAGCGTAAGTAGGCATGCACATTTTGCGCCCCTACCAAGTTTTTGGCGCCGTTGCTGGGGATTTGTTTGAATTTTAATTGAATATTGCAAAAGAAACGCAGTAATGGCTCAGAACTTAAGTTTTAAATAGGAAAAACCAATGTATCGTATCCTAGTTCCGTCAACACACCAAGTTTTTGGCGCTGTTGACGTGGGATTAGTGTGAATTCTAAGTTGATATTGCAACTAAGTGGTCGATTGTTAATCCTGGCATTTATTTTTGTTTTGTTTTTAATTTAAATTTTTGTTTCATTGTGTTCATGAGATCAGAGTGTCACCGCCTAAGCGGTGGTTCACTGCTTAGGTGTGGACTTAAGTCGGTTAAGTTTCTGTCGGATCTTTGCCTAGGCGGTGGCTGCTGGCATATCATTCTGATCTTTTCTTACCTAGGCGGTGGTTTTCTCGCCTAGGCGGTGGTTCATCCCTTTAGCATTCCAACATTCTGCTTCTTTTCCGCCTAGGCGGTGGAACTTCCGCCTAGGCGGTGATCTTCATTCACCAAAACCCTGTTTTGCACATTTTGTTCACCGTTTCTCCACTGTTTTCACTTGTTTATCGCCCTTTGACGTCCTTTTACCTGTTCTACACTAAAACACAATTAAATATAACTAAAATGCTTGAAAACTAACAAATTTGGTTTAGAAATAGATAGGTTTTTCACACCAATCAAGAACCGTCCGACATGAATAATTAACCGATCTCCTTAGAAGGAATTATGATATGTTCGCTTGGTCCCATAATGAACTTCTTGGGATCGATCCAAGCTTCGCCGTGCACCGACTCCATGCTAACCCTCACCATCCCCCTATGAGGCAAAAGAGAAGGAAATTCCACCCGGAGCATCAAAAGCTCATTGAGCAAGAAATAGATAAGTTAGTGAAATCTGACGTAGTGGAGGGGGTGGAATTTCCCGACTGGCTCTCCAACGTTGTCCTCGCACCTAAAGCCAGCAACAAATAGTGCCTTTGCATAGACTTCAAAGACCTTAACATGGCATGCCCCAAAGATTTCTTCCCCTTATCGAGAATAGACTTAGTTATCGATGCTACGGCGGGGCATAAACTCTTGAGTTCTCTCGATGCTTATGCTGGGTATAATCAAATTCTCATGTTTTCTCCCGATAAAGGAAAAAACTCGTTCATCATGGATAGGGGTACCTACTGTTATAAGGTGATGCCCTTCGGTCTTCGCAATGCTGAGGCTACCTACCAAAGGCTTGTCAACAAGATGTTTGGTAGGTGTAAATTACCTATCTATTTCCAAACCAAACGTATTAGTTTTCGAGTATGTTTAGTACGTTTTATTACGTTTTAATTCGTTTATATTCTTTTTGTCATAAAACAGGTATTTGGGGTGAAAATGGACTAAAACGGTCCTTAAGCAGTCAAATCAGAGGAGAGCGATGGACAAACGGTGGAAAAACTAAGTTTCAAAATAGCAAAGCCACCGCCTAGGTGGTTAAAGTACTGGGAGTAGTAGAAAGCCCACCGTCGCGGCCACCATTCACCGCCGTGGCGGTGAGAGTTCAGGATGCTTTGCTACTATTCCACCACCATGGTAATAAAATCCATGGCTGCGGCGATCAAGCCACCGACTTACCACCACTGCGGCGGTCTCTTTGCGGACAGTTTAAGATATTTAGGATATTTTGGGATATTTTTTGAGCCTATATATATCCTCCATTCTCCTCCATTTCAAGGGTTAGACATTTTGGGAAGTCTTGAGAGCTCTGAGGCCATTCGACCAAGGGAAGATCACGTTGCGAAGAAGGAGGAAGCATTCTCGAAAAGGTTTTAGCGTCGGATCTTCGGATAAACGGCTAATTTTCTCGTTTCTCTCTTTCTCTCTTAGGTTTGGTTGAATGTTTGTATATGTTTAGCTCATTTCTAGTTGTATATATGGCTACAACCATGTTTAGCTAAACATATATTGTCTAGGGCTTGATTGAATTCATGAAAACGTTGTTTATATAAAATTGATGTTTTGTTAGTGGTTGTTCATGTTTATCTGATTGTGTTTGTTATGTTGTATTGTTTATTATGCTTGTTACGATATACCAAGAATACAGAGTTTAACACTCGGAAGAGGTAACCCCAGATTCGGACTAG
This sequence comes from Eucommia ulmoides, assembly GCA_016647705.1. Lineage (NCBI taxonomy): Eukaryota > Viridiplantae > Streptophyta > Magnoliopsida > Garryales > Eucommiaceae > Eucommia > Eucommia ulmoides. The sequence continues at coordinate 8,774,779 of CM028335.1, read as the reverse complement.
GGTAAACACAACGCGGCGATCCAATAACCTGGGAGAGAGTTGGAGAGTGTGTAATCGATGACATTGGGGCGAGACTCACGTGACCTAGGGTCATTAAGATGTTAAGGGAAACTTTTTTCATTGACACGAAGTCACTTATTCCCCCGTCTTACACTCGAGAGAGGTGGCGAGAGAGTTTACGAACTGAGATTGTCGGATAGGATGAACGTCATTAATGAAAATAGATTGAAACAAACACGTTTAAGTGAACGATATTAATCCCTAGGCAATAATTCCCATAAACATCCTACCAATATATTAGTATAATTAGATTAATTAATTTAGTATTAGTATTAATTAAAAATTAAATACCATTTTTATTACCTCAATAAAGTCAAGTTATGATAATCGCAGTACTCGATGATATTCTCAATCAATCCCCATGAACACGATACCCCTACTCTTCCAACCTATACTAAAACATGACCCGTACGTTTGCGGTAAAAGTGGCGATGCTAAATTAGCGGCCACCAAGTTTTTGGCGCCGTTGCCGGGGATTATGTTTTAGATTATCATTGATATTGTGAGTAAATAACTTGATTTTAATTTAGGCATTTATTTTGTTTATAATTTTTATTTTTAGTTTTGTTTTTGTTTACGAGGTACTTGGAGATGGATCATCGACAAGTCCTCTTTAGGTTCTTTCAACAAGATTTCGAACCATTATTTTGTGCCTGGGAACGATATAAGGTGTTGCTACTTCGGTTCCTGAATCATCATTTCCTGAGGAAGTGTCAACTACTGAACTTCCTCGATGGGTTACAAGTCACAACAAGAAATTGGGTTGAAAGAAGAAACGATACCACCTCTTTCGATCAACTAATCGCGGACGAGGCCTATTGGTTATTGGAAGACATGGTGATATTTGATTATCAGAGTTGTAATTCTTTTTCAAGCTACCAAAGCTTGGGTGAGAGTTACAACACTTCGGAGCCATGGATTGACACTCTAGAGCACGATGAGGAATCTTTCCCCAATCTAGAGAAAATACTTGCTACTGTCATGGGAGAGACTCAGAGAGTCTTGAGGGAAACAAATGATCGGATCAACGAGCATGAGGATCATCTTGATTTTATTGAGATGATCTGCGCTGACATTGATGCGACCGTAATGTCTTTCCAGATTCAAATCGGTCAGCTAATCTACTTTGTTGAGGCCGAGACAGAGACGGTAGTACTGAGAGATGATCAAGCCACATTCGCTTGTGAAAGCCACCAGGAGGAACCAGATATGAGTAGAAGGAGCTTGGGAGCATTTATTAGCGATGAATCAAATGAAATGGGAACCCAAGTAGGGATCGACGATAGTGATTCTCAACTATTGGAGATCCAAATATTGATGCCTCCGTCAATCCAAGAAGATCACATTTATGAGGATCCGATGTGGCTTAATTATCCTTTGCCGCCATTTACACTATACATTCAAGCCAACCGAGCACAGAAAAAGGAGAAGAATCTTGTTGAGAGCTCGATCCGAGTAATGCCATATCTCGCCAAACTTGAGCGCGTTCAAAACCAAGATCCATATGTTGTGTTATTTGACACGTACTATGGGGAGAAGCCGCTCTTTAACGAGCCTTTCGCTGTGTCAAGCCGACAACCTTAAATCAGGCGCTTCTTGAGAGGCACCCCAAGGAAAAAAAATAATAAGTTAAATCCAGCACAACCGACTTGATTCGGAGGCGAGATTCTCTCACCTCATAGGTACGTGTTCTAAACCCCAATCTTCATTATAATGCTTTATGATTTCATTGGGATCGCTGACTGGGTAAATATGGACATTGTCCCATTTTAAGTTGGGAGTGATATGTAGTATGTAGTATGTTTTTGTTGTAGTTTAAAGTTAGTGTTTTTACGTGTGCATGTTTGTTTAGGTTAGTTTGTGTTTGTTTGTATTTGTTGTTGCATGCTGAGTTTTGCATTCATCTGGGCCACCCGTGATGAAATTACCCCTTAATTATTTGCCGTGGTCAAGGGTAATACCTATTCATGTATGTTCTGTGTGCTTGGCATGTCGATTAGGTAAAAATCATTCTGATCCTAAAATGCACGATCACATAGACTCAATGTATAACTATTTAAACGATTTGACGCCAATTTTTAAGTAATAAGTTCATAACAAATTTTAGGAATCTAGAACTTGATTGGGGAAAACTTGAGGCGAAATTATAAGTGAGGTAATTCCAGAGGCATGATTTAGGCCTTTATTTTTATCGCTCGATTCCTTTGAAGCTACCTTGTAAAATTTTGTTCCTCGTTACCCTATCGAAGCCTATAACTGTTTCAATTCTAAACATGTATAAATACCATATCCAATTAAAAAAAATTCAAACCATTGTTGCTAAGCCAAATATGCAAATTGAGTAAAATCAAGTAATATTAGTTTATGCTACTTGAAGTGAGCGGTTGGAATTTAGATGAATTTTCTATTGATTCGGTATTAGTGTACTCACTTGTTATTTTTCGTTCATATCTCTCATACCCCTTAAATTGTAATAATCGAATAAATTTGGGGGTGTGGTGTTTGTTATAAAAAAAAAAAAAAAAAAACTATGTGAATAAAGTTTTATTTTCGTTTCTTTTAACAAGTGAGTGCAAAGTTCTCAAATTCTTGTTCAGGGTTGTGTTTTAAATGTTTGGGGTTACAAGAGTGAGATAGCGACAAGCGTTTGTGCCTCGGGTATCGTTGAATAATAACGATCACTTGTTTTCTAATCCTGAGATACCCTTTGCTAATGTCCAAAAACCGAACCAAACCCTATTGATCTCTGTGAATTTCTGAACCTACATTAGTGGATAGTCGAGCCCGGTCAAGCATATGGTTTTTCTAATCCTTATCGATTTAAGTCATGAACTTAGTTATTGAATAATTCAATCCAGTGTTTGGATAATTATATATTTGATGTTCCACACACAGACTTGATATGGATCTAGAAGGGTTTTTACTGATATTGAGTGTCGAAATTCTAGAGCACCATATGGTGTGTGTTACTCCTGAACTTTGCAATATTTGAGGGTTGTTGAGGGGAAAATGTGTTGATCGATAGAAGAATGTAAAACTCGCACAGTATTATGTTTAGGTTGTTTATATTTAGGTTGTTTGTGTTAGTCATTTCGTTGTGTTTTTTATTTTAATGTGAGTGTTTTGCTCGGGACTAGCAAAATTCTAAGTTTGGGAGTATTTGATAGGTATAAATTATCTATCTATTTCCAAACCGAACGTATTAGTTTTCGAGTATGTTTAATACTTTTTATTATATTTTAATTCATTTATTTTCTTTGTCATAAAACAGGTATTTGGGGTGAAAAGGGACTAAAACGGTCCTTAAGCGGTCAAATTGGAGCAGAGCGATGGACAAATGGTGGAAAAACAAAGTTTCAAAACAACAAGCCACCGCCTAGGCAGTCAAAGTACTGGGAGCAACAGAAAGTCCACCGTCGTGGCCACCATTCACCTCTGTGGCGATGAGAGTTCAGGATGCTTTGCTACTATTCCACCGCCGCGGCGATAAAATCCATAGCCACGGCGGTCAAGCCACTGACTTATCACCGCCGTGGTGGTAAATCCCACTACCGCGGCGGTCCCTCTGCGGACAGTTTAAGATATTTAGGATATTTTGGGATATTTTTTGAGCCTATATATATCCTCCCTTTTCCATTTCAAGGGTTAGACATTTTGGAAAGTCTTAAGAGCTCCGAGGCCATTCGACTAAGGGAAGATCACGTTGCGAAGAAGGAGAAAGCGTTCTCAGAAAGGTTTTAGCGTCAGATCTTCGAATAAACGGCTAGTTTCCTCGTTTCTCTCTTTCTCTCTTAGGTTTGGTTGAATATTTGTATATGTTTAGCTTGTTTCTAGTTGTATATAGGGCTACGACCATGTTTAATTAAACATATATTGTCTAGGGTTTGATTGAATTCATGAAAACATTGTTTATATAAAATTGATATTTTGTTAGTGGTTGTTCATGTTTATCTGATTGTGTTTGCTATGTTATATTGTTTATTATGCTTGTTACGATATACCGAGAATACGGGCTTTGACACTCGAGAGAGGTAACCCCGGATTCGGACTAGGGTAAACACAACGCGACGATCGAATAACCCGGGAAGGAGTTGGAGAGTGTGCAATCGATGACATTGGGGCGAGGCTCACGTGACCTAGGATCGTTAAGACGTTAAGAGAGACTTTTTTGTTGACACGAAATCGCGTATTCCCCCATCTTACACACGAGAGAGGTGGCGAGGGAGTTTACGAACTGAGATTGTCGGATAGGATAAACACCATTAATGAAAATAGATTGAAACGAACACGTTTAAGTGAACAATATTAATCCCTAGGCAATAATTCTCATAAATGTCCTACCAATATATTAGTATAATTAGATTAATTAATTTAGCATTAGTATTAATTAAAAATTAAATACCATTTTTATCGCCTCGATAAAGTCGAGTTATGATAATCGCAGTACTCGATGATATTCTCAACCAATATCCATGAACACGATACCCCTACTCTCCCAACCTATACTAAAACTTGACCTATACGCTTGCGGTGAAAGTGGCAATGCTAAATTAGCAACCACCAATGTTCAAGGAAGAGATTGGCTCAACGATGGAAGTTTACATCGATGATATGCTCATAAAGAGCACCAAAGCATGCAACCATCTTGGCCATCTCCAACATTGCTTTAACAATCTCCGAACTCACCGCATAAAGTTGAAACCCACCAAGTGTATTTTTGGGGTTTCATCTAGGAAGTTCTTAGGCTATATGGTGTCCCAGAGAGGCATTGATTCCAATCCTGATCAAATCACTGCCATTCTTGGAATAGCTTCTTCACAGATAAAAAAAGAAGTTCAAATACTCACTGGAAGACTGGCCTCCCTGAACCGTTTTATTTCACGATTTTCTGAGAAGTGTATTCCCTTCTTTAAAGTTTTGCGGGGGCAAAGAGGCATCTGAGTGGATAACTGAATATGAGGCTGCCTTCCAAGAGCTTAAAACATACCTCTCCTCGGCCCCAATATTGAGTACTCCCAAGCACAGAGAAGAATTGTTCATGTACATCGCTACTTCAAATACTACAGTTAGTGCGACACTGATCCGGGAAGAGGAAGGGGTTTAAATGCCCATATATTATGCGAGTCGAGTGTTAACCGATGCCGAAACAAGATATCAGCATTTCAAGAAGTTGGCCTATGCCCTTCTCATTGCATCACGAAAATTGAGACAATATTTTCAAACCCATGTGATCGTTGTACTTACTGACCTACCCTTACGACAAGTTCTACACTCACCCGATGTTTCTGGCCGGCTTATGAAATACGGCCTTGAACTTGGCCAATTTTACATAAAAAATTGGCTGGGGACAGCCATCAAATGGTAGGTCCTAACCAACTTTATTACTGAAATGACTTTCCCAGAAGAGCCCATCCTAGATGATCACAACCTTGCCAGGCCGGAGCCTCATTTCGGCTTGGCAGAGATGCTAGTCCCGGAAAGGCACCTCCTCATCCCGGCACAAGCAACGACTTTGGTCTGAGTAATTAGAAATTATTCACGGATGGTTCCTCCAATGTGGGGGGATGTGTGGGCCGGAATGGTCCTAGTAGCCCCTGATCGGGAAAAAATTGAATATGCAATCCGACTGAGATTTAGAGCTACCAATAATAAAGCAAAGTATGAAGCCCTTCTTGCCGGAGTCAGATTAGCAAGAGAATTCAACGCCAAAAACCTACAAGTCTTTTGTGACTCACAACTTGTTGTAAATTAAGTCAATAGTGAGTACGCAGCCAAGGATCAAAGTATGACCTCCTACCTCTAAAGAGTTAAGGTGCTTATAAAAAGTTTTGAAAAAATTCAAGTACGCCAAATACCCTGAGAAGAAAATCAAAACGTTGATGTTTTGGCTAACTTGGCCTCTGCCGTGGAATTCACCCTGAAACGGAGCGTCCCCGTAGAGTATTTAGAGGAACCAAGCACCACAATCTCTGATCAAGGTACCACCATATGTGCTCTTTCCGATACATCGACTTGGATTGATCCAATAAAAAAATACCTCTTAAACGGAGCACTCCCATCTGATCAAACAGAGGTGAGGCAAGGCGAATACGGTATAAGGTATCTCGATACACTATCATCGATAGAGTGCTCTACCGGAAATTCTTCTCGGACACATACTCCCGTTGCCTCAGACCAGAAGAGTCTGACTATGTGATGAAAGAAGTCCATGGAGGGATATGTAGCAGCCACTCAGGAGGAAGGTCCATTATTCACAAGCTCATTCTTCACGGATACCCTTGGCCGGACATGCACAAGGACTTCATGGAGTTTGTTAAAAACTATAATAAATGTCAGAGATTTGCCTCTCATCCCAAACAACCTCCAACCATTCTCGTCCCTATGACGAGTCATTGGCCCTTTACCTAGTGGGGCATTGACCTTCTTGGTCCATTCTCTAATGAGCTCGGGCAGAGAAAATTTCTCGTTGTCACAATCGATTATTTTACAAAATGGGTAGAAGCCAAGCCACTTGCACAAATCACTAAGGAAAATATCAGAGATTTCGTATGGGAAAGTGTTGTGTGTCACTTTAGCATATCCAAGGCTATCATTTCTAATAACAGGAAGTAGTTCAACAATGACCTCTTTGCAAAATTATGCGTCGGGCTGAGGATTTAGACCTACTTTGTATCACTAGGGCATTCCTAGGCCAACGGACAAGTAGATGTAACCAACCGCACCATTCTTCACGGACTCAAGACCAGACTTGATAAATCAAAAGGAAGATAGGTTGAAGACGTATGCCTCATTCTTTGGGCATACTACACCACAACAAGAAACCCCATAGGAGAAACGCTTTTCGCAATGACTTTCGGGTCAGAAGCGGTAATTCCAGTCGAGATCGGCGTGCCCTCTCCCCGCACAGTAATGATCTTCAACCAATATGAAAACGATGCCTCTTTATCCCTTAAACTTGATCTTATTGAAGAAAAACGGGAGCGTGCCTGTGTTCGATAAAAAACTTATCAACAAACGGTGGCCAGGTATTACAATAGAAGGGTCCATCCTCGGTCATTTGACATTGGAGACATTGTCCTCTGAAAAGTAACTCTGGCCACCAATGATACAACCACCAGCAAACTCGCTCTATCTTGGAAAGGGTTATATCGCGTTACCTGTATTGCCCGTCCTAGCACCTATGAGTTGGAGACTGAGAAGGGTGTCCTCTTAAGGTACCCTTGGAACGTGGAACATCAGAAATGATGCTACCCCGAAGAAGAAGTACCGATTGACTTATAAAGTTTTTCACTTTCAAAGTTTGTAAAGTATCTCCTTATGAATGGAAGCAATATTTTGTTCAATTATCACTCAATTCTCTAAATATTGTTGGTGGCGTTGAAGTACAACCCCCATCCCATTTCGGATTGGGATGAGCAACCCTTCCCACAAATCTCCAAAACACGACCATGCTGGGATGAACAGCCCTCCATCCCATCTCAGACGAAGATGTGTCGCCCCGAGTGTTTTATCAACCCAAAACAGTGTCCCGACACTTATTGTCAGGGATAATCTCCACAAAGAACCCCATCTCGACGCATTGCATCAGGGGTGTAACCAGACCCTTTCCACAAGTCGGTAGTATTAGACCGAAGATTAATAGCTATCGTCTTTCGATGACAATTACATCGATCAGTTCTGAGGACCTACAGGTAAGCATCTCACCCCTCACAGTTGAGCCTAGCTCAGGCGACATAAATAAATGATGTCCCTGGCAGATAAATTTTGGGATAACCTGAATGGGCTCAGAGATAAGCAATCCCAATGAGAACCCACCTGTGACCGACCACAGGGGTCCGACCTAGGGTCACCCCCTAGGGACCGCGATGACCATATTCCACACCGGTATCACCCCTGGAATTTTAACCTACCACCCGATCTCTACTCGGATGCTAGGCTGGGAGAGGGGAAGAGAGGCTATATATATGGTAAAACAACATGAAATAGTGCTTCCCAAAAAGGGGAAGCATGATCTCTTCCAAGGAGTTAATTCCTAGAAGGAGAGTGTGACTTCTTCTTGGAGAAGATGTGTAAAACCAAACGGCAAAGAGACTTGAATTGCAACATCCCCAGTCTCAAGGCCGACATCTCCTTCCACATCAGAATAATCCATATCGATGTCATCCACCAGGAAGTTTGGGTGTTGGCAACGCAAATTACGGATCGTGTATCTATGACCACTTTCCACCATCTCAGCCACGATAAGCATCTTCATGTCAATAAAGGTTGGGGATTTCTTCCATTATTCTACAGTATTTTCCTTAGCTTTTGCAACAGCTGCGGCATGCTCCTTCTGCATTCCCTCTATTCTCTCCCTAACAGCAACGAAGTCGACCTTAAGCTTGCCGTAACAGGATTCGAAGGCCGTTTTCTCCTCAGACAATTTTTCTTTTTTCTTATTTAGTTGCATGCGAGTTTTGAATCTTTCTCTTGACCAAGTCATTTTTCCCTCAACAACCTCCAGTCATATTGAGTTCAGGCGGTAAAACACACCATGTGGTGTTCTAGAATTTCAACATTCAATAATAGTGAACACCATTCTATATCCTGTCAACGTGTTTGTGCGAGACTCAATAATATAGCTATCCAACGACCGGATCGGATTATCCACCAACTAAACTCATAACTTAGACTGTAAAAGACTTAGATATCCATATGCCTGATTTGGGTCCACTGTCCACTAATGTAGGCTTGGAAGTTCATGAAGATCAGAATGACTTGGTTCGGTTTTGAAATATTTAGACAAGGGTATTTCGGAATAGAAAATGGGTTAACGTTGTTAACTTAACGTTACCCAAGGCTCAATACTCAGAACATTCACTCTCGAACCCTCATAAAAAAATTGGAAACAATCCCAAACAAACATTTAAGACCGACGTACTCACTTGTCAAAAAAAACGTAAATTTAATGATATTTACATTATTTTTTTCAAACACTACACCCCCAAACTTATTCGATTATTATGATTTCATGGGTATGGTTAAAACGAACGAAAAACAATAAGTGAGTACTCGAATACCGAACCAATCTGAAGTTCTCCCTAAACCTAACCGCTCACATCAAGAAGCATTTGCAACTGCTAACTTGATTCACTCAAATGTGCCTTTAATTCAGTGATATAGGTTTGGAAAGAAGTTTAATTGGTCAAGCGATATTGGTTAAGTGTTCAGAATTGAAAAAGTTTTTAGACTTTGACAGGGTAACAAGGGATAATGATATAACAAGGTAGGCTTAAAAAGGCTCAAGCGACAAAACGAATACCTACATCATATCTTTCGAACTACCTCACCTAGGATTTCGCCTCAAGCCTCCTCTCAATCAGGTTCTAGAATCCTTAATTTGTTATGAGTTTGGCTAATCGATAATCCCTCAAATCAATTGAATAACTATATATTGAGTCAATGTACTTGTGCAAATTAGGATCTACAATAATTTTCACCAAAACGCATTGTCGAGCACACAAAACACACATGCATAGGTATTACCCTTGACCTAAAAAACAACCAGGGGGTAATATCATCATCGGGTAATAACCTAGATGAACGCAAAACTCAGCATGCAAAACAACACCACTAAAATATTCTACAATAAACAAATATGCAATACGGTAAAACAGTAAAACATACTAATATCGTACGCATCACCGCCAAACTTGAAACAGACAATGTCCTCAGCGACCCAATCATCATTCTCAACATATGAAATATAGCATGCTGACGAATAGGGTTTAGAACACGTACCTGGAGGGTGAGAGAATCTCGCCTCCGAATCAAGTCAGTTGTGACGGATGTAACTTATTTTTTACTTGGGTTGCCTCCCAAGAAATGCGTGGTTTATTGTCCTCGGCCCGACATGGAGAACGACTCGTCAAAGAGTGGCTCCGCCCAAAGTAAGTGTTGTACAACACTATATATGGGTCTTGATTTAGTATGCCCTCAAGCTTGGCGAGATTTGGCTCTGATCGGCCCAAGCTTTCAACAAGATTCTCCATCAGCTCATGTACTTGGTAGGCATGGATGAACGTTGCTAATGGCAGCGAGGGATAAGTTAGCCACATTGAATCCTCGTAAATGTGATCGTTTTGGATCGATCGTGGCATCACCAATTGGAATTCGAACGGTGAAAATTCACAACGATTAATATGTGAATCTTCATCGATCTCACCCAAGTACCTCCCACTTGTCTTCGGTTCCTCGTGGTGGATTTCGATGAATGTGGCTTGTGTATCTCCCAGTGCCACCACGTCTGACTCGACCTCAATCAAGCAGATTAGCTGAACGATTTGCTTCTAAAGAGACATTACGGTCATATCGATATCGGCGTAGACTGTCTCAATATTATCAAAATGATCCTCGTGCTAATTGGGTCGGTCATTCGTCTCCCTCCAAAACGCTTAAGTCTCCCTAATAAAATCAATGAATATTTCTTCTAGGGCTGGGAAAGACTCAACGTATTGGTCTGGGGTGTCAATCCATGGCGCCATAGTATTGAAACTCTGATAATCAAAGGCCGCCATGTCTTCCAACAACTAATGGGCTTCATCTGCGGTTAGTTGGTTGAAAGAGATGGTACCGTTTCCTCTTTCAACCTATATTCTGGTTGCGGCTTGTAACCCGTCGAGGAAGTTCAGTAGTTGACACTCCCTCGGTAAACGATAGTTCAAAAACTGGAGTAGCAAATCCTTATATCGATCCCAAGCTCAGTAAAATGGTTTGGAATCCCGTTGAAAGAAATGCAAGAGTACCTGTTGATCTAATATTTTCAAGCACCCTGTAGGAAAACAAAACAAAACTACAAATGAAAAATTATAAACAAAAGAAATGCCTAAAGTAAAATCGGGTCATTTACTCACAATATCAATAATAATAAAAAAACACAATCCCCGGAAATGGTTCCAAAAACTTGTACGATGAGATTTTTACGCTCATGTATGATTACTCACAAGTATACGAGGTCAATTTTTAGTAAATATGGGGAGAGTAGGGGTATCGTGTCCACATGGATTGGTTGTCGTTATTATCAACTACCGTGTTTATCATGACCTAACTTTATCTATGAGATAAAAATGTATATAAAATTAATAAAAACTAATACTGAAATACTAATTAATCTAATTAAACTATAAATATTATATTGAGATAGTTTTAAGAGAGTAGATTGTTTGGGGATTAACTTCGTTTACAAATACGTGTTCGATCTCGTTTTAGTTTACGTTAACAACGTTCGACTTATCCGCCAATCTCAGATCGTAAATTCCCTCGGCAACTCTCCTGAGTGTAAGGTGGGGGAATACGTGACTTTGTGTCAAATAAGAAGTCCCCATGAATATCTTAACGATCCTAAGTCACGTGAGTCTCGCCCCAACATCATTGATTGCACACTCTCCAATTCCCTCTTGGGTTATTGGATCGTCGCGTTATATTTAACTTAGTCCAAATCTGGGGTTACCTCTCCCGAGTTTCAAACCCCGTATTCTCTATATATCATTTCAAGAATACAAACAATACAAAAATGATAAACACAATCAAACATCGAAGAACAACCACTAACGAAACACAAACACAAACAAATAACGAATTCATAAATTTATATTAATCCCTAAACATTCCATATTTAGCCAATGGCTATAACCATGTATACAATGAAAAATGGGCTAAACATGCTCAACAACTGTCGAAAGTAAGAAAATAAAGAAAAGAAACAAACGATTTAGCTGATATCCGAAGATTTTGCGCTAAAACCATTGAACGATCATTTTCTTCTTCTTCTTCTTCTTCTTCAGGTTGTGAGCTCTCCCTCAAATATCTCTCAAACTCACCCTAAATATATTATAAGGGGCTTACAGGATGATAAATTTCGGAAGAGATGAAGAAATGAAGGGTTTTGTAAACCTCAAAATATCAAAAAATATCTAAATCTGGTGCAGAGCTGACCGCCGTGGCAGTGAGTAAGTTGGTTTAATCTTCGCCTGAGCGGTGGAGTCAGTGGTGGATTCAGAACCTTTCTGCAGTTTCACCACCTAGGCGGTGGATATCACCGCTTAGGCGGGGAGCTTTTAGCAGATTTTCGCCCTCTCTGCTTTTTCACCGCCGAACGCAGCAGTGGTGGGCTGCCTTTTAGAATATTGCCCTTGTGCTTATTTTTCCACCGTTCTTGATCCGACATCATCGTTTAGTATCCGTTTTCATACCGTTTTATCCCACACACCTGATTTAATACAAAAAGAATAAAACATATTAAAACATATAAAAATGCTATAAAAATACTCTAAAACTAATAAAACCGGTTTGGAAATATATAGGTAGATCACACCTATCAGTAAGCCTGAGGTACGCTTTATTACACGCATGCATCGAGTTTACTTGCTTACTTAACGCATTACTATACATTTTCTCTTTGAGCACTGATTACCACGCCGGAGGGATTTCAACGGGACAAATCCTAGTCTGAGCCTTCTGTAGGTACCACTCCCTGAGGAGTAGGATTCGGGGCACAGCAGGTCAATCCTCCCATGACCTAGCACAGCTCACGTGAAGAATTTTCAATCGATGAATCCACCTCAGCGAGAGGACCCACCTATCATCTGACTGAACCATAATCGATATGTGTACTAATTTTATACATCAATGCATTGTTTGGGTACCACTGAGTCAGTACTTGGGACTCGGCCACGTCTCCGTCCTCATAGTGATAGGGATGTATTCCAGAATCCACAAGTAATACTGGAGCATACATTGACCAATTTTAAGGACTCAATATTTCTCCTCGAACGGCTCCCCACTTCAGCTTGTTTCTTCTCCAGAACTCTATGGATCTCTGCTTTCCTCTACTAGGTTACCATCACATGCCTGGAAAAGGCCTATAGGCTTGGCCAAATAGGCTAAAAAACCCAAGCCTAACGGTTATCTATAAAATACCCCAAATTACCAGCTAAATATAGGGTTTTAACTAATTAACCGTGTTTAGGCCCAACTAATTATATCCAACTCCTCTATATACCAAAGGCTATGCAAGCCTTCGGTACGCTTTATTACGCGCATGCATTGAGTTCACTTGCCTACTTAACACATTACTATATATTTTCTCTCTCAGCACTGATTATTACGTCGGAGGGGCTTCACCGGGACAAATCTTGGTCTGAGCTTTCTCCAAGTACCATTCTCTAAGGAGCAAGACTCTAGGCATAGCAGGTTAGTCCTCCTAGGACCCAGCACAGCCCACATGAAGAATTTTCAATCGATGATTCCATCTCAACAAGAGGATTTACCTGTTATTCGACTGGACCATACTCGAGGTGTGTACCAGTTTTATATACCAACAGTTTGGTGTCGTCTATGGAAACCGTACAAAAAACCTTTCCCTGATTATTGCTCTTTACGGAGCTGAGCCTGGATGATCATAAGGTCTGGCAGGACGGACGAACTCGGAGCAGAGAAAAGAGAAGATATGTCGAGAACTCCAAGGGCGCACCATCTAGATCCTACCAATGAGGATAACTACCCCATCCAAGATCAGGCAGGACCTTCCACTCTGTCACCTGGGGCTGCACGATAGACCTTGGGGGCCTTGGATGCATCTCGGTTTGATTTTCTTGAACGTCAAATGGGAGAGTTCAAGTTGTATGTTCAACTTCTCATTACGCCCTTGCCACTGCCCCCTGCTCTAGGAGGACTAGCTCTCCAGACTGCAGTACCCAAGGAGCCACCTCAAGACCGTGATGTTCTCATGACCACTTCGAATGGATATGTGCCCAAGGGCCTCCCTCCGCCTTGCGACCATGAGCTTGCAGAATAGGAGATGGCTCCCCTAGTAATGCTGAGAAGTCAGGTACAAGGAGAGCCCCAAGCAGGAGAAGGTGTGGAACGTTGCCTGTTTGATATGGAAATTTTTCTCTAAAAGGTACAAGGAGGTCGGGTAGGACTGGGTATTGTCATGGAGTTTAGGGCCCCTTTTATAGAGAAAATTCTAGAAGAAGTAGCACCGAGGCACTTCACTCACCCCCAGATGAATCTCTATGATGGGACTTCATATCTCGTTAACCATCTGTCCATGTTCAAGTCTCATATGAATATACGAGTAGCCTCTGTATCTCTGCAGTGTAGAGCCTTTCCCATCACTCTCACAGGTGCAGTGATGTCCTGGTTATAGGGTCTGAGGCCAACATCTATCTCTACCTTTAGGGAGCTCGAGCAGTTATTCCTAGCTCATTTTAGCTACTCTTAGCGAAGGCTGAGAACTATGGCTCACATCCTCACTCTTTGGTAGGAGCCCTCTAAATCTTTGGGAAATTATGTTGAGCGCTTCAATCGAGAAGAAAATGCATGCAACAACCTTCCTGAGAGTGTAGCACTGAATACCTTTGTTGACAGGCTTCGATATCAGAGATTGTCCTATGACCTCTGCTCCAACCCTGCTCCCATTCTCGATCAAGCTTTGGATCGCGGGACAATATTTTATAGTGTTGATCTACATGTTATAGACAAAAAAAGAGGGAATAGATCGAGGGATAGAGGTTCGAATCAGGTCGAAGGCTCAAGAAGACTACAAACTACAGGGAGGTTCAGACCCCTACCCGGAAGCAAGAGGCCATTTCCTCATCTATGGAGTCACCAACTAGAGTTCACTCTGCTCATGGCCTTGGTCACTACCATTTTCGTAGAAAGCTTAGGGCAAGACTTCTTTTCTCCTCCGCCGCCCCTGAGAAGAAAGCCGGTCGGGATGTCAATGACCAAATACTATGAGCTCTAACAAGACCGAGGTCACTCCACAGCGAACTGCTTCCAGCTTTGGCAAGAGATTGAAGCTCTCATCCGAAGAAGCTATCTGGGGAACTATGTTTGAAGAGAAATCAAGAGCAACCTAATGGGGATGAACCATAGGGAGGGCCTCGAGCCTAGAAAAGAAGGAAAAACTGTAACCGTCCACTGCCCCCGGGGGCTGAGGCCGGGGTTGATCACCAACACGTGGATGGTGTAATCAACCTCATCTTCGACGGATTCAGCTCTGGAGATGTACAGAGTCACTAGGGCCACACGTCTGGGCACATACGATTTTGAATCAGATGAGAATGTGCTACTCAGGAACCTATAGAGCGCTGACCATCTGAAGTGCTACTTTTGTAGAAAGATCTAACTTCTAGTTTGTACAAAGTGTTTCAATTTTGCTTATCAAAATAAATAATGTGTTTTGTACAATGTGCCTTGTGTTCTCTCCAGTAAATAACATTCCAACCCCCTGAGTTGTATCCCGGCTCTCAGTATCGTGAATGATTCTCCATGGCTGCATTCTGACCCCTTGAGTCGCGAATGATTCTCCATATTAGTATCCTAACTCTTGACATCGCGAATGATTCTCTTCAATAGCATTCTGACCCCCTGAGTTGTAGGTGATTCTCCACCCAACATCCGGACTCTCGGCGTCGTGAGTGACTCTCTACAAGCCTCATCCCGATGCTCAGCATCGAGGGCAACAACCAAACCCTATTCGGAAGTCAATAGTCCATACTTGGGGAGAGACCAAGGTCATCTACCAAGGGTGGGGCAATGATCGGTCTAAGGGCCTGCAATTAAGTACCTCTCCTCACCAATCGACTATAAGTCCAGCGTTCTAAAGGGGAAGGTGCTCCTACATGGATTAAATAGAGATAACCTGAAAATGTTCTTGAATGAGATTAACTATGGAGAACTCTCCAATGACTGGCCACGGGCGTCTAACCGCTGTGTTGCGCCCGTGCAGACCGAGAGGACTAGGCACCTTGGGAAACCCTCCTTCAAATTCCACGATACAATTTCCTCACTATCAACTCGTGTCTCAGACTAGAAGGCTAGTGGCCCATGGTCCTAGGTAGAGACGAGAAGTTTTTTAAAAAATTATTCAAAATTTTATAACTCTAAAAACAGGACCAAGCAGAAAGCGACTTGGCAAAAAAGCTGTGAGGAAGTAGTAGACTCTGAAGTACCCTAGCTATGACGCTCAGAAGCTTACATGCTAGCGTGCAAAAAAAAAAAAACTAAAAAGAAGTCTACAAAATCCTAAGTGCTGGAAAAGCGACGGTTCGAGCTCAGTCCTCCCTACCCTTGCTATGAGGGGTGTCCGTGCGAGGAGAAGTGGTGTTAATCTTGTCCTTTTTAGTGGCTCCCTCATTAGTACTATCCTCCCCAGCATCACTCTACTTGGCGCCCTACTGCGTGGCACTATCATTTGGCTCTTAGAACTCCATCTCTACACGATCGATGGGAAAAATCCAAATGCATACAGTAGATAACCATCATGGTGGTCCTCCACAAAGGCGCCATCTAGGGTTTCACCCTCAGTGCCCCATGACCGGAACCGTCTAGTTTGATGGGCACCGCCCTATCAGGCAACTCCTAGCCGACAGGGTCCAGATGGTGATAGGCACTACCCTGCCATGCTACTCCTAGCCGACAAGGTCTAGATGACGACCTTCTCCAAGAGCTCCATTCAGGAGTGCCCTCCCAAAAAAAGGTCGTCCAGGAGTGCCGTCCAGAAACTTCACATCACTTCTTCTAGCCGATGTCATCTTATCTTGCTCTCACCGCCCTTCTGTGGTACCTCTGGAAAGCAAGGCACAAATTGAGGCCTTTCCCAAGTATATCGACCAACTCTAAATAATCAACGCCCTGATGTGTTTAATACGTTCTCTCCTCAGGTCTCACCCATCATAAGGGTAATAGCGGAGAATACCTTGTGCCAACAATTCTCCAAGTGTCCAAAACAGTGCAAGATACAAAAAATGAATTAAAATAAATTAAAAAATAAATAAAATCTAAAGCACAAGACTCATGGGCTCCAAAAAAAACGAGCCAGTGTGGCCCGGCGACGCCGCGCGTAGTAGTACGCAACGAGTCAGTTGGCCCCATAGAACTAGCAACATGTTCGCCCCCTAGGGCCAGTGCTGATCCCAAGAGGGGCAAACACTAAAATAATAATAATAATAATTTATTTTGTCCAAGGGAGCAAAGTGGCCCCCCTAAAAGATATGGGGGACAATTGCATTACCCTCTCCCCTCCCCCCCTCTCCCCCCAAAAGGGCTAGCAAGCGTTGGCCCCCACCCTAAAAGGCCAGCATCTGTTGGCCCCTTCTCCCTAAAAAATGGGGGTCAGTAGCTGTAAAACCCCGACTTTTCAAATACAAATAATTCAAGTCACGTTTTAAAATATTTTGAAAATGTTGGGGTAGACCACAATATTAATTATGTGAATTAATATTTTAGGGGGGTTGTATTGAAATTTTTACAAACATTAAAACATAGTTTTGGGTTTAATTTATACCCCAACAAAATATAAAGGGAGGATTGTGTAATTTTACAAATAAATATCTTCATATATATAGAGAGAGAGAAAGAAAGAGAGAGAGAGTAGAGATTTGGTAAAGGGTTAAGGGAGGCATGGGTTCGTGTCGGCTGTTTGAGGTATATATATATATACATACAAAGAGAAAAATGGGAGGAAAGGTCCAGAACCGAAGAGAGAGAAAGGAAGAGAAAGAAGAGAGAGAGAAAGATCGGGCAAGATGAGAGAGAGAGAAGGTTCTGGCAAATGTGTGCTCTGTTTTGCCACTATGGTGTGGGTCTTTGATCGCCGGCGGTGTGGGGATAAACGATCGGTGACTGTATGCGTGTGTGTGTGCTCAGTTGTGTGGTTGTCGGCGGAGGGATATTGTCAGTGTGTGTACATGCTCCTCCGGCCTGTGTGTGTGCATGCTCTGCTCAGGGTTCGTGTATGTGTGTATGTAGTGGGTTTGGTCAGTGAGTTTGGTCCGACGGTGGTGGCGGTGGTGCGAGTTGGGTGTGTTGATGGGGTGTGTGTGTGTGTGAATTCCACTGTGGTTGTGGGTGTGGGTGTTTCAGTGGGTGTATATATATATATATATATATATCGTGTGTGTTATGTCGACAAAATCCAGCAAACCAGAAAAAAAAAAAAAAAAAAAAAAAAAAACACAGGAAAAAAACGTAGAGAGAGAGAGAGGTCCAGTGGTGAGGTGTGTCGTCGGCAGTGTTGGATTGGTCCGGCGGTGAGTGTGTGGGCTTTTGGTGTGCATACCTCGTCGCCGATGTGGGTGGTGATCGGTTGTTGGCTGGTTGTTTGGTTGGTGGGTGTTAGTTGTGTGTGAGCAATTGGTGGTGGTGACTGCCGGAATTAGTGAGGATAGAGAGAGTGGTCGGCTGGAAAATTGACAAAACAGAGCAGATAAGAGGCGGAGCGCCCACTTAGGTGGTGGAAGATCAGTGTCAGAATGAGAGAAAGTTTGCCTAGGCGGACATTTCTCGCCTAGGCGGTAGGTCGTCAGTATGTAACTCCGAAACTGTAAAGCAGCTCGGTCGCCTAAGCGGTGGATTTTCGACCAGGCGGTGAAAATAGAGAGTGCAGTTGAGAGAAAATAGAGAAGCAGTCACTCATTCGCCTAGGTGGTGGGACGTCGCTTAGGCGGTGGGGAGCAGAATCAAAAATACATGGAATTTTAGGGAAATCCATGATCGGTTCGGAACGGGTAACCTTTCTAACTTATTTTGTGAATTCTAAATTTAGTTTTCTAATCTTAGAATAATAAAATGAAAATAATAAATCTTGAGATTGTTTATAAGAACAAAGTTTATAAATAGTAAATCGTAACGAAACGATACTAGTTGAATAGTTATATTTTGTAATAAAAGATAGGAAATAGGAAATTAAGGAAATTATGATTTTATGGCATGATTAGTTTGCTTTTATACAAAAATATTAATTTAGGCCATGTCACAGTTAGGCTCGCAAGTACCGGAGTTCGGATAGGGGGATAGTCGGTTAAAGTTTACGAAAGCGGATATCAGGTGAGTGTACTGCCCTTCTTATCAAACTATTTTCATATAAATATGATGAGATATGTGTTTATTTAACTGTACGAATTTGATAAATTATATGGATCAAGTCAGTTGTGGGTGAGTTGGTAAAATGGAATTTCCATTGAAATGTTTGGATTTAAAAAGAAAGACTTTATAAATAATCTGTTGGATTTTGTAGTTTTAATACAAAGGTGGAAAAAATATGATTTTTAAATTAAAAGTAGGTTTTGTTAAAAAGAGGTGGACAATGGTGATTTTGACAGTATTGATGAATTAGTGTTTTTGTCGATATTATTGAAGTGGTGATTATTATTATGGTCTGTCTGGAGGGTGGTCCGGCAAAGGGATAATTATTTGTGATTTGGTGATAATATTATTGAATGGCCTATGTCATAGTTTATATTATGATCTGTCCGGAGGGTGGTCCGGCAGATAGATATTTACTATATAGTGATTGACGTTATATGGTGATTTATATTATTGGCCTCTGGAGACGTCCGGTTGGCGGTGATCTGCGCAGTTAGGTTCGCTAGGAAGGCATATCCTACTAATGGTTACGGTATCGTTGCAACTCCCGATTGTGAGGTTAAAACGATCACTATGGCTTAGCCGATAGGTGTGGGATTGAGATGTGTGTTTGAATTGGGGTGTTTTATATACATACTGGGTGACTTATCATTAAATTGGTGTTTGGAAACTGAATTATACTGTTTTACTTTCATGGCTTATTTGATACTAAAGATTTTACCAACTCTGTGTGGTGTTTATATTTATTTACGCTTGATCCATTTAAAATGTTGGATTTATGAAATGTATTATTACTATGTTAAAAATAGGTTTTTACTAAGAAGGCAGTACACTCGCAGGTGAATTTTTTAGGAGACGGTCCCCTACTGGCATTAGGTGAAGTTATCTAGGAATATGTTTGAGTGTAGCTGTCAGAGAGGAACTATAAGGAAGTAAAAGATTATGTATATGTTGTGTAATGAATTATATATATATATATATATATATATTTATAATGTATAAGAAGATTTAGATGTAATAGGTGATATCATATTGTCGACACGTCGGTCCTGGGATGACGGGTGTCCGGGATGGGTCGTGACAGTAGCTATGTTATCCCCTCCCCCCTAAGGGGCTAGAAGGAGCGAACCCCCAAAGAGGCCAATGTCTACTGGCCCCTTCCCCCTAGAAAATGGGGGCCAGCGCCATGTTAGCCCCCAACCCTAAAAGGCCAACGCATGTTGGCCCCTTTGCTGGCCCCCCTTGTGAGGTGCCATGTTGGCCCCCTTGGGGCGAGCGTAGTTGGCCTCTTTGGGCCAACGCGCTCTTGGCTGAGCGGCCAGCCGGTGTGGGTGCCCGACACCCCTTGGGGGGCACACCATCTCGCCCCCCTAGCCATCCGTGGCGCATACCCCCTAAAGCTCGTCTTAATTTTTTCCACGGTGCAGGCGAATCCGTGCTAGGGACTTATATGCGACTTGCGGTGAACGGGTATCACCCTAAAAATCGGATAAATTCGGGGTCGCCTTACCGTGCTACCTAACTTCGAACTCCAGCCGTATGAGAGCCTATTTCAAATTATCTCATCTACAAAAGTTTAACCGTGGGAAAAGCGTCGCCCTAAAAATCGAGAAAATTCAGGGTTGCCCTGCCATGCTACTTGACCCTGGACCCTGGCTGTATTGGGACCTATCTCAAATTTACTTCCCAAAAAAAGTCAACTCTTGAAAAAGTGTCGCCCAAAAAATCGAAGAAATTCGGGGTTGCCCTGCCATGCTACCTGACCCCGGACCTCGACCATATGGAGGCCTATTTCAAATGAGCTCCTCAAGATAAAACTAACTCTTGGGAAAATGTTAATCAGAGGTGTTTCTCACACTTCGAAGTCTCTAGGACGCCTGTTCCAGCCAAGAATTGATATCCTTGATCATCTCGCTTCCCTCGCCACATAGGTCTAGGGGGTAACTGATGAGGGTGTTTTTTAGTACCACTAAGTTAGCACTTGGGACCCGCCACGTGTCCGTTCTCATAGTGACAAGGACACATTCCGAAATTCACTACACCAGGTTGGAGTATACATCGACCATGACTTTTCCCTGAAATCTCATTTTCACCTAGAGAAGAATGAGGAGGCTGGCAGTGGTGTGCTGCCTTGAGCTCTATGCTGTGCCTTGGACGGCTAATTTCAAGGACTCAGCTGTTCACCTTGACCAACTCCCTATTCCAGCGTGTTTCTTCTCCAAGACTCCACTGATCTCCGCTTTCATCTACCAAGTTACCATCATAGGCCTAGCAAAGGCCCGCAGGCTTCGCCAAATGAGACCAAAAGCTCAAGCCCAATGGTTAT
Organism: Eucommia ulmoides; assembly: GCA_016647705.1. Lineage (NCBI taxonomy): Eukaryota > Viridiplantae > Streptophyta > Magnoliopsida > Garryales > Eucommiaceae > Eucommia > Eucommia ulmoides. The sequence continues at coordinate 8,753,481 of CM028335.1, read as the reverse complement.
CTCCTAAATGCCCCTAATTATCGTTTAAACACAGGGTTTCGACTAATTAACCGTGTTTAGGTCCTACTAATCATCTCTAAATCCTATATATACCAGAGGCTATACAAGCTCGAGGTACGCTTTATTATACACATGCATTGAGTTCACTTGCTTACTTAACGTAGTACTATACATTTTCTCTCTGAGTACTAATTACTACTCTGAGGGGTTTCACCGAGACAAATCTCAATCTGAGCCTTCTGTGGGTACCAATCCTTGAGGAGTAGGACTCTGGGTACAGTAGGTCAGTCCTCCTAAAACCCAACACAGCTCACGTAAGAATTTTCAACCAACGACTCCACCTCAACAAGAGGATCCACCTATCATCCGACTGGACCGTACTCGAGGTGTATACCAGTTTTATACACCAACAAAAGCTATATTAGTTTATATATATATATATATATTACAATGGATTTAGGTGTAGTTAAAAAAGTTTACTGAACAAATTTACTTATAATTATGGGAATTTTATTATTTAATCTCCATTGACGGATAGCATAATAAAATAACATTCCCTAATAATTTGTGATTATATTAACCTTTCATAAATAATGTTTATTTTTTAGTCCTCCTATCAATTAATTCCCGTCAACCTTAATCTTAATACGTTGTGTGATTTTAATGTAATTGATTATCTCATTCTCTCCCTATTACTGTGTGCTTTTAATAACCCACCAATTATGAAAATGAACACTAACAAAAAAACTCATTTTGTGAACGCTCATAATAAATTAAATTTATGAAAATTATATCATTTTCATCTTATATTCCATTACCTTTATTTTGATATCCATATTGATTATTTTTAGCTAAAAAAATATTTATTTAGGTCCCGTTTGGTAACCTAATTTAGCATTTAATACTGAATGTATTGAGTACTTATTAAATTAAATACATTTGATAACAAATTAAAGAAATCACTTACAAAATAGGGGAAAAAAAAATACCAAAATGTCTAGGTAATAGACTACATCTACTAATGACCCTACAAGGTTTTTTTTCTGCATACAATAGTCCACGATTTTGCGCTATTTATTACTAAAAAGACCTAATTTTTTTCAGTAAACAATTTTACCCTTTACACATTAAAATTGCATGATCTTTCAATTATCTCTCTCCATTTGTACAGATGCCCTCGCCACATCATCGTCCAGTGCTCGCCGTCGCCGTCGTCGCCGCGTTCGTTGTGCTTGTCGTCATTCGCTCTTTCGATGTGCTCGTCTACGCCACTAGCCTTTCCTCCTCTATCTCTTCACGAAATTCTGGCTTCTCGATTTCCAAATCTGAAAAATCAAATCGGGGAATCTTATGCTTCGGTTGAGGAGCATGGCTACAAGTTTGGGATCTTCGAGGCTAACATGCGCAGAGCCCGACCCCACCAGAAGCTCGATCCTTTGGCGGTGTACAGTATCACTCAATTCTACGATCTAACGCGGTCCGAGTTTTATCACACCTTCTTCGGATTAAATCGTCGTCTCCGTCTTCCAAAGGATGCGAAAGAAGCTCTGATCCTCCCAACCAATTATCTGCCCACAGATTTCAATTGGAGAGAGAAAGGTGTCGTCACGACCGTAAAGAATCAGGTCCGTAAATTAACAAACCATTACATAAACTTCATACTTAATTATGCTAATAATTATTAGGATTGATGCATTTTTCACTTGATTTGATGTTCTGCTAACGTGATTGATGTTTTGCTTCTAAATTGATTCTGATTATTTATGGTTGATTTTTGTGTTTCGAATTTAGGGTTTATATGGATCATGTTGGTCCTTTAGTACCACTGGTGCTTTAGAAGGTGCTAATTTTGTTGCAACTGTGAAGCTTGTGAGCCTCAATGAGCAACAACTTGTGGATTGTGACATGAAGTTCTATTTCCTCACTCTTTTCACTACTTTCTCCTCTAGGGTTTCTCGATTGATCTATTTATCTAAAATCTCGGCAAATCAAAGAGGATGGAGATTTGAGATCAAGAGTTTGATCGGCGGTGGTGGCCTTTTATCTCTCTAAATTGATGAACTTCAACTTGATTTGATAGCAGAGTTAGAGTCAGCCTAAGCTCCTGTGTTGAATATCGAATCCGACTCTTTAATTTTTTATGAAAGTCATTTATTGGATTTGGTTTCATTAAATTAAATTTTGGCAGGGTATGCTCTCGTCGGCGGTACAACGGGTTATGTTGTATGGTGGTTTTAGTAAGGTATAATGGGTGGCAGTGCAGTCAGCGAAGGATGGTGGAGTTGCACGGCAATGAGTGGAATATAACACAATTTCATGTTATATTCAACACAAGATCATGTTGAATATAACACGAATTACAATTTGTATAGATTGTCATATTGTTTGATATGGAAGAATAGTTAATTTCTCTTATTGTTTCTGTTGATTGATTCTCTTGTGATCTAGTTATTTGTTGAGAAAATTGGTATGTTAAATTTGAAAGTCGTTCATGGTATTTTGATAATATATGTATTTAGTTATAGTTTGGAAATCGAATTTCTCTTCTTTTGTTTGACCTCTTTAGGGATTGCAGAACTTAAATTTCTCTTTTATTGTTTCAAAAACTGATTTATTCATGAGGTGAAATGGGTGGTAGTGCGGTCAGTGGCAGCTTGGTAGAGTTGAACGACGGTGAAAGTAAAATATAACACAAGATCATGTTATATTCCAATGTGTGGAAGGGTAAAATTGTCACAAAAATACTATTTTGTAACATTTGTTTAAAAATGTGTATTCAGTAATTTTGTCATCTTATAAGAACTTTTTAGTAATTGCCCAAAAAACATAAGGATCAATTTAAAAATTATTCAAAATTTTAAGTTATGTGTGATTCACTTAATTTTTTAGCACTTATTACTTAAATTCATATAATATCTAATTATGACAATCAGTATTTTACATTAATATCGTAAAATTTCACAAAAATAGTTATATACAAAAAATTATATATGGAAAAAATACTAAACCGAGAAAAAATAGAGCAAGAAAATTGTAGAGAGAATATTTTAAAAAAATAAAGTTATAAAATTATTTTAAGAACAAAAATTTGTACAAAGATATTTTTTTTGGAGTTGAAAGTATTAAAACATTAAATGCTTAATATACCAACAATTATAATTTTCGCATTAAAAAATTTCAGCACTTAAAATTTAAGTAGTTATCTAACATGCCCTTGGTGAATGTTTACTAAATCAAGTACCCTTAACAAAATGGCTTATTTTAGTGAATATTCACTAAATCAGTCCTCCAACGCAATAAAATATTAGTTACTCAGTGAATGTTTCACTTAGACAATTTTATCAGCAAACATTCATTTGTTTAGGAAATATCAATTAGAGTTTTGAATTTTGCAAAGATTTTTCAATCATTTGTAAACTATTTTTAGTGAAGGTTCACTTTTTTATTTTTTATTTTTTTACTAAAAAATAATCAATATAGAAATCAAAATGAAAAAGATGAAATGTAAATTAAAATTGTGTAATTTTATCAATTTAATTCATTGTAAACGTTCATAAAATGAGTTTGTTTGTTGGTATTTATTTACATGATTAGTGAGTTGCTAAGGAAGTGACACTAATAATTTTTAGTGAACGTTTATTTTAATATTTTTTTACCTAAAAAATTATCATTCTAGATATCAAAATGAAAAAGTAAAACATATATTAAAATGGTATAAATTTCACGAAATTAATTCATTGTGAACGTTCACAAAATAGTATTTTTTGTTGGTGGTTTTTTGATGGTCATCAATGACGTTTGAACATTCTTCTATAGAGAGTGATAGCAATTGTAAATTAGATAACATATAGGGTTAACGATTTAAATAAACCATGAAAACTATTTAATGAATATTTTCTATATAATATATTATTTTCAGAGTTAAATAATAAAAAAGATAAATTCTATTTTTAACCCTATAGTATTGATATATTATTATGTGATTCAATAAGTTTAGTGCGTTTCAGTTTAAGTCTACTTAATATTAAATGATATTTTTGTTAACATTTACATCTAAAATGGGCGGAAAAATAATTATGTGTACTGCACAAGAAATTTAACATGGCTATTTATTTTATTTTTAATATTTTTTTTTCTTTTTTTTTTTCTTTTTCTTCGTCTTCTTCCTTTTTTCTTCAACGTTATCCTTGTCGTCCACCCCTACTATCCATCTTCATAACCCGCTAGACTCCTCATCTCTTCTTATTTTTCTTCTCTCTCGCTCCCCACAATAAACCAAATAGGAAGCGTATACAAACAAGGGGAATGAGACTTTGAATATGATGAATTTGGTGGAGTAATCAAGTTCATTGCATGTCTTCTCCAACAACTGGAAAAAAAAAAAAAAAAAAAAAAATAGAGCATGTTTTGTTTAGTGCGGTTAATTTTAACATTAACATTTAGTATAGATTATTAAGGAAGAATATGCAATACCGATGCCCAAGATTCATTATTTTCGATGTTTCCATGATTCTGATGGTGAGTCCTGTGGTTGATTCTCCTATATAAATTCACCATAATTTTTTTGAACAAATATGTTTTTTCTTTATCATGAATTTGATCTGAAAATCTGTTCTCAGAGTGGAAAAAAAATCAAGAACATAAACACTAGAACAAATGATTAGGAGACCACCCATCATCCATGGTATGGTACTAGAATTGAAGAATGAGGCAGATGTCCGAAGATATTGTTAAGCAAGGGACTATCGGAGAAGCTGACACGACAATTGCATAATCAAGAAACAAAAACACAATTCAATTATTCGATTTGTGACCATTGAATAATGTTTTGTGATTACTGCCACTCATGTCCATGAACAAAGATCGCCCAGAACATTATTCCCTAGCAGCCCACTAGAGCGACCAAACGACCCAGTTGTTGAAGTAAATTGCCATTGCGATGAGTCCAAACACAACAACTAAATCTAGGTTTACTCTGGAGAGAAAGAGAGAGAGAAGTCTGGCGAGCTATGGACATAGACGACAAGGACAACAATAAAGAAGACGGAGAAAAAAAAAAAAAAAAAACAAATAAAAAAAGTAGAAAAAAATTAAAATAATTATGTTAAATGTCACATGTAATGCACATGATTGTTTTTTTTGTCTATTTTGGATGAAAATGTTAGTAGAACACCCTTTAAAACAAAGACTATGTTTAGTTGGAAGAATGGAAAAAGGAAAAGAAAAAGGGAATTGAAAACAAAAAAATATTTATTCGAAGAAAAATCATTTTCATTAGGTTTGTTTGGTTGGAGGGATATAAAAGGAAGAAAACATAATATTTTATGTTTACTAAGAAAAGAAAAATAAAAAGAAAAAAATTATACACTTATTTAATTTACTATTTTACCCTTACATACTACAAAACTAAATAAAAAATTACCCTTAATGAGTGTAAAAATGGTCACTCCAATGCAACCAGCAAAAGACCGCCACGTGTCCACAATTCCCTATAAAATCCAAAGCACATCAAAGACTAAATATAAAAAATGTGCCGAGAAGAGAGACGTCTCCAATTGCACTAATTGCCCCAAAGGATTTGGCTCTCTTCATGGTAACCAACAAGTCATCACCGGGATGGGTAACTACTCCCCATCTCGATGTTCTCCGGCGCGACAATGTTCACCCCTTCCCGTCTCTGTACGCTCGGGAAGGGTAAGAATCAATCTCCTCCTTATCCTAGCCGTAGTAGGGTAGTGTCATCCTCAATCTGTTTACGAAATTGGCTCGGTGTTCTACTATTTAAGCACCCCAAAATATCCTAAAATATCCCATAGTATCCCAAAATATCTCCAAAATATCCCAAAGTATCATTGTAGCTCTCTTCCCTAAATAAAATATCTTCAAATATTGCATAAATATGACCAAAACAAGGGCCTCTCGGCACATTTTCATTGGCTACATGCAAAGTTGATCAAAACAAGGGCCTCTTGGCACATTTTCATTGGCTACATGTAAAGTTAACACCATGATGTGATTTTGAAAACACATTAAACCCATGCTTAGCCCCTAAACTAATCTCCACCTTGCCTATAAAAAGAAGACATACAATTGCTCAGAGGTACATGAACTTTACCCACCACTCACCTTCGACTCTTCTCGGAAGTTATATTAAAAATGCTTCCCCCCGTCCACTAATTTTCACGCCGGAGGGGACACGCCAGGAAAACCCCAGCAAGTCCTTTGTGCAAGTTTTCAAGCACCCACTCTTCCAAGAACTGCACAATTTCAAGTGTTGGTTTATACAAGGTATTCAGCTTCTCCCCTTCTCGACTTAGAAGGTTGTCGGTCCCTTCCTGGTACTGCCCTTCCCCTTTCCCTACAAGGGGTTTCTCCATGGATAAAAATCTACACGGATCAAAGATCTCTACTCCGGAACCCTCCAACATCCTCCAAGGCTGACCAGACCATACTATTGGTGTCTACCAAAATTTGACATCAACAACCCTCAATATTTCAAATTATGTATAAATGAGTAATTTACTAACTAATAAGAAAATAATTAACTGAAATAGAATTATAATTATAATAATTATCATTCGAGTTGAATACAACATATGTGAATTACTAACAAAAAAAACAAAATTAAATTAAATGTATCCAAAATCATATTAATAAATGAATGGATAGAGATAGAATATAAAATAATAAGGACATAATTGTAATTTTTATATTTTTTCTCAATCTTCAACCATTTTTCCTCTATTTTCATCCCAAATTTTAGAGGAAAAAATAGAAGAAAAAAGTGTTTTTCATCATTTTTTTTTCCTTTCCATTTCATTTTCTTTCCTTACCAAGCAAGATTGTGTTATAACAAACTGCTGATTAGATTCTGAATTGATGAAAACTCTTACAAGAATAAAAATAATCACATAGAAGGAAACACATGATATTTACGTAGTTCGACAATTTGCCTATGCCTCTGTGTGAGACCAAGCCTTTTAATGATAGAGAACAGAGAGTTATTATACAAGTTAGACACTCGAATTTATCCCAAACAACATGAGCCCTTAAACCTTTGTACACCATCTCTCAACTATATTTTTCTCTTTACCCAAAGTACCTCATAAAGATTAAAAGAAATCTCTCAAAGTTCGGATTTTTTTTTTTTTTTTCTATCTCTAAGAATACTCTCTATCAAGATGGGATGATCTCCAAGATGAGATGATTTCCTTTGGAAAAAGCTCTTCATATTTATAGGAGAATGAAATTGATTTCAAGTACACAACTTCCACCTAACCTCATTACTCCCAACCTACAACTCCTACCTAATACTATTATGACAAATAATCATAATTAATTATAAGTGGTTGAGGCCACCAATATTAATTTCAAATCTCCACCTTAGCCGAAAGCCACTTATGTCTTTCAATATATTTTCAAGGTCTTGTGTCCTAGTAGGACACCCATCCTCTCACCACAGATGCTTCATCAATATTTAGTTATTTAGATTGATCAAGTCCAAGTAATACTTGAACTTCGCGATTGCTAGTGGCGCTGGCTCTTGTGTATCAATATTTTCTGCTATATATACTTAGTGCATAGACAACATAGTCACCATATCTTTGAGGTTGCTTGATGTGTCTTCTCACTCTTTCTTGAGCAAGTATATTTTTCTCTCTACCCAAATTATCTCACAAAGATTACAAGAAATCTCTCCAAAAAAAAAAATTATCTCTAAGAGTGCTCTCTATCAAGATGGGATGATTTTCTATGGCAAAGGCTCTTCCTATTTATAGGAGAAGGAAATTGATTTCAACCACACAACTTCCACCTAATCTCATTACTCCCAGCCTACAACTCCTACCTAACATAATTATGATAAAGAATCATAATTAATGATAAGTAGTTGAGGACACCAATATTAATTACAAATCTCCACCTTGGCCGAAAGCCACTTAGGTCCTTTAATATATTTTCAAGGTCTTGTGCCCTAGTAGGACACCCATCGTCTCACCACGGATGCTTCATTAATCTGTAGTTCTTTAGATTGATCAAGTCCAAGCAATGCTTGAACTTTGTGACTGCAGGTGGAGTTGGCTCTTGCGTATCAATACTTTTAGCTATACTAAATGCATAAACAACATAGTCACCGTATCTTTGAGGTGGCTTGATGTGCCTTCTCACTCTGTCCCGAGCAAGTACATAATTCTCTACCTATTGAGATTCACCAGTGGCACGAGTACCTATTGAGATTCGCCAGAGGCATCAGCTTCTTCATCAGCTTGCATATCCTGAACATCTTCTTGCAATCTATTTTGCAAGTTCTGTGAAATTTTCATTTCAAGCTCTACTCGTTTACCGACACTATGGTTTGTTCCAGCATCTTGACTCTTCTCTTTCTTTTTCAACATAGTAGACTCATCAAAGGTCACATTCCTACTGACGATACACTTGGGCAGTTTCACAATAGGACACCGCAACTTATACCCTTTAATCTCATCTGCATACCCTAGAATTATGCATTTCTTTTCTCATGGCTCAAGTTACCATCATTTATGTTGATCTCAAGATTTTGATGAACAATTAAGAGTTAATGTTTTTGGTGAAACTAACAATTTTATTGAGTGTTTCAATGTAAAAATTCCATTATTGATGTTATCATGAAGTAATTGCTAAGGATACAAAAAGACAGACAAAGAGACGGACATTAAGAAATTGAAGATTCTGAAAAATCTAGGTGAAAAAAACTCAAGTCATTTTTCACTCTTAATGTATCCTGATTAGGACCACACACAACACAAAAATGATTTATATTTATGTGTGTTTTTATTAGGGTCTTAATTAGTTCAACCGACCAAGCCTAAAAAATAGCCTTAGAGCATCCTGAATTGATCAGTCAACTGACCCATGGGGGATTGATCAATCGACCAGCGTATGAAAATATCTTGGGCTACAACCCGAAACAATCCGTCGACCGATGGTTCATTGGTCGGTCAACTGACTAGGCAGTTTTAGTGTTTGAGGGTTTTTGGGATTTGATCCAAAACTAGCCGTTACTAGCTATTTTTTGGGTTGATATCTCGAAGATATTCTGGGGATTTAAACATATTATAGATATATTATTCATACTTACATATCCCTATAGATATGGTACACTTATTTTAAGTATTTCTTAATTTAGTCTATTTAATACTTTCTATCCTTTTGATTTGAGAATGTGAAATAATTTGAGTACAAAATTAAATGATTTAAAAGTCATATTTAAGTGAATTGAACCAGGGTTGAGTAATATTTATATATGGGGTCTATATTAGTATTTAAATGTCATATCTTATGGGAACTAGCCGTTAGAGGGCCTGTTTCAAATTTGTTTAAATATACCTGCGTTTTACACATATCAATACATCATTCTATCAAGAACTTTCAGTTCGTGTGATTTCTAAGAATTGTAATTTTGAGATTATTGTGAGATCAATCTTGAGAAAATTTCTTGAGAATAAGTGTTGATTATTTTGGCGTCACCGATCTGAGCTTTGTTGCGATTCAATTTTTATTTTTTCGGTGATATCCTGGTAAGATTGTTCCAAGTTTTATTCTTTATTGTGATTATATCTTATTCTACTTTCTTGGATTTTATATCTTGTGAAATCGTTTTTAAACCTTAAAGTGAACAAAAAATATTTTAAAATGATTTTTGTAGTAATTTGATTACGTGCTTAATTTTGTGCAACCCGATTATTTTATAATCAAATTTTAAATTTCTCACTTAATTCTATCACTAGTATTTATCTGTACATTAATTGAGTTTAAATTTATTTGAGGTAGTAGAAGTTCCGAGTGGGAAGAAACTTATCGATTTTTGTAATTTGTGAGTTTTCGTGCGAATTAGATACTGTTGGGAGTATCTAGTTAGGGATAGCTAGGTTTCAATCTCTTCCTATAAAGATATTGAAGTTTAATCTTTATCTAGATTATAAAAAGGTTAGGTTACTCTTTTCCGTGAAAATAGATAGGCCTGATTATTCCTGATTAGAATTAATTGACTGTAATTTGTAACTGTTTCATCCTTACCGGTGAAAAGAATACTTGGAGTATTTTTGGTGGGGTTTGATTCTTAGCCTAAGTATAAAAGATTTAGGTTAATCTTTAACCTGTTAAAAAGATAGAGGTTCTTTCTTAGCCTGTGAAAAGCGAATTTTAAATGTTGATTCTGAGCCTATAAAAGAATTATTGTGTAAACATTTGGTTCCTACTTGTTTAAAAGAATCTTAGTGGTTTAGTGAGTGCGACTCTTCGTGGGGCTCGGATGACTAGATTAACCAAGAGTAACTTGGTGAACTAGTATATATCGTGGTGTACTGCATTGTTAATTTTCTTCATTTCTTGTTGTTTGGGTGTACATCTAGTTATCCGCTGCTATATAAAGATAATAATTAATTTATGATTAAATTGATTATTTGAAAATTTTAAGTGTTGAAAGGAAACAATTTGCTTTAATCTTTATAACTACCCAATTCACCCATCCTCTTGGATAGATCACTTGCCAACAATTTACATGAGCATAAGCATGACAACAAAATACTCTCAAGTTAGAGTATTTTGTAGGAGATTCAGACTATACGTATTTAGGAGTCTTATAGTCAATTGCTATCGATGGAGACTGGTTAATCAAGTAACAAGTTGTGTAAACAGCTTCAGCCCCGAACTTCTGGGATAAACCTGCATTTGCATCGAGCTTTCTCTAAGAGAGTCCTATTCATCCATTCTGCAACCTCATTCTATTGTGGTGTATGTCAAATTGTGTGGTGTCTCACAATTCCTTCTTTCTTGCAAATCTCATTGAAAGCACCTTCACAGAATTACAAGCCGTTATCAGTTCTCAAGCGTTTTATTTGTTTTCTAGTTTGATTATTGATCATAGTCTTCCATTGTTTGAATTGATCAAAAACTTCATTATTGTGCTTCCATATGTATACCCGAACCTTTCGAGAGTAATCGTCAATAAAGCTCAACATGTATTATCCACCACCAATTGACAAAACTTGCGATGGACCCCAAAGATTTGAATGGTTATAATCCAGAGTATTTGTGGTCCGATGAACGACTTTTCTAAATTTTTTCCTGTGTTGTTTGTCACATACATAGTGCTCACAAAAATCTAATTTGTTTGTATTTTGTCTATCCAACAAGCCTTACATGCTTAGCACCTCTAGTGAGTTTCCCTATATATGGCCTAATCGCATATATTATAACTTGGTAGTATCCTTCTCTGAATCTAATGAAGATGTAGTGGCAATAGCACCCGTCACAATAGTTCCTCGGAGCAAATAGATATTATTCTTCTTTACTCCTTTCATATCGACAAAAACACCTTTGGAAATCCTTACAACTCCACCTCCAGCTTTGTATGTACAATCGATAGAGTTGAGCATACCCGAGAAAATTAAATTTTTCATCAGTTCTGGAACATGCCTAACATTTGAGAGTGTTCTCACAATGTTGTCAAACATTCTAATCCAAATTGTTCCTATTTCAACAACTTTACAGGCCGTATTGTTTCCCATTAAGACTTTACCATCGTCAATTTGTTTGTAGGTAGTAAAACAATCCTTGTTGGAACACATATGATAAGAACAATCGAAGTCTATAATCCATTCAAAACTGTGAAATTGAGAAGATCTCCATCCATAAAGGTTTCTTAAACAATACTAGTATCTCCAGATCTTGAGTTGTCCATTTTTTTTCTTTTCTTTTTGCTCTGGACATTCTTTCCAGATATGCCCTTCCTTGTGACAATTGTAGCACTTGATCGACCAGACCTAGTTTTTAGGGTTTCCTTGTGTTTTTCACGCCCCATATTTCTCTATGAATAGGACCCTCATCCTCCTAGTATTTATCATTCAAAAATTTAGAGGAGCCACTCCTAGAAGAGTTACTCTCATCCAAAACTCTTTTGGGAAGCTGTTTGGAAGAGAGAAAAAACCCGAGCATCGGGGATTCTTGACCTAGTATGGGTATGTTTTTCTTTTATCTCTAAATTTTTTTTCTCGCAATTTAAATTCTTGCAAGGTTTATCTCTTTTAATTATCTGATAACTCAATGAAAACATCGGGATGAGGTTCCCCATTCTCAATCTAAACTTTTGAGCGTTTAGACGAGGTCACCGATATCTCGCCTTTTTTTTTTTTGCATTCTTTTTATTTGTCGCAATTCATAAAAGAAAAAAACTAAAAAAAAAAGTAAGTCTTTCGATGATCCGATGAAAATATCGAGATGAGTTTCTCGTGCTTAAACTTAATCTCCGAACATCAGGTAAAGAATGTTTTCATTATTTATTTTCTATATTTTCTTTATTTTATATTTATTCTCGTTATCTAAAAACCCTAAAAAATAAACTATAAAAACCTAAAAAAAAATTATATAATCTAAGTTTATGGGAATTAATCTTTACAAACCTTAAGGTAAATCCGACGATTCGATAAATCACAGGAGAGTTTTCTGTGGCCTCTTTTCCATTTCTCAACTAGAGTGGAATTTAGAAACTATTGGTTTTAAGAAATCTTTTCTCTCGGTAAATCTTTTCGTGAGATTTTGCTTAAGTTTTGAAAAGATTTATTCTAACAAAACTGTTTCCACGATCCTCACTTGATTCTCATATTCATAGAATTTGAGGAAATTTCAAATCGAGATTTTTTTAAATTAATGAGGAAAATTTAAAATAAACATTGTTTCAATCCATCTCGCATATTTATTTCTCTCATTATTTAGACGACCTGTTTAGGACACTTTCACCACTTACACTTTTTTATATTTCATACATATAAGTTTTTTTAAATTCATAATCCATGCTATTTCTTCACATTTAGTCACGAAATATACACTACTTGCATTTTTTATATAATTAAATCATTGTCACACATAACTACGCTAATTCACGTAGTGTTTCCTGTTTAATTCTCGTATTCATATCATTTTGCATTGGCATATTTAAATTAACACTTTAGTTTTTTAGGTCACTTTTGCATAAAAAAAATGATTTCATATACTGCTAGTTTTTGAATTCATATTTTCATATTTATTCACCTATTTTAGCTTACCCATTTAAATTAAAAAAATCCCTCGAAAATATACATAAAACCACCCCCTAGGGACTATCTATGTCAAATTCTTAATATTTGATAAGAGGTCATATCAAGGGAACAATTCAAAAAATACAAAAATTTATTCCACCTTATTTTTTTAAAATACCAAAAAGATTTCATAAGAAGGAAATGATTTCAAAATAAAATAAAGTGTTTGAACTAAACTAATTGGACTTAATTGGATATAAGGTACCGTCTTCAAACGGGCGTCAAGGGGTGCCTGACACTTTGCCCAAGCGTAACTGACCCCCGAGCCTTTAAATGAATCTTTGGTTCAACCGTATAGTTTTTAAATCAATTTTTACGTAGTCCATTTAAATTTGTTTTCTAAAATTCAATGACCTGACACACCATTTAAATCCAATGCTAGTTGGCGACTCCTTATTTTTAAAAACAACCTAAATACTTTTTTGAGAAAATCGGCACCTTAAAAATTGTTTCTCTTTTTATGCATCTTATTATTTAATATTCTTTTCCTTTTGGAAAATCGAAGCGCATCACATTGTATCAATAAGTGCTCGTATAAGGGTAGCAACGAACACAACAAAATAATTGCTTGATCTTCATCATCCACCTTAACATCAATATTTTTTAAATCAACAAAGATTTTATTGAATTCATCAAGATGGTCTTAGACTGGTGTACCTTCATTCATCTGTAACGTATACAATCGCTTCTTAATATACAAGAAATTTATGAGAGACTTCATCATTTACAAACTTTCCAACTGTAGCCATAGTCCGGTGGTTGAAGTTTCATTTGTAACCTCTCACAGTACTCTATCACTCAAGCATAATAAAATTTCACAATATACCTTCTCCATCAGATTCTCCTTGTTGCCCTTGTTGCACCAACAAAGCATGCATCTTGATATGCTACATGCTGAAATCATTCTTACCATCAAACTTTTCTACCTCAAATTGTGCTACCATTGCAAAATTTCATATCTATGTTAGTAGTTTTTTATGAGTCTAGGACAACGGCACCGACAAAGAATACCATATATGAACAGTACCGACCTAGCTCTGATATCAATTTTTGTTGTGACAAACTACTAATTAGATACTGAATCAATAATAGCTCCTGTGGACACCACATTTTGTCCCGCTCATTTAAATTTTTAAAAGCATCAAGTCTAAAGTGTAAGTTCGGATAAACTTTAAACTGAGATTTAAAGGGAACAAATTTTTGCCTTAAATTATATTTTGATACTACAAAAGGACAAAAAACATATATAAAAAAAAAAAAAAAAAAAAAAAAAAAAAAAAAAAACCATAAAATCGTCAATTGGATCGAAATACGGTATAAACAATGGTTTTGGGTCAATTTAGAAATTCTTAAAAGTTAATAGGGACTAAAATGATAATATTAAAAGTAAATTTTCTAAGAATATCACTTTTAATATGTTTAAATTAGTTTCTACCCTTTAATTTAATGAAATTTCACCAATTAAATTACTTCCTATTTTGACCTCTCAAACTTTCGCTTTCACCAGTTTTGTCTAATTGAAAACCAAAACTTTTTGTTTAATTTATTATTTAAAGTATTAATCTCCTAAATCAATCAATATAGCCTTGATTAGGTAAATGGGTGTCTAAATTAGTCCAAACTAGCCTTCATCATGACTAAGCATTTCAGGTCATTAAATGTCATTAAATGAAATAATAAATGCAAGCATTAAATGGCATTAAAGAAGCAATATTTTGGCAATATTTTTGGACATAAATATCATGATTAAACCTAATTGCTTAGGGTAATTATTGCTTAGAACCTAGCTTAACTAGCTTCCATCATGACAAAGCCTCAATAGCCTTAAATGTAGCATTTAATTTAGCATTAAATTGACATTAAATGAACATTTAATAGCAAAGATTTGCTAGATATTGATCATCATGACAAAATTCTCATGATTACTAATAAGTGTAATTTATCTATATATTTCCAAACTGAACTTGTTAGTTTTCGAATGTTATTATAATATTTTAATACAATTTAATATATTTTTATTCTTTTTGGATTAAAATAGGTGTATGGGGTAAAAAGGGATAATAACGGATCATAAATGATCGATTTAGATCAAGAACGGTGGGAAAACATGCATAAAGGCAATATTCTGAAAAGTAGCCTACCGTCACGGCGTCCAGACTACCATCACAGTGGTGAATATGCAAAGAGATGCCTTTTATTACTAAAAGCCCATTTCCAAGGTGGTGACCTCACCGTCGCAGCGGTAAAACTGCAGAGAAGTTCCTGATTCTATCGCTGCGGCGAAGACACTACCGACATGCCCACCGCCGCGGCGGTCACTCTATACCAAATTTAGGATATTTTTTAGATATTGTTTTATCCTTATTTCTTATCCTCTCCTCTTCCATTCGTCCATTAGACCTCATAAGATATTAGAGGCATATTATGAGAGGATTTTGGGGAGCTCATTCAAATTCGAATGAAAATAACACAAAGCAAAAAATGAGAAGCGATCTCAGAAAGGTTTTAGCGTCAAATTTTCGGACTACGGCTAGTTCTCTTCGTTTTTTTCTTTATTTCTTAATTTTGGTTTATTGTTTGAGCATGTTTAGCTCGTTATTCATTGTGTATACGGTTATAACCATTAGCTAAACATGGATTGTCTTAGGGATTAATAATATTTATAAAAATATTGTTTATTTGAGTTTGTATTTCATTAATGGTTGGTCTTTATAAATTCAATTGTGTTTATCAGTTTATTATGATTATTATTCTTGTTATAATATAGTGAGAATACGAAGTTTGATACTTGGGAGAGGTAACCCTGAATTTGGATTAGGGTAAACATAACGCGACGATCCAATAACCCGGAAGGGAGTTGAAAAGTGTGCAATCAATGACATTGGAGTGAGACTCATGTGACCTAGTGTCATTAAGACGTTGAGGGGAACTTATTCGTTGACGCGAAGTTGCATATTCACTTATCTTATACTCGGGAGAGGTGGCGAGCGAGTTTACGAATCGAGATTGTCGGATAAGTCGAACGCCGTTAATGTAAACTAAAACGAAATCAAACGCATTTAAATAAATGAAGTTAATCCCTAGGCAATTTACTTCTCTTAATCATCTCATAGTAATATTAGTATAATTAGATTAATTAACTTAGCATTAGTATATTATTAATTATAAACACATTTTTACTGCCTAGATAAAATTAGGTTATGATTATCGCGGTACTCGATAATAATCTCAACCAATATTTGTGGACATGATACCCCTACTCTCCCCATTTATACTAGAACTTGACTTGTACACTTGTGGTAAAAGTGGCGTACGTTAATTACGCGCCACCAAGTTTTTGGTGCCGTCGCTGGGATTGGTTTTTAGATTATTGTTGATATTGTGAGTAAATGACCTGATTTTAATTTAGGCATTTCTTTTGTTTATAATTTTTTGTTTGTAGGTTTATTTTTTTATTTTTCCTGCATGGCACTTGAATATGTTAGATCACTAGGTATTTTTGCATTTCTTTCAACGAGATTCTGAGCCGTTTTATAGTTCTTAGGATCGATACAAGGAGTTGTTGTTTCGGTTTCCAAACCATCGTTTCTCGAGGGAGTGTCAACTACTGAACTTTCTCGATAGGTTACTAGCCGCAACAAGAAATTGGGTTGAAAGAGAAAACGGTACCACCTCTTTCGACCAATTAACTGCGGATGAAGCCTATCAATTGTTGGAAGATATGGCCGAGATCGATTTTCAGTATTGGAATTATTCACCAAGTTAGCAAAGCTTGGGGTGATAGTTTCACTGTTATGGAGCCATAGATTGACACACCGGACCAATACGTTGAGTTTTTCCCACCCTGGAGAAAATATTCGGTAATTTTATTGGGGAGACTCAAGCATTTTGGAGGGAGACTCATGACCGGATCAATAAGCACGAATATCGTCTTGACAATATTGAGACAATTTACACTAAAATCAATGTGACCATAACGTCTCTTCAAACGCAAATCGGTCAGCTAATCTACTTTATTGAGACCGCGTCAGACACGGTGGCACTGGGAGATTCACAAGCCACATTCAGTGAAAGCCACCATGAGAAGCCGAAAATGAGCAGAAGGAGATTGGGAGAGTTCAAATACGATTACTCGAATGAGACGGAAACCCAAGCCTGGATCAATGATTGTGATTCGTCACCGTTGGAGATCCAAATCATGATGCCACCATCAATTGCAAACGACCACATTTATGAGGATTCGATGTGGCTCACTTGTCTTTTGTCGCCGAAAGCAATATTCTTTCATGCCTGCCAAGCACATGAGTCGGTGGAGAGTTCTATTGAAAGCTTGAGCCGATCAGAGCCATATATTTCCAGTCTTGAGGGCGTACAAAACCAAGAGTCGTACGTGGTGTTATTTGACACGTACTATGGGCGGAAGCTGTTCTTTGACGAGTACTTCGGCGTGTCAAGCTGACGACCTTAAACCAAGCACTTCTTGGGAGGCAACCCAAGGTAAAAAAATAAGTTAAATCTGTCACAGCCGACTTGATTCGGATGCAATATTCTCTCGCCTCCCAGGTACGTGTTTTAAACCCCCTTCGTCAGCATGCTTTGATTTCAAATGTTGAGACTGATGATTGGGTCGCTGAGGACATTATTCGTTTTAAGTTTGGTGGTGATGTGTAGGATATTAGTATGTTTTACTGTTTTACCGTATTGCATGTTTGTTTAGTGTAGAATATTTTGTATTGTTGTTGTTGCATGCTGAGTTTTGTGTTCATCTGGGCCGTTACCCAATGATGATATTACCCCCTGATTGTTTTTTAGGTCAAGAGTAATGCCCATTCATGTGTGTTATGTGTCCTTGACAATGCATTTTGGTGACAATGTATAGTTATTCAATTGATTTAAAGACAATTATCCATTAGTCAAATTTATGACAATTTAAGGATTCTAGAACCTGATTGAGGGGAAGCTTTAGGCGAAATCCTAGGTGAGGTAGTTTAGGAGACGTGATTTAAGCATTCATTTTGTCGCTTGAGCCTTTTAAGCTTACCATGTTATATGTTTATCCCTCATTACCCTGTCGAAGCCTAAATTCTATTTTAATTCTGAACACATAAACAAATACCCTGGTCAATTGATCTTTTTCCAAATCTATATCGTTGAATTAAAGGCACAATTTGAGTGAATCAAGTTAGCATTTGTATATGCTACTTGAAAAGAACGGTTAGGTTTAGGGAGAACTTCTGATTGGTTCGGTATTCGAGTACTCACTTGTCGCTTTTCTTAACTACACCATTGAAATTCTAATAGTCGAATAAGTTTGAGGGTGTGGTAAGTTGAAAAAAATATATATGTACGTGTGTGTGTGTGTAAATATCGTTAAATTTCGTTTCTTTTGACAAGTAAGTATGTCAGTCTTAAATGTTCATTCGAGATTGTTTCCAATTTATCTATGGGGGTTCGAGAGTGAGTATGCCAAGCATTAAGCCTTGGGTAACGTTAAGTTAATAACGTTAACCCGTTTTCTATTCCGATATACCCTTGGCCAAATGTTCCAAAATCGAACCAAGTCCTTTTGATCTTTATGAACTACTCAACCTATATTAGTGTAGAGTGAAACCCAATCAGGTATATGGATATCATAGTCCTTTACAGTCTAAGTCGTGAGTTTCGTTGGTGGATAATCTAATCCGATCTTAAATAGCTATATTATTGAGTCTCGCACACACACATTGAAAGGATATAGAATGACGTTTACCATTATTTAGTGTCGAAATTTTAGAACATCACATGGTGTGTTTTACCGCCTGAACTCGATATGATTGGGGGTTATTGAGGGGAAAATGACTTGGTCGATAGAAGAATTCAAAACTCGCATATCGTTATGTTTAGGTTGTTCATGTTATTTAATTTAGTTGTGTTTTTTCATTTTAATATGAGTATTTTGCTCGAGAACTAGAAAAATTCCAAGTTTGAGGGTATTTGATAGGTGTAATTTACCTATCTCTTTTCAGACCAAAATTGTTAGTTTCCGAGTGTTATTATAATATTTTAATACGTTTTAATATGTTTTTATTTTTTTTGTATTAAAATAGGTGTGTGGGGGTGAAAAGGGATGATAACGGATCATAAACGATCAATTCAGATCAAGAACAGTGGAAAAACAAGCATAGAGACAATATTCTGAAAAGCAGCCCACCGCCGCGGCATCCAGACTACCGCCGTGGTGGTGACTATGAAGAGAGATGTCTTTTCTTGCTGAAAGCCCACCGCCGAGGCAGTGAAACTGCAAAGAGGTTCCTAATTCCATCGATGCCTCCACCGCTGCGACAAAGACACTGTTGACATGCCCACTGCCGCTAGGACTATTCATGGGTTGGGAGGTCCAAGTTTGGGCCTGAATATTGGGTCGAACTGAACATGGGCGGGTTAGAATAATGTGGGCCAAAATAAAAAAAAAAAAAAACTATTTCGGGCCTGTTGAATCTCGGGCCAACGGGTTGGGCCAACATATTGGGCCGGCTTATTTTATACAAAAACAGATAGCAATTTTCAAGTTTGGGCTGATAGTTTCATCTATTTGGCCCAATGACAATTACAAGATTCTATTTTTTAAGAAAAAATGTAACAGCCCAGAGGCCACAATTTTTTTTTTTTAGCAAATGAGACAAAAACAGTAGAACAGAAGTAGAAACAACAAAACACATACACACACACACATAACACATACACGAAAAAAAAAATTGCAGCTATCAAAAATTAAAGGGAAAAGTATAATTTAGACCCTCTAACTATTGATGCATTTCTAAGTGGTCCCTTTAAGTTTCGGCGTTTCATTTCAAACCCTCTACGTATTGAAACGGCTTTAATTGGTCCCTATGTTAGAGATTCTGTTAAAATTAATATAATCTTAGGGGCAAAATGGTGTTTTCTCTTTTTTTTTTAATTTTTTTAATAATTGTTTAATATAATATATTTGTTTTTTTATTTCTCTCTCTTCCTCCCCTCCTCTCCCCTCTCTCTCTCTCTCCCTTCTTCCCTCTCCCTCCTTCCCTTTTCCCGCCACCTCCCTCTCTCTTATTCCTTCTCCCCGCCACTTCTCTCTCCCTCTCCCTTCCTCTCCGTCACCCCCTCACCCCTGCAATAGAGAGTGTTTCTACCCCCTGTTTCAGGGGGTGAAACCACCCCTATTGCAGGGGTGGAAACCCCCTGCAACAGGGGGTGATTCCACCCCCTATTTTTGGCCTTTACATTTGTCTTTTGTCCTTTGTAGAAATCGCAAAGCAACCATCATCTTCCATCACAAGGCTCACAAGCGATGGCTCCGACATCGGTTTTCTGTTCTTGGAGACGTACTGTGCAATGCGGAGGCTTTCGGAAGCCGCCTTGTCGTCGTCGTCGTCGTTCTGTGCAATGACTTGAGCGGTGACTGTTTAACGAAATTGAGGTTCGAAATGATCATATTCATGGAAATCGCCATTATCAATTTTTTTATTTCGATCACTAGCACAGATAGATGAGTATATATTCATCACCACTCGTCTATCTTATCTGTTCACCAGGTTGTTCTAAATTACTCTTGTGCCCTTCTAGGGATCTGGTGCACGTACAGAAGATCAAGGTGTGGATGATCTCCTCTCTCTCTATCTCTCCCATCCTCCTCCTTTTTGTCTTTTCTTCACTATTGCACTGAATTTGTAATCGTTTCTCCTTTCTCTGTCATTATCAAACGAGACGATTAGATTGGCTTCCTCTACAATCATCTTCTTCAATTATCTCTCTATCGGGAAGGACGACAATCGGTCTTCGCTCAAAATCTTAGCCTCAACTTCGAATTTGAAATGGTAAATGACGAATTACAGTTGCAGGGAGTATAACTCACCCCCTGAAACAGGGGGTGAAAACACCCCCTGTTGCAGGGGGTGCCACCCCCTGTTGCAGGGGGTGACGGGGAAGAAGAGAGAGGGAGAAAGAAGTGGCGGGGAGAGGAAATGAGGGAGAGGGAAGTGGCGGGAAAAGAGAGAGAGAGACAGAGACATAGAGAGAAATCAAAAAAAAAACCAAATATATTATATTAAAAAATTAAATAAATGTGAAAAGACCATTTTGCCCCTGAGATTCTGTTAGTTTTAACAGAATCTCTAACGAATGGACCAATTAAAGCTGTTTCGATACGTAGAGGGTTTGAAATGAAATGCCGAAACTTAGAGAGACTACTTAGAAATGCATCAATAGTTAGAGGGTCTAAATTGTACTTTTTCCAAAATTAAAACTTCAAAAACAAAAGCAAAACAAAATTATTACATCACTCAACCAATCCTAATAAACTAAATAATTGAAATAAATAAGTCTAAAATAATCAAAAAAATAATAATTCAATCAATTGCGGCCTTGCAGTTGCAAGTTGAAGCCAAACTTTATATCTCCAAAACTACATCGATCACCTGTTTCAAGTTCCAAAATCAAAACAAATAACATTTAAAATAAAAATAAAATTTCACACCAAAAAAATACAAATAAAATGCAATAAATATCTGTAATAATAATCCTTACCGTGAAAAATTAAATAAGCTTAACATCAATCAATCATCAATTATTGGAGTTACCGAACTGAATTCAACAAGTCCTAACATAAAAGAACAATATGAAGAAAAGAAATTATAGTCAAGTCCATAATCAATAAAAGATAGAAGAATTATTAAATATATATATATATATATAGAAAGAGAGAGAGAGAGAGAGAGAGAGTAATGAATATTATCTTCCTCGATATTTTCATATTGTTCTACTTGTTCCATTGTTTCCCGAAGATTGATTGGTTTTGAAGACCACAATCAATTTTGAGTACAAATCAAAGCCTCAACCATTTTTTCCGATAACGAACTATGAAAAGGATCTAAAATTCATCCACCCATACTAAAAGCAGACTCAGAGGCAACCGTTGACACCGGAATTGCTAATACATCCCTTATAACTTGAGAAAGAATTGGATATTTTGTTGAATTACTCCTCCAACATCCCAAAATTTCAAACTCATTACTTTCAGTTTCTACTGTGGAAGCTAAGTATTTATTCAACTCTGATTTACTAGACATATTACATTCTTCCACTATGTACTTACGAAAATAAGATGAAAATAAAGCACGAGCATCTTCCTCTTCTTTATCCAACTCACTCTCAAATAATGAATCACTCACATTTTCATGAACAACCATATTACCAATTCCATTCAATGTATACCAATCATATGAACGGGATAAAGAATTCATAACATTCTTCATTATCTCCTCCACAATTACAACTCCGTAATTTATTTTCAAACACCAATTAATATATCTCAATTTATATTGAGGATCGAAGACCACAGCAACTAACAATAACGGATTCATTTTGTCTAATTTATCCCAATATTTGTCAAATTTAGATTGCATTCCTTTTTCTATAGAAGAGAGAAACATGTCAGAATTTTTTGACAAATTTGATATTGCACCTTTAATGACCATAAGTTCCATGAAGAAAAAAAAAAAGCATTGGACGTGACAAATAAAAACCCAGAAAATTTCAAGGTCGCATTATAGAAAAGTTTCAAAAACTTGACAAATGATTTAGCTTTTTGCCAATCGTCACTATTTGGTGGCCCCAACGATATTCTCCTTTGTTTCCCTCTATTATTCCCATCAACTTCCTCTCCTAAATCATTGATGTCGTTATTATTATAAAGTGATTGGTATTGTGCAACTTCATCCTCTAAACGTTCAAATCTTTTTTGAAATTTGATTGCCCTATCTAGCATGAAATAAGTTGAATTCCATCTAGTTGGCACATCTAGGCAAACTTGACTATTACAATCGATACCTTCTTTTTCTGCACACGTCTTAAAAGTTGTCATTCTAGATGGAGAGCCTCTAACATATCTTACCGCATTTCAAATTTTAATAATTGACTCGTCCATTTTTTTCAAACCCTCACACACTACAAGATTCAAAATATGGGCATAACATCTCATGTGAAGAAATTCATGCTCAATAATGATTCCCCATCTATCTTTGGTCTTCTTTTTCAAGAATTTAACTACCCCATTATTAGAACTTGCATTATCAACGGTTAATGTGAGAAATTTGTTTATACCCTACTCAAGCAAACATAATTCAACTGCATTACCAATAGTTTCCCCCTTGTGACTTCTGACTTGTAACTAAACAGAAATTTAATATTTTCTTATTCAGTTTTCAATCACTATCGATGTAATGTGCTGTGAGACACATGTAATTCAAATTTTACAAAGATGTCCAAGTATTTGTGGTAAGGCATATTCTTTGTCCCTTAAACAAATTTTTTAATTTTTTCTTCTCAGTTACATATAGAGCCATACAATCTCTAGCCACCGTCATTCGACTAGGTATTTTTACCCATTTCGGTTGAGCAACGTGCATTAATTCCCTAAATCCCTCATTCTCCACAAATCTGAATGGCAACTCATCAACATTTATCACTTTGTCTAGTGTTTCCCTACATGCAGTGACACTAAAACTCCAACTCACAAGTTGACCCGAACCCTCATCAGTACCATTCTTTGGTTTAAATCCTAATGTTCTTTGACCCTTAGGAAGCTCTCTCCCCTCAATTTTCTTACATTGAAATTTTATATGAGATTTTAGTGCCGACTTTCCATGTTTCTTGCTATCACAATAGTAAGTTTCCCTACAGTGGTTACAAGAAGCCCAAGGTGAATCTTTCGAACTGGGTTCTTGTTTCAAACGAGTAAAATGATCCCAAACATAAGACTGTTTTCTTTTATTAGGTTTTGGTGGATGTTCATCCATCACATTCGCATTAGTTATTCCAGTATTTCCAATTTCATTAGGCACAATATTCTCACCACCATCGGCAACATCCATTTTGTATCTAAAAACATTAAGAAAGAAAAAAACTATTCTTTAGTTATGTTGGATGTGTTAATATAATGACATCACTAACTAAACATATAAAATTAGTTTTTAACATTCAGAGACTAACTAAATTAAAAAATCAGCAATCAGAATCATATAAAGATCAGAAATCAAAAATCAAATTGATAGACTAAATCAAAATCACCATAATCTAAATTCAAATTCACATACAAATCAGATTAGATTAAATATGAATTGCATTCACATACAAATTCACATACACATACGAATCACATACAAACTAATACACATATCAATCAGAATTGAATATGATTACTACTCTATCCAATTAGCCATCTAATCCAATTCATATTAATATAAAAAACTAGTACGCAGGGATGAGAGAACAACAAATCGCAAGCATGGATGAGAGAACAGACAACATAACCATAGAAATAAGCAATTAGATAGCATAAACTTATAGAAATATAGAAATAATCGAAAAAAATTGGTCAATAATCAATCACACAAAATAAATAGAGAAACGTGGATGAGAAAACAACAAATCGCAAATGAGGATGAGAGAACATACAGAAATAGGGCTTGAATCGTCAATCTGGTACAGCAAAGTAGCGAACTACTGCTCAAATCGAAGCTCTGGTACAACAAAGTAGTGAACTAAGCTCAAATCATACTCATCGTCTCCTATCTGGTAAGAAAATCACAAGCATGGATGAGAGAACATATATCATAACTATACAAGTGAGCAATTAGATAGAACAGAATAACAATACAAGCAACAGGTATGAAAGAACAAAAAATCACAAGCAGGGGTGAGAGAACATACAAAACTAGGCCTCAAATTATCGATCTGGAACAGCGAAGTAGCGAACGAAGGCTTAAATCATCGTCTTCAATCTGGTAAGCGAACTATCTAGGACCCAAATAGTTGTCGTCTTCGTCGTC
The DNA here is from genome assembly GCA_016647705.1 of Eucommia ulmoides. NCBI lineage: Eukaryota > Viridiplantae > Streptophyta > Magnoliopsida > Garryales > Eucommiaceae > Eucommia > Eucommia ulmoides. The sequence goes on along the minus strand of CM028335.1, from coordinate 8,728,523 downwards.
GGGTTGGAATACAGTGAAGAACTAAGGCTCGAACTCGAAAACGATATGGAACTCCAACTCTAAGGAGTAACAAATCCATATTTGTAGGCTACAAATCCTACAAATATGGAAATTGGAGATCATATTTGGAAATTAGAAAGAATCAGGAATGAGAAAGAAAGGCCGTCGTCTTGGAGTTGGAGAGAGATCGTTGTGTTTGAAGTGTGAACTGTGAAGTGCAAATGGAGAAAAACCTAGGGTATTCAGAAAGCGTTGGATCGAATCGAATGTACCCGCACATCAAATACGGTACCCCATTTTCGAACCAAGTAGTCTGGGTTTCCCAAACTCATAACCGTTGCTAAGTTAACTCAGCGGGTTGCGGGCGAGTTCGGGCTATTTTAAGCGGGTTCGGGGTCAGCAGGTTTTTTAACACCCCTAACCACCGCGGCGGTCACTTTGCACCAGATTTAGGATATTTTTAGATATTTTTTTTATCCCTATTTCTTCTCATCTCCTCTTCCATTAGGCAATTAGAACTCATAAGATATTAAAGGCATATTTTGAGAGGACTTGGGGGAGCTCATTCAAATCCAAAGGAAAAGAACACAAAGCGAAGAAGGAAAAGTAATCTTAGAACAGTTTTAGCGTCAAATCTTTGGACTGCGGCTAGTTCTCTTCTTTTTTTTTCTTCATTTCTTAATTTCAATTTATTGTTTGAGCATGTTTAGCTCATTATTCATTGTGTATACGGTTATGGAAATTAGCTAAACATGGATTGCCTTAGGGATTAATAATAATTATGAAAATGTTATTTTTTTTGAGTTTGTGTTTCGTTAATGGTTGTTCTTTATAAATTCGATTGTGTTTATCGGTTTGTCATGATTATTATGCTTGTTATGATATAGTAATAATACGAGATTTGACACTCGGGAGAGGCAACCCCGAATTCGAACTAGGGTAAATACAACGCAACGATCCAATAACCCGAGAAGGAGTTGGAAGGTGTGCAATCAATGACGTTGGAGTGAGACTCATGTGACCGAGTGTTGTTAAGACATTGAGGGGGACTTCTTCGTTGACGCGAAGTCGTATATTCACTGATCTTACACTTAGGAGAGGTGGCGAGCGAGTTTACGAACCGAGATTGTCGGATAAGTTGAACGCCATTAATGTAAACTAAAACAAAATCAAATGTATTTAAGTAAATAAAATTAATCCCTAGGCAATCTAATTCCCTTAATCATTTCATAGTAATATTAGTATAATTTGATTAATTAACTTAGTATTAGTATATTATTAATTATAAACACATATTTGCCGCCTAGAAAAAATTAGGTTATGATAATCGCGGTACTCGATAATAATCTCAACCAATCCCTGTAAATACGATACCTCTACTCTCCCCATCTATACTAAAACTTGACTCGTACATTTGCGGTGAAAGTTGCGTGCGTTAATTATGCGCCACCAATTACCTACATGAGCTTATGCGAATCTTGATCATTGTCTACACTTCTAGTCATAAATAACATTAAATAGACATAAATAATATTAAATAGCTAATTAAAACACACTGGCCATGCTTGCGTACTCCCCAATGCGTAGGCATGCCTTTACCTATAAAAGGCAGTCTGTTTTCATTTGGAACCAAGCTTTTCTATAATACTTATCTCTCCAAACTTGAATTTCTCTCTAGGGTCTCTTGATCTGTTATGCTTTCTACCTCATAAACAGACATTAATTCTTGTAAATAAATGCTTACAAGGTGTTCTTGACACTCTTCTAACAAGAGTTCAAGAAGTTCTTCAAGGACAACCAAATAAAAGGGAAAATAGATTAAAGAATGAGAAGAAGAAAAAATCACTTAGGGAAATACTACTCCTCTAAGTTAGGTAAGTTTTTCTTAAACTCCTCTTTAAGTTATGTTTGTCTAGCATCATTCATTTGTTATTACATAGTGTTCTTTTGGTTGTTCTTTAATGTTTTGAGTTGTGTATATAGTGTACATAGTTTGTTTTGTGCCAAGAACGACAATAACATATGGTATGTGCATATCATCTTTGGCCTTTGTCAAGAACACATGAAACCAAACTTAATGAACATAAAATAAACCACTTACTATGGACTATTAATTACTAGCAACTAATATTTACTTTTCTCGCTCTCCACCTTTCCGTTCTAGCCTAAACCACGGCCTGGCCCTACGTCTGAGATCATAAACTGGCCCTACGACTCAGTTCATGAACTGGCACCCTTTATATATTACTATGTCTAAACCCTTGTGGGTAAAAGCCGGAATATGGGAAGTCCTCTATTATTGAGGGCAACCAATATACTAGTCACACTAGTGGGGAGAACTGCACTACTGAAAAAGCAAGTCACCAAATTTAGCAGGTTTTCCTTGATAATCTCCCAACACGAGACATAGAATATCTCGGAAAAGCCATATGGACCGGGGGCGCTATCTTCATCCATGCCTTTAATGATCTGCTGCAATTTTTCTATAGCAAGTCTTCTTGCTGATACCTTCGATTTCAAGCCAATTAGCTTATGCAATTTTTCCAACAAGGTGATATCCAAGATCCTGGCTAATAGAATTGTTTCTCTGTTGCCTAAAATTATATCTCCAGAACAAAGTACTTTTGTTAAAGATAGAAATATCTTGGACAACAATCTTTTAGCGCAGGAGATGGTCAAGCGATTTAATCAAAAGGTTAAAGGTGGAAATATTATTGTCAAACTAGACATAGCTAAAGCATATGACCGAGTTTCGTGGGGATTCCTGATTTCGGTGTTACGTAAATTCGATTTTTGTGAAGCTTGGATTGATATGGTGTATCAGGTGTTGTCTAATAACTATTTCTCTAAATTAGTAAATGGGGTTGCAAGTGGCTTCTTCAAATCTCAGAGAGGTTTGAGACAAAGGGATCCTCAATGTTGATCCTAAAATTTTGATAGACAATTAAAGGTTGATATTTTTGGTGGAACTAACAGTTTGATTAAGTGTTTCAATTTACTAATTTTAAACGATAAAGATATGATGACAAAGATGTTGAAGGATTAAGAGATTGAAGAATTTAAAAAACCTAGGGAAAACAACTCAGGTTAAATTTCAACTCTTAATATCCTAATTAGGATCACACACGACACAAAAATATTTTTAAATTATTTTTATAGATATGTGTATTTTTAATAGGATCCTAATTAGCTAAATTATTTGCTCCTATGTGTAAATTGAAAAAGAAATATTTATAATTGATTAAAATTGAATTTAAGTATTTAGTGGAGCTAACCAAGAAAATAAATTGGTTAAAGGGGGTGAAAACGTTAATGAGAATAAATTAAAAATGAATTTAGAAAAGATTTCAGCATATATAAGTCGACAGGTAAGTCGACCGAAGCATAGAAAGAAACGTTTTTGTATCTCTCGATCGACAGGTAGGTCGACCTGTGCTTAAATATGAACTCTCTATATCTATAAGTCGACAGAGAGGTCGACCTGTGATAAGAAATAGAACTCTCTGAATCTCTAAGTCGACAGATAAGTCGACCGATGGGCACAGAATTTTTGGCTTGTCTATATCCTGAATCAATCGGTCGGCAGGTGATCTTGGTTGGTCGACTTATAAGACTGTTTCAGGATATTATAGAATTCTGGATTTTGTTCTAAAAGTAGCCGTTATTAGCCATTTTTTTGTTAGGATTCACGAGATATATTAGGGATTTAATATCATTTGAGATATGCAACACATATTATGATATCCCTATAGATTTGGTTCATTAAGTTTGAATATTTTTTAATTTGGTACATGTAATACTTTCTACCCTATTTAATTGTGATTGAGAAATCTTTGGGGGATTTAATTAAGAAGTTTAAAAGTTATAATTAAATGATTTGAACCAAGATGAAGTCTTAATGATATAAGGGATCTATAAGTGCAATTAAGTGTCATAACAAGTAGGAACTAACCGTTAGAGAACTTATTTTAATCCCATTTATATAAACTTATATTTTTCATATTAGTGAGAGAGATTAAGAGTAATATACTAAGATTTTCTAAGAGAAATTATATTAAGAATTGTGAGAGCTTTTCTAAGAGTTATTCTTGAGAATTATTTGTTATGAATCATTACTGCTACCGAATCTGAAGTGATATTGCTATAATTATTCTTTCGGTGGATTTTGGGTGAGATCTTTCCAAATTAATTTCTATTTAGTATTGCTTGATTATATTTGGAATTTGATCTTTAGAAATTATTTTCTAATTTTTTATTAAAAAATAGTTTTGAAACAATTTCTTAAATCAATCTGATTACCTACTCGATTATGTGCTAACCATTTTTGTTTAAAATCAGATTTTGAATATCTCACTTTTCTATCACTAGTTTTGAGATATTAATTGAGTTCTAATTTATCTGGGGTGGTAGAAGCTTCGAGTGAGAAAAATCACTTGACAATTTTTAATTAGTAAGTTGAGTGACGGATTGAATACTATTGGGGAGTATTTAATCTAAAGATAGGTGGTTTCAGTCTCTTCCTATAAAAAGATTGAGGTAGTAATTCTTCCTGAATTGAATTATTTTGTGAGAATTTTATAACGGTTCAATCCTTACCGGGTAAAATGATTTATGAGAGTATTTTTTGGCTCATCTGAGTCGGCACTTGGGACCCAGTCACGTGTTAACCCTCGTAATGATAGGGACACATTCCAGAATCCACAACACCACGCTGAAGCATACGCTGACTACGGTTCCTTCATGGAATCTCATTTGTACCCAGGGAGAAGCGAGGAGCCCCGCAGGAACGTGCTGTTCTGAGTCGTGCCCTCGGCGATCAGTTTCAGAGACTCAGTCGTTCACCTCGATCAGCTCCCCTTTTCACCTTGTTTTTTCTCCAGGACTCTACGGATCTCTGCTCTTCTTCACTAGCTCACCGTTGCAGGCCTGACAAAGGCTCGTGGGCTTCGCCAAATAGGACCAAAAGCCTAAGCCCAACGATTATCTCTTAAACGCTATGAATTATCGGCTAAACACAGGATTTCAACTAATTAATTGTGTTTAGACCCAAATAATCATCTCCAATGCCTATATATATCAAGGGTTATGTAAGCCTGGTGTACGCTTGAATACACTTACATTACGCGCGAGTTCATTTGTTTACTTGTTATATTATGTACCTTTTCTCTCTGAGCATTAATTACCACGCCGGAGGGGCTTAAATGAGACAAACCCCAGTCTGAGTCTTTTTCAGGTACACTCCCTAAGGAGCAGGACTCTAGACCCAGCAGGGCTCAGGACCTAACACAGCTCACGTGAAAAAATTTTAACCGACAACTTCACCTTAGTAAGAGGACCCACCCGTCATCCAACTGGACTATACTCGAGGTGTGTACCAATTTTATGCACCAACAAAGATATTTGGAGTGTTTGTAAGGTTTTTATTCTTTAGCCTTTGTTTTAAAAAGAATTAGGTTATTCTTGAGCTTGTAAAAAATCGAGGTTATTCCTAAGCCTGTGAAAAGAAATTTGTAAAGGTTAATTCTGAGCCTGTAAAAGAATCTTTGTGAGGATTTGGTTCCTACCTTTAAAGGGATCTTGATTTTAGTGGGTGCGACTCTCCGTGGAGCTCGGAGGACTAGATTAGCAAAGAGTAACTTGGTGAACCAGTATAAATTTCTAGTATGCTGCTATCTTTACATTATTTATTTTTGTTATTTGGTGTGCACCTAGTTGATTTTATATTTCTGCTATGATATAAAGATAATAATTAATTTATGATTAAAATTAATTATTTGGATTATTAAAGTATTTTTTCTTTGATAATTTTTTTATCTACCCAATTCACTCCCCTCTCTTGGGTAGTTAATTGCGCCAACAATTGGCATCAGAGTTGGTTTAGCTTGACACACTTAGCTAACAAAGATCACATGGTGCACATAATAGGCACACTAGCTAAGCGACAGTCTATGCACCGACCACCATTATTTGCAAGTGAGGTTATTTGTTCTGGAAAGACAGAATGATAGTCTTACTTCAGACTACAAATTATGATGTGTGGCTAGCAATCGAAGATGGTCCATTTGTTCCAATGGAAAACGAAGTCAAGAAGAAGAAGGAATAGTTAACTGCTTCTGATAAGTAGAAACTCTCTATAAACTCTCAAGTTATTAACATTATATTTTTCTCTGTAGATGCTAATGAATATTCTAGAGTTTCAAGTTGTAAATCTGTAAAGGAGATGTGGGATAAATTACAAGTTACTCACGAAGGGACAAGTCAAGTGAAGCAATCGAAAATCAACGCTCTTATGAGGAAATTTGAGTTGTTCATAATAGAAGAAACTGAATCGATTCATGAGACGTGTACTCGCTTCAACAACATTTGCAATCACTTAAGTCAAATTGGAAAGTCATACTCCATGGAGGATAGAGTTCGAAAGATCCTAAGATTTTTAACAAAAACATGGGAGTCAAAGGTGACAGCAATTAAGGAAGTTAAGGATCTTGGCAAATACGAAATTGATGATCTCATAGGCAACTTGATGACTCATGAAGTGGCAATTAAAGGATATGAGGATGACATCAGAAATAGCAAAAGGAAATCATTGGTGCTAAAAGCTCAGAAAATTGAAAAAGGGGATGACAATGATGATGAAAGTCTTGATAGTGAGCAAGAGAAAGATGTGGCGCTTCTCACAAAGAATTTTAGAATAATGAATTGACGCACATTCCGCGAGAAAAAAAATTTCAACATGACTAAAGTGGAATGTTACAACTATCATAAGACCGGTCACTTTCAAAATGATTGTCCCGAACTGGAAAAAAAAAAAAGCAAAGAAATCCATGAAGGCTACTTGGGATAATACTGATTCAAGTAGTTTGGAAAAATCAGATAGTGAAGATATGTCCATATTTGTATTGATGGCCACTGGTGGTGAGGTAACTAAATGTTCAAATTCTTATTCTTTAGATTTTGATGAATTATTTGATGTTTATCAAGAACTTTCTCGTGATTATAAAAATCAGTGTTCTAAAATAAATGCCCTTCAAAGTACAATTAATACATTAAACAAGTAAGTGATGGCCTATGAATCTAAAAACAATGAATTAAAATCCAAGTCGACAGATTTGCATTCAATTGTTCTCAAATTCACCGGCGGTGAAAATAACTTAAAAATGCTTTTGGGAAGTTCACGTGGAGTTTTTGATAAAACCGGTATTAGATTTCAGAAAAATCTTAAACAAAAATATTTTCACAAATTCTTTTCTGAAATCAAGGATCTTGTTAGATGTTTTAAATATAATGTTATAGAGAATACTATTCGTAGATGTTTTGTTAAAATATCTAACTGTAGACAAATTTGGGTTCCAAAAGGAACTAAAATTGTCTCGACTAATAAGATCAGACCCACTTAAACTGGGGATGCTCCTTGCAAGTTATTCTAAAAGCTTCAATAAGCAAAGACAAATGGTTCCTGGATAGTGGTTGTTCTCGACACATGACAGAAGACAAAGAAAAATTTACATCTTTAACACTTAAAGATGGAGGTCATGTGACTTTTTTAGACAACGCAAAGGGCAAAATTATCGGTATAGGTAATATCGGTAATGGTACTACTATTATTAAAGATGTGTTACTAGTTGATGAACTTAAACATAATTTGCTTAATATTAGTTAACTATGTGATAAGGGCTATAACATTATATTTGATCACGATAGGTGCATTATTAAAATTAGTCATGATAATAGTATTTTGTTGGTTGAATCACATTTTGAGAATATTTATAATTTCTCATTTGATGATTTTAATTCTCAAAATTTATCTTATTTGAATGCTTTGTCTTAAAATAGTTGGTTATGGCATAAGAGACTTGGGCATGTTAGTGTGGAGTTAATCTCTAATTTATCTAAGAAGAGTCTCGTACGTAGCTTACCTGATTTGAAATTTGTGAAAGATAAAGTATGCGATGCATGTCAATTAAGCAAGAAGATTAGATCATCATTTAAGAAAAAAATGCACACATCCACGTCTAGATGTCTTGAATTGTTGCATCTTGGTTTATTTGGGCCTAACTCTGTTGCTAGTTTTGGTGGTAAGTTTTATGCGTTCGTTATAATTGATGATTATTCCAGACTTACCTGGGTATTTTTTCTTGCTAAAAAAAGTGAGGTTGCTTATGTTCTTGCTAAATTTTGTAAACATGTTTAAAATGAGATGCAATATTCCATTATTAACATTTGAAGTGACAGAGGAAGAGAGTTTAAGAATGATGATGTGGTAAGTTACTGTGATGATCATGGTTATGCTCATAACTTTTTTGCACCAAGATCACCACAACAAATGGTGTAGTGGAAAGGAATAATAGAACGCTTCAAGAGATGGTCTGAACAATGCTTAATGAAAATCGCTTACCAACCTACTTCTGGACTGAAGCAGTAAGTATAACTTACCATGTGGTGAATCGGGTATCGATTTGTAGAGGGTTTAATAAAACCCCATATAAAATTTGGAATAGTAAGACTCCAAATATTTCCTATTTTAAAGTATTTGGATATAAGTGTTTTATTTTGAATGATAAGGATAATCTTGGTAAATTTGATGTTAAATCTAATTATGGGATTTTCTTTGGATATGCTACTAACAGTAAGGCTTATAGAGTTTATAATAAACGTATGTTAGTAGTAGAAGAAACTATACATGTTGTTTTTTAGGAAGCTGATCCATTCTTGTCGAGAAAGGTTTTGGATGATGATGATGTAGGTATTTCAAATAACCAAAACCAAGGTAATAATGTACCTAAGGAGTCCCAACAAAAGGAGGAACCTAAGAAAAAGGATTCGACTTTACCACAAGCTATAAAGACAGTACCGGGACATTCGGTAAAAGAAATCATCAATAATTTTGAAAGATGTGTAAGTACTCGTTCTTCTCTTAGAGATATAATTAATCTTGCTTTCTCATCTCAAATTGAGCCTAAAAATATAGATGAGGCGTTAACTAATGAATCTTGGATTTTCGCAATGCAAGATGAGTTAGTTTAATTTAAGTGGAACAAAGTATGGTGTCTTGTTCCGAGATCGGATTTTCATCCAATTATTGGTACTAAATGGATTTTTAGAAATAAAAAGGATGAATTTGGTCTGGTAATTTGAAACAAAGTAAGATTAGTAACACAGAGCTATAATCAAGAGGAAGGAATTGATTATGATGAACTCTATGCTCCTATTGCTAGACTAGAAACAATTAAAATGCTACTCGCTTTTGCATGTTCACGTAAATTTAAGTTATATCAAATGGATATAAAGAGTGCATTTCTAAATGGCTTTCTAGCAAAAGAAGTTTATGTGGAACAACCCCCGAGATTTAAAAGTGATAAATTTCTCAATCACATATTTAAACTTCGCAATGCTTTGTATGAGCTTAAACAAGCTCTTAGAGCTTGGTATGAGAGACTTAGCCGATATTTGATCGAAAATAGTTTTCGAATGGGTATTTGTGATATAACACTTTTTGTGGAATAAACTGATTCTGATATCCTATTAGTACAAGTGTATGTTGATGATATTATTTTTGGATCTACTAATAAGGATCTTTTCTAAGAGTTTGCTAAGATAATGCAGGTTGAATTTGAAATGAGCATGATGGGAGAGTTAAATTTTCTTCTTGGATTGCAAATTAAGCAAACCAAAGAAGGAATATTTATAAACCAAGCTAAATACACCAAGGAGTTGTTAAAAAAATATGGCTTGGAAAGCGCTAAAGAGTACAAAACTCCCATGGCAACGGCTATGAAGATAGACAAAGACAATACGGGCAAAAGTGTTAATGAAAAAATGTATCGAGGTATGATTGGTAGTCTGTTATATTTAACTGCTAGTAGACCTGACATTATGTATAGTGTTTATCTTTGTGCTAGATTTCAGTCTTGTCCTAAAGAATAGCACTTGACTGTGGTTAAGCGAATTTTTCGATACTTAAAAGGGTACGACTGACCTAGGATTATGGTATCCTAGGAGGAGTGATTTTAAATTGGTAAGCTACTCCGACACTGATTTTGCCGGTTGCAAAGTTGACCGAAAAAGTACAAGTGAGTCATGTCATTTATTAGGACATGCTTTGGTTTATTGGTCAACCAAGAAATAGAATTCGATAGCCTTATCCACTACTGAGGCTAAATATATGGCAGTTGGTAACTGTTGTGCTCAAATTTTATATATTAAGCAACAATTAAATGACTTTGGAATTTGCATGGAGGAGGTCCCGATCTTTTGTGATAATAAAAGTATTATTTGTCTGAGTAAGAATCCTACACAGTACTCACGAACTAAGCACATAGAGATTAGATATCACTTTATTCATGATCACATTCAGAAAAAGGGATATTGTTATTGAGTATATTGATACCTCTGACCACCTTGCTGATGTTTTTACCAAACCACTAGCGAAAGATTAGTTTGTGAAAATCATTCGTGATTTAGGTATGGTTAGGCATAATGATGTTTGCTTAAAGTAGAGTTCTTTAGGTTGCTCCCGTCTCCCCAAATTTTTGTTTTGAGATGATAAAAGGGGAGAATTAGTTGATGTTTTATTAAATATCTTAAGGGGGAGTTTATTTTTATATTTGTGTTTTGTTGATTATTTTATGAATATCTTCATTACTATGCTTAAATGAGTTATAAAACCCGTCCTCGAATTTAGGGAGAGTATGGTTATATTATTGTTTTGAAGAGAACATCAAAGTTAATTTTCATCATAAAAAATGGGGATATTGTTGATCCTAACATTTTTATGGACAATTAAAGGTTGATATTTTTTGTGGAACAAACGGTTTGATTAAGTATTTCAGTTTATTAGTTCCAAACGATGAAGATATAATGACAAAGATGTTGAAGAATTAATTAGTTGAAGAATTTGAAGAACCTAAGGAAAATAACTCAGGTTAAATTTCCACTCTTAATATCTCAATTAGGATCACACACGACATAAAAATATTTTTAAATAATTTTTATAGATATGTATGTTTTTAATAGAATTCTAATTAGCTAAATTATTTGCTCCTATGTGTAAATTGAAAATGAAATATTTATAATTAATTAAAATTGAATTTAAGTATTGAGTGGAGCTAACCAAGAAAAGAAATTGGTTAAAGGGACGAAAACGTTAATTAAAATGAATTAAAAATGAATTTAGAAGAGATTTCAGTATCTATAAGTCGACAGGTAAGTCAATCGGAGCATAGAAGGAAAAGTCTCTGTATTTCTCGGTCAACAAGCTGGTCGACCTGTGCTTAAATATGAACTCTCTATATCTATAAGTTGACAGAGCAATTGACCCATGATAAGAAATAGAACTCTCTGAATCTCTAGGTCAACAGATAGGTCGACCGATGGGCACAGAATTTTTGGCTTGGATACATCCAGAATCGATTGGTCGACAGGTGATCATAGTCGGTCGACTTATAGGACTTTTTCAGGATATTATAGAATTTCGGATTTTATTCTAAAAGTAGCCGTTACTAGCCGTTTTTTTGTTAGAATTCACGAGATATATTAGGGATTTAATATTATTTGAGACATGCAACACATATTATGATATCCCTATAGATTTGGTTCATTAAGTTTGAATATGTTTCAATTTGGTACATATAATACTTTCTATCCTATTTAATTGTGATCGAGAAATATTTAGGAGACTTAATTGAGAAGTTTAAAAGCTATAATTAAATTATTTGAACCCGGATGAAGTCTTAATGATATAAGGAGTCTATAAGAGAAATTAAGTGTCATAACAAGTGAGAACTAACCGTTAGATAGCTTATTTTAATCCCATTTATATAGACTTGCGTTTTTCATATCAGTCAGAGAGATTAAGAGTAATATACTGAGTTTTTCTAAGAGAAATCATATTGAGAATTGTGAGAAGTTTTCTAAGAGTTATTCTTGAGAATTATTTACTGTGAATCATTGCTGCTACCAAATCTGAAGTGACATTGCTATAATTATTCTTTCGGTGGATTCCGAGTGAGATCTTTCCAAATTACTTTCTATTTAATAGTGCTTGATTATATATGGAATTTGATCTTTAGAAATTGTTTTCTAATTTTTTATTAAAAATATTTTTGAAACAATTTCTTGAATCAATCTGATTATGTGCTCAATTACGTGCTACCCATTTTTGTTTAAAATTAAATTTTGAATATCTCACTTTTCTATCACTAGTTTTGGGATATTAATTAAGTTCTAATTTATCTAGGGTGGTAGAAACTCCAAGTGAGAAAAATCACTTGTCAATTTTTAATTAGTAAGTTGAGTGACGGATTGAATACTATTGGGAGTATTTAATCTAAGAGTAGCTGGTTTCAGTCTCTTCCTGTAAAGAGATTGAGATAATAATTCTTCCTGAATTGAATTGTTTTGTGAGAATTTTGTAACAGTTCAATCTTTACCGGGTAAAAAGATATTAAAGTGTTTGTAAGGTTTTGATTCTTTAGCCTTTATTTTAAAAAGAATTAGGTTATTCTTGAACCTGTAAAAAGTAGAAGTTATTCCTAAGCCTGTGAAAAGGAATTTGTAAAGGTTGATTCTGAGCCTGTAAAAGAATCTTTTTGATGGTTTGGTTCCTTCCTTTAAAGGGATCTTGAGTTTACTGGGTGCGACTCCCCGTGGGGCTCAGAGGACTGGATTAGCCAAGAGTATATTGGTAAACCAATATAAATTTCTGGTGTCCTGCTATCTTTATATTATTTATTTTTGTTGTTTGGTGTGTACCTAGTTGATTTTATATTTTTGTTTTGATATAAAGATAATAATTAATTTAGGAATAAAATTAATTATTTGAATTATTAAAGTATTTTTTTCTCTGATAATTTTTTTATCTACCCAATTCACCTCCCCTTTTGAGTATTTCACTAGGCCAACACTCTATCTCCTAGTTTATTCATCATCGCAGCGGAAGTTTTCTCTAGGAGTATTAAAAAGAAGTTAACTAAAGGAGATATTCAAGAATTCTCCCAACCAACAAATGATAATCCGATCTCGCAACTTTCATATACTGATGATGTGCTGGTATTCATCAATGGTAAGAAAATATCAGTAGAGAACCTTATAAAATTCCTTAAAGATTTTGAGGCATGTTCGGGCCAGATGGTTAATGTGGACAAAAGTCAAATCGTTTTTCCAGATAATATTACTTCTCCTCACAGAAACTGGATTCTCAAGCATTCATGTTTTAAAAAATGGGATCTCCCTATCTTATACCTAGGATGCCCATTATACAAAGGAAGGAAAAAAATGTGTTATTTGAAGATATTCTCAGGAAGATTAGAAAAAAGGTTGTTGGATGGCAAGGAAAGTTGCTCTCTAATGGCGGTTGTCTAATTCTGTTGAAACATGTGCTTCAGAGCATGACGTTCTATTTGTTCTTGGCGATATCTCCACCGATCTTGGTAATTTGAGAAGTTGAAAAAAGATTTTAGCCAAGTTCTTTTGAGGCTCTACTCTTGAAAAAAAAATTGCATTGGAAGCATTGGAACAAGATTTGTTTCCCTATTAATGAGGGTGGTCTAGGGATTCGTACTCTTCAGGATATTATCCGAGCTTTCAAGATGAAACTTTAGTGGAGAATTAGAGAAGGATCAACTATGTGGGCTAGGTTCTTGAAAAATAAGTATAATCGAACCGGTTCAGCTTCGAAGTGCAGAAATTTCTCATTCTAAAGCCATGTTTGGGGAGCTCTGCTTGAAGGTAAATTTTATGCCGAGGACTATATTCAATTCTTGATTGGGAAAAGAAATGTATTGTTTTGGTGGGACACTTGGCTGATCTCAGTTCCGCTCGGTGAAGTCGTGGTGGCCGATTCGAGTTTTTCTAATCTTCAAGTCAAAGATGTTCATTTGTCTAACGGGGAATGGGACATGTCTTTGATTCAAGCTCTTATCCCGGAAGATTTGGTGAAAGAATTGGAAAACCTACAGACTTTTAATGTTTCTAACAAGATGTCATGATTTGAATTCCTACCAATTCAGGAGATTTTATAGTAAAATCTACCTGGGAAGTGTTTAGAAATCATCAGGATGCCCATCATTTTTTTGATAAAATCTGGCATAATTCTCTTCCGTTGAAAATTTTCATCTTCATGTGGAGGCTTCTTCATAACATTGTTCCGGTTGATGAGACAATCCAACAAAAATGAGGGAATATTCCTTCCGGGTGTAATTGTTGTCATATGCCATAGGTCGAATCGATAATTCATTTTTTTTCACAAGAAGAGCTCGCTAACATTGCATGAACTGTATTTGGAGGGATATCTTAGAATAGTAAAGTGTTTGGCAGGTTAGTTGGATGGTGGAAACATCAAAGTTTGTCCCCTCTTAAAAAAAAGTATGATTATCTCATTCCCTTGGTGCTCTGCTGGAAAATCTGAAAAATGCATAATAAGATTAGATTTGACGGGATCCAGCGTGATGCTCAAAAAATAATTAATAATATTCACCAGACTTTGTTCAAGATTGCTCATCGGGTCAAAAAATTTAAATCAATGTTTCAGTTGGTTTATTGGAATCCTCCTCATGATAGGCTCAAAATTAATTTTGATGGAAGCTCTAGAGGAAACCCAATTTCTATTAGCGGAGGGGGTACTATTTGTAATCCTAATTGGAAGCTGCTTTTCGGTTTTGCTCACTTCTTTGGCTTTGGCTCTAGTTTACTGGCAGAAACCAAAACCTTAATGATTGTGCTTCAGTTGTGTGTTGAGTTTGAGTGGTCCTCTCTGGATGTGGTCAGTGACAATGCCCTGCTAGTAGACATGATTGCTAGTAGAGATAAAGTCCCTTAGCATTTGATGTCTTCGATAAGGTTTATCAAGGATCTGGCTGAGAGGGTTCAAGCTTCTATCTCGCTGTTACAGAGAAGCTAACATGGTTGCGGATTTGTTAGCTAAATTATAAAGTGCTGGTGAAAATTGAACTTTCCATTCTGAATCAGAATGTCCGCCTTCTGTTCGGAGTTGTTTAAGACTGAATAAACTTTGATTCCCGAATATTCGGAAGTCTAAAGATAAGTCCTTTATGGTTTAGTCTTGTTGAGTTTTCTCTTATTAGATTGTTTCTACGTTTGTACTTTTGATTCAGAGGTTAGGTCTCGTCCTCCCTCTGTGACTTGTTTTCTTGGTTTTATTTTAATAAAATTTCCCTTCGCTTCGTTGATTTTTTTTTTTTTATAAAAAAAAGGAAGTCCTTTATTCCTTCAGGGATAAGTGTGTGCCTTCTTCAGAAACGTTTCCTCCTTCTTAGTTACAAGTAGGACTGGCATTTATATTCTATATTTTCTTTTCTTTTAGACTAACAAAAGTAAACCTTAATATTAAACTTGCCTAAGTAAGTAAGCTTGGTCGGAGTGTTATTAACAAAATCAAACTTGCACATCATTTACCATTTGTGTCATGTTTGTTCTTACTTTTCTTAAATAAATAAAAAAGAAACAAAAAATAAAAAAGAGTTTTTCACATAAGAATTTTTCTACGTGAGAAGTACTTTGTGTTTTACTCAAAAAATAAAATTTGTTTTTCTAGATTACTTTCATAAATAAAGATTTTTATATACTTGGTCTATAGTTAAACTTTTACTTCTTGTTGTTATATTTTCTATACTTAAAACATGGTTTTCCACATGTCAAATAAAAATGTGTTTTTCTTAAAATTAGTTTAATCATTTTTTTTTCTTTTAAAATAAATAAACTAGTTTAGTTAAGTCAAGTTTACAAATAAAATCCCCCCAGGACTATAAAACTATCGATTCTTCCATAATCGATAAACGGTCTAAAAGGGGAACATTTGTTCTTTATTTTCAATATGTTTTTATGTTTTGCTGCTTTTCATAAATACATTTTTCTTATTTTCTTACATAAAAATGCATAAAAAGATAAAAAAAAATATTAAAATGGGAATTAGTCTATTAACCAAAACCGAAGGAAATTGGTTAGACTACTTTGAACGTAAAGATTTATTTAAACTTAGATACTATTTTCGGACGGGTATTTTAAGGTACCTACCTCCGTCACCGAGCATAACCAACCCCTGAACTTTAAAAAAAATCTCTGATAAAAGATCAACTATTTTTCGAGTCAAAATTTGGGTTTTTTCTTAAAATAAAAATGATTGTCAAAATCTCGGTGACCTAACATACCATTTAACTCAATGGTAGGTGACGACTCTATTTTTTAAATAAATCTCCGCCTAAAGAACATTTTCAAAACTGGTGCCCCAAAAAGCCCCCGAAACTATAATTTCTAAAATGAACGGATTTTGAGAATTTCGAGATGGAGGAAACAAAAACTTGCTTTCCTCTTCTTTTGCTTTCTTCTTCCTCTTTTCCGAAATCTGGGGAATACCATATATGAAGAGTACCGACCTAGCTCAGCAGTTTTTGAGGAGTCTGGTACAACGGCATCGACAAAGAATAACGTATATGAATAGTACCGACCTAGTTCTGATACCAAATATTTGTTGTGACAAACTACTGATTAAATGCTGAATCGGTAATAGTTTCGACAAAAATAAAAATAACCACACAGAAGGAAACACACGATATTTAATTATATGGTTTGTTAATTTGCCTACATCCACAGGTAAGAACATATCTTTATTGATAGAAAACAAAGAATTATTATACAATTTAGGCACTCGAATTTATCTCAAACAACAAGCCCTTTAACCCTTTTTACACCATTTGTTAAATATATTTTTCTCTTTATCCAAAATAATTCACAAAAATTACAAAAAAACTCTCAAAACTTTTTTCTCTCTAAGAATACTCTCTATCAAGATGGGATGATCTTCTTTGGAAAAGACTCCTTCTATTTATAAAAAAAGAAAGTCAATTTCAACCAAAAAACTTCCACCTAACTTCATTATTCTCAATTTATAACTTTCACCTAACATAATTTTGACAAAGAATCATAATTAATAGTAAGTAATTAAGGCACCAAATATTATTACACACTTTTTTTTTTCTTTTCTTTTTTTTCAACCTGTTTTTTTTCCATCCGCTTTTGTTTTCTACCCAACCAAATTCCGAAGGGTCAGCAATTCATTACTCAAATAAAAATTCTGTAATTTTTGGTCGATTGTATTATTAAACCATTTTAGCAACTGGGACTGCCCATTTTGGAGAAGCAGCCAAGCTAATGGCCCCGCAATCTCTTCCCTAATTTCATGTCAGTTCTCCAACTGCGGCAATGAAGTACCAATAGTAGTTCCACTCCAATTGCAGCAATGAGGCACCGCGGTCGCTTTTTCCAGGTTCCATAAATGCTCCTTCCTTTTCAAACTTTACTCTCTCTCTCTCTCTCTCTCTCACAACTATTTTGTTCCTGAGAAAATTTTCCGGAGAAGAACCATAACCGGAACTGCTCCTTCTGATCATCAAAGGTAATAATAGGTTTAGGTAATTGGATTGTGATTGAACTACTTCTTCCTTTAATTTCGTGGACTCTGGCTTGGTTAAGCTTTCGAGGGTTTATGTTTCTTTTCTTTTCCTTCCTTATATTTTTTCTTAGTGGTTAGTGTTTGCTAGCCCAGAGAATATGAGAAGAACATAAAAAATAAATGAAGTGGAAAGGAGAAGTGAAGGCTTATGTTTTAGGCATTTTGAGTTTTGAGAAAAATGGGGGATCAATACCCATTTTCTGTTAAAAAAAAAAGTCTCTCAAACTCCTATTTGTTTTTTGATTCCTAATTTTATTAAAATCTATTGTTGGGTTTATCCAAGGTTTATCCAACATTGGATGTGAAAGTGAGCCAGTTGAGAACTTATTGAAAGAGGGCCTAGACCACCCTATATAGTATCAAAGTCTAGGTTACAGCAATACTGAGGCAATAGCCACAAAAAGAGAGACTGATCGATGGTTAGTCGACCAAAGCCCCGATGTGTGAGATGGGGAGATTGTTGGGTTTATCCCACATTAGATTTGGAAGGGGATTGTCGTCAAATTATAAGTACGAGGGAAAGACTCACCTCTTAAACTAGATTTTGGGGTTGCGAGAGCCCAAGACGACTTTGCATCTATTTATATAGATGAATTTATATTGGTAAAAATTGAAAAGTTTCCCACAAGAATTAGGGTTTTTTTCATTTCGAGAAGGGTTTTGTTAATTTTTCTTAAAAAAAATACAAATCCTATGATGAAATGTGATACTTCTTCAAATACCTCACCCAAACTGGCTCCTAGGTTATTTATACAGTTATTTTTAATTATTTTGATGAATCCTAATAGCTTATGAATATCTTCAGTGCTTAATCAAGAGAATCATAAGACACGGGTTTCCAGTTGTGAATGCATTGAAGAAAACTGAGATGCAAACGTTGTCAAGTTCTCAAAGAAAAATCTTGGAGGCAGACGGATTCTCTTTCAAGCAGTTTTATGTTGAAGAAATCAAATGAAAATTTCGATTTCTTGGGCATGGGACATGCAAAGATGAAGAGGAAGAAATGTGAAAATCAGTTCAATGAAGAACAGGGAGGGAAACCCATGCGTTCGGTTTCGCGGATGAAGAAATTAAATGGACATAAATATAAAGAGTTATTTAGATCAAAAGCAAGAAGGGTTAAGCTGCCAGGTAGAGTTATAAACGCAGTTGCATTGTGTTCTGAATTGTGTATTTGAGCTCATCGAGTTTTTGCTGCCTACTGTATAATGGTAGACTATATGTATGACTGAAAATAGGAAATGATTGTTTGACAATTTTTTTTTAATAGATCGTGTTAGTGAAGATTTAAATGTTGCTGAAGGCACGTGTTCGCGTAATAAATCACAAAGGTATTCTCCCTGATTACTTTTGCTCTGCTTAATTTAGGGCCCGTTTGGATTGAGAGAAATGGAGAAAGAGAAGAGAAAATTATTAGTTTTATCTTCATTTCTCTTATTTGGTTTTTTAAAGAGGAGAGTAGACAAAAGGAAAGAGAAATGGAGGGGAAAAATCTTTAGAAAGGGTGTTTTCTCCCCCAAATTGGGGAGATTTGGGGAGAAATGGAAAAAAAAAATGCACACAATGACCATGAAACCTTTAATTTCTTCATTTACTTTTTAAAAAATATGGCATAATAGTCATTTTACTAATTATTATACTTTCTCTTCGTTTTTTTTAAGTGAGAGTACCAAACAAGATCGAGAGAAAATATAAAACGCTAAGCCCATAACTAAAAAACTCACTTTCTTATGATTACAAGGTTCTTTCACATATGAAATCCAATCCTGGCAATACAACATCCCACTTGTTTTACTACCCTGGGTTTCGATACATTTCAAAACGTTCCAAGGATTGGGTTGTTCGCTCATTTAAAGCGGTACGTGAGCTGGGTTCAAAACGCCGTGAGACAGTTAATCAATAGCTATTTCAATCGATCAGGTTCGATTACAAAAAAAAAATAGGCATTATATCGCTTCTCTTCTTTTCTCTCCATTTCTCTTAATCCAAACGGATACTGTTTTCATTTTTTGCCTTTGGTTTAAAATTTCAAAAAAAGGAATCATTTACCAAGCATGTTGATGTTCCCACCTTCAAATTTCTTTTAATTGCAAGATGTCTATCATCTTTATCGCATTTGTTTCCTCTGCAGTATGAGTTCTGAGCTGAAACAAGTCTGCTCGTGCAATGCAAAAGTAGGGAATAACTTGTCAAGTGACACTATCCCCATGGTATGCCTTCGTTGATTTTCCACATACTTCAATTACCACTTTATTTATTTATTTTTTATACTTATGAAAGTTTATCAATCATGCCCAGGTCTCAAATAAAACTGTAGAACTATTAATTATGCGCGAACATTAATTATCTTAACTACTATATAAAAAGAGAGAGGGAAGGAGGCGGCCGCTGGGTCTCGTTTCTTATCATTTTACTGCTTTCTTTTCCATTTACTTTCTTCTGTCATCTCACTATGCAGTATTTTTCATGTAATGCTAGGCATTTAATGAGACTGATGAACATTTAGCAGAGAATCGTCCTAGCCTTGATTCTAAGTGCAAATCATACAATTCCAAGTTTGTAGAGTATTGGGTCCCAATACCGCTTTCAAACGTACAAACAGAACAATATTGTGATTTGCTCCTCTCAAAGTCCGTTTTGCTTTGTTCAAGTTTGAAGAACGATTCGATCGGCTCTCTCCAAGACATACTTATTTTAGCGAGAAAGGTTTGGAATTTACTTCATGAGGCATTAAATTTAATCAAAAGTATTTGCCAGGCTTCATTTTGATGATTATTTTTATTAACTTTATCTGTTTCTTTTCATAGTGCTGTGATCACCCTAACCTAGTGGATAGCACTTTGCATAGCTCTGTAACACAGGCACTTTCTACGGTTGACCACTTGAATGTTGACATAGAAATGGGCAGCAAATTACATCTCCTTTGCAAGATCCTTTCGGAAATAAGAGAACGGAGTTTAAGAGTACTCATCTTTTTTCAGGTATCAGATAGAATTATGTGTTTCCTCTTCTTAAATGGATTTTCTTGATCATGTCGAATGCAAACTGTTTTAGTTTGCATTTGGTGGTTTCCGCATGAGTGATGACCTTGGTTAGTGTTTCTGTTCCCAATTTCTAAATACTGAAACAGGATGCCAGATTTTCATAACAAATTTCTGGGAACAGATTCTGTTTCTGTTCCATGATTTTTGGGGGCAAAACATGAATCTGATAACAGGAACACAAAACAAACGCCACCTTAGTTTTTTCAGTACTTCTACTTCATTGTTTCGAGGAATTTAATTTCTAAAAATGCCAGTTTTGTGTTGTGACGGCAGTCAAGTCGTTCCGGACCTGTTTCTATTGGAGATATTCTGGACGATTTTGTCCATCAGAAATTCGGAAAAGATTTGTATATCCGTATTGACAGAGATATACCTCCCAAAAAGAAGCAATCTGCCCTGAGTTTATTTAACGACAAAGAGGGCAAAATATTCGTTTGCTTACTTGAAACTCGTGCTTGTCTCCCTAGCATGAAACTTTCATCTGTGGACACAGTAATTCTATTCAACAGTGATTGGGACCCGCTGAACGATTATAGAGCCTTACAGAAGATCACTATAGATTCACAGTTTAAACAGATAAAGATCTTCCGTCTATATTCCTCTTCTACCCTTGAAGAAAAAGTGCTTATTCTTGCCAAAGAAGGTGTGAATCTTGACAGCAATATGCGAAATATAAAGCGGAGTATATGTCACGAGCTACTAACATGGGGTTCCATCTATCTTTTCAACAAGCTTGATGATTTTCATGGCTGTGATGATCCGGTTTCGTTCTCGAATATTTCTTGTGAACGGGATCTTTTAGAAAAAGTGAGTCAGGAGGTGTTAACCCTGTTGCCAAACAGTGGTGGAAATGGTGGTATTACTGACTGTTCAATCGTTTTGGAAGTTAAACAAGGGGAATATGGTTACATGATGGAAAAAACTTTACTTGGGGAAATGGTGGCCAAATCAATGGACCGTATGGAAGGGTTGATGGAGAATCAACCGTCCGATGTTGTCTGGACGAATTTGCTTCACGGTAGGGAACCGAGGTATAAATTTTTGCCGGGGCCGACAAAGAGGATAAGGAAGAAAGTTCACAATTTCGATGATTTTTTTAAAGCACTGGAATCAGAAGGAGATACTTTAACAAAGAAAAGGAGGGTTGTCACCTCATCACCCATGGTGGAACTGCATAATTCCTCATCCAATGTTAGTTCTTTGCCACTGCCAGAGGTATATAAATATTCATTGAAATGTGTTTCTCCTTTGCCTAACTTTTTTAATTGATCTCAGTTGTTTAGGATATTAGGTGGCGTTTCTTTAGCATTTTTGTTCCCAAATTTCAGAAATCTGTGTATGAGTCTGTTCTTTTCCCTGAAATTTGCTCTCAAATCTGGGAATAGAACAAAAACATATTTTTTCCCATGTTTCTGTTTCTGCTACCATTTTTTTTTTTGGAGCAGAAACCAAAAAAGAAGGGAACTGTTATGCCCCACCCCACCACCTCCACCCCCACCCTTGTAGGCAATGTCATCAGCATGGAAATCCTAGAATTTGCTCTTGATGTTGAACCATTTCTTGACCAGTGTTTTGGCCTTGAAAACTTCATCAAGAAAACTCCAAACTCAGCAGTGTTAAATATAGAAAAAACAAAGAAATTGCAAATGTCCTTGATTGAAACACTTAATAACTTTAAGGACCAAATTGGGTACAATATTAGATCTGGGACCAAATTGACATGCACGTCAAATTTAGGGACCAATGGCCGAACTTACCATAGTTTAATCTACTTTGCATCCTTAAAAAAAAAAAAAAAGATATAATCTACTCCATGCGCCTGTAGTCCTCACGGTATGTTTGGTTTAAGGCAATTGAACCATATTATGACAGAATCAAATTTTAAATGGATGTCGATTCAAGTTTTAATTTCATTCCATCGGAATTCATTTCCATTAACTAAAACCAAACACGTCCTTATTCTCTGTCGAATCCACATCGCTTTTGTTACCTAATCCTGATATATATATATATATAAAGCCTATGACAATTCTCTTCTTTCAAGGCGTCCTTTGAGAGTGGGTTAGGCCTGTTGTGTTTCTACATGATATTAGAGTTAAGCCTTTTGTCTAATATTGAGCGTATGGAGTCCTACATGAATGCCCACCCCCCGACGATATTCCGTTCGCAGTAGTTTGGCAAAGTCTACCTTACTCGTGAGGGGGCAAATTGAATCCCACATTGATATTGCCCCCCCCCCCCCCATGCCCACCCCTCGACGATATTCCGTTCGCAGTAATTTGGCAAAGTCTACCTTACTCGTGAGGGGGCAAATTGAATCCCACATTGATATTGCGCCCCCCCCCCCCCCCGATATAGTAGTTTGGCAGAGTCCACTCTGCTAGTGAGGGGGCCTATTGAATCCCACATCGTTTGTTTACCCGATTCTGAGCTATATATAAAGCCTAGGGCAATTCTCCTCTTTCAAGGCGTCTTTTGAGAGTGAGTTAGGCCCATTGGATTTCTACATTCTCGAAACCTCAGTTTTTCTCGTTGTTGTTGCAGCTGCCCACCACTACAAATCCATCCAACTCCCATCAGTGTCGAGCTCATGAGCCTGCATCGAGGGTAATTCCAGATACTCCCATTAACAGAAGACATGAATCCGGTCAACCACCTCAAAGTGAAAGAAAAGCTTTTAACCTGGGAAATGCGAATATTGTTCCAAATTCTGGAAATGACGAATGTGTCCAAGCGCCTCCTGGCTCAATCCCGCTTCAAATTGAAATGGAAAGATTACAGAAGGAGAAAGAGAAAATTGTGAGAATGCACGAGGATACGGTTTGTCCAACACTGCTTTTTAAATTATTCATTAAATCGTTGAATTAACTATTATTTATTTATTTTATTTTTATTTTTATTTTTTTTAGAAACTGCGGCTCAAATCGGAGTGCGAAAAAGAGATAAGTGAGATACGCAAGAAGTATGATTTGTTACTTCAGAATGCCGAAACGGAAGAAATGGAGAAGATAAATGATATTGAAACGTGTTACCAAAAGGTGCGAGCAAACAAATTATTGGCTGAGGCTTTGAGTCAAAACGACAAATTCAGCGATGAAATTGGGACTGAAGGATTACTTCAAGGTATTACATTTACTTTTTCTCTCTGCTTCAAGATGCATGTGTTTTTTTGTGTGCATTATGTAACAAAAATACAGTTTCAGTACCATGTAATAATTAAGATACATTTATTTCTCTTCTTTTTTTTCCCAAAGCGGAGCAGTTCTAACATAACCTTAAATCCGACAGGGTTTTTAGTGAGGCCTAGCCAAAGATTTCAACAATCCGTAGCCCCCTCACCGTTGGATCCTTATTCCTCTCTTCCCATGAGAAGTGTTCCGAAGCCTCATGCTAATCCTTTTGCCGGAAATATTCTCTCCAGCAGTGAGTTTCGGGCACCAGCACCACACCTGAGACAGGTCGTACCTCCACAACGATCATGCTTTTTACCAGTCATTCTAGGTGCAAATCCATTCAGACAATAGTAAACATCATCAATTTTGCAGTTTTATTTTTTGTTTTGTATACAGGATAGCTGTTTGAAAATTTCTAAAAGGGTTATAGTAATAGCTAATCTCTAATTGTAAATTTTTTTATTTTTTGGGTAGCAGTCACAGAGAACAACATTGATGCAACTTTTGTTTATTGATTAGATGAAAGAGCTGCTTTATATATGGAAAAAAATTCCTTTTTTTTCCCTTGATTCTTTCTGTTTTGTGTTAATTAATATTAACTAGAAAAACTCCTTTCAGATTTTTTAATTTCATGGCAGCTAGGGAGGAGTTTTTGAGGATTGTTGAAACGTCATGGAGTACTCGTGTGCAAGGTACTGCTCAATTTCAGGTGGCTCGGAAACTTAAAATGCTTCCATAACCCCTGAGTCGCTGATCTTGATGGGTTGTTGCTCATTTGGTTGAACGGAATCGGAGTGGAATAGAATCGTCATTCCACCTGCAATTTCCATTCTCTTGTTTGGTTGTCCAATAGAATGAAACTTGATGAGATTGGATTCCATATCTTATGGGTTGGAATCATCCCGACCCATTGGAAACAAAAAATGGAATTATGAAAAAGTCAATTCCTTTTACCCTGAAAAGCTCATCCCATTTGAGTTAAATTTAATAGATTTTTTATCTTGTAAATATGGACTAATATCTTATTTAGAATTTGAACTAATTTTTTTGGTTTTTCTTCTCTTTTTCATTTTAAAAATTTTTGATGTGTTATTTTATTTATTTGTTGGTAGATTTTGAATATTTTTCATATGGGATATTACTCATGTGATCGTTTTTTTCAAATAATCTATTATTAATCAAATATTGTGAATGAATTTGATTTCAAAATTAATATATAAAAAGGCATTATGAGAATTTTGTTATATTTCACTATTATATTCCTTTAAATATAAAATAACAACCAAACAAAATAATTGAATAGTAATTTCAGTGATAACTCTATTTTATCTTCCGCTATTCTATTTCACTATAATTCTATTTCATACAAATGTTGAAGGTTGATCCCATTTCTCCCTATCTATTTGTTATTGTCGTGGAAGTTCTTCTCTATGGGCACAATGGATTAATGCATTCTTTCTTAAGGGAGAGCAATACAAACGTCGTACTGCAAGGCGAAGCGGAAGAGCATGTGGAAGGTGATAATCCCTCGAGTTTGCTCAGGAATTGGAGAAAAATTTAAAGCTTAGACCTTTCTTTAAGCCTTTAGTCATGCATCTTATTGGTAATGACAATAAAACTTCTCTCTCTCTTGATAAATGGATTCAACCTGGTCCTCTATATATGAAATTTGGGGTCCCTGGATTGCTTATCATCTGACTTTGGACTTGGATGCCAAAGGCAAAGAGCTTATCAGTGATAACCAGTGGAATTGGTTTAGTAACGAAAAATTACTGCTAATTAATTGTGAAATCTGAGTGGGAGACATTTTGTACCCGAGGCACTCCAATACGGGATTACTCCTGCTATTGCGGGTTTTGGGAAAAGTCAGATTTACACAGTTTTACCCCTACATATAAAGAGACTTCTAGACCAAAATAGAGCGACGTTATCATTATACCCAATACTCACTCTCATCCGTCCATACCCAGTTCATACCAAATGAATGAATAAAATTAAAAAATGAATAAATAGGGAGAAAAATAATATGTGAAATGTTTTACGGACAATAAAATTATTTTTCCAGGAGAAAATTATATTTATTTTTTAAAAATAATATTTTTACATTTTTATTTTTCCTCTAGAGATTGTATTTTTAACTATTTTTGTAAGAAATTAGTGAATTTTATAAACTCTGGGATTTGTAACAAAAAGAAGTAAAATGATTCTGTTTTCTTGCAAAAATTGTTCTCATAATTCATAAACCTAATATAAATCAAAGAATAAATAAGAATGTTCTCGTAAAATTTTTGCATGCATTCATTGCCATTTCCAATTCCAACTCCAAATCCAATTCTATAAAAAGCGAAACACTACCGAAGCAACTTCTAAATTGACAAATACATGAATAACTAACCAAACAACGATTGAAATTACTCGGAAGAAGCTTTTTTTCATCAGCGTGCAGCCAAACAGCCCCTTACGGCCGAATACGAGGACCCATTTCTTCGATCATTCAAATATTCCTCAAGCTGATGATGTATTTTCATTCTCTCCAAGAAACAAGTAAATATCAAAGTTTTTAAGTGGCAAGAGGAATTCTTCAGAGATTATCGCAAATAGCCTTGGTAAAATCGGTTGTCGTTGCAGTGCCACCAAGGTCAGCGGTTCTATACTTACCATCTGCAATTGTCTTCAGGACAGCTCCGTGAATTCGTTCCGCTTTATCATGGAGCTTCAGATGGCTCAGCATTGTCACCCCGCTCAAAAGCAGAGCCGTTGGATTTGCCAAATTCTATAAAACAAAATTCAACACTTCATTTTACATATATATACATACACACACACTAGTAAGCGCATGTACCTAAAGGCACGTTTTAATATTTTTTTAATAAACTTAGTTTTATGTAATTTAAATCATAATTTTTAATTTTAATAAAATTAATTACCTTGAGTAATTAATTTTATATTACAAATTAGAATGGTGTGTGTTCCAGACATAGAAAGGCTAGAATCTTTTCAAATATATATCTCAATGATGAAAATATGTCTTCAATTGAATGACTGATATTGAGATTCACTCTAAATCTCCACTATAGATATCAGTTGTCCTATTGACAAAAATGATTACATGGAACACAGTCGTCCTGATTATGATATAGATATAGGTACATACAACAATTCAATTTTATAATTCAAGTCCGAGATGATTTATCATATGAGCATGTCAGTTTCTGATTCCTTGTTTGTTTAGCCTTTCTGTTCCCTGATTTTTGTTTATGTTCTCAAAAAAATGGGGAACATAAACAGAATTATGAGAATAGCAAAACCTATTTCTGTTTTGTTCCTAAAAGTTTCAGCAAAAAATTCTGACAGAAGAGAATTGTTTCCAAATTTATGTTCCAAGTTTTGGGGAACAAAAAAGAAATATAGGAATCAAAACATTAAACAAACACCACAAATTTTCTTGAAATGCTATACCAAATATCGTAGACTATGAGTGCAACTAACTTTGTAGCTGCTCTAAAACATGGAAATCAGTCAAAATGATATGGTAAATGCAACATAATAAAGCTGGAAATCCAATTTCTTCAGTCAAAATTGTAAATGTAGAATAGAGTTCTAACCTTTCCGGCAATATCGGGAGCAGACCCGTGTACAGCCTCAGCAAGAGCAATACCTCCCTCACCAATATTGCAGCTGTGATGAATGTCAATTAGGGTTGACACATATTTTAAACCATAACAAAAACTGACAAATAAGAAATGGATATGGACCTTGGAGTTAACCCCAGGCCTCCAATCAACCCTGCACAAAGGTCACTGATAATGTCACCATAAAGGTTAGGCATCACTAATACATCAAAGAGAGCTGGATTCTTCACAAGCTGTACATGGAACAACAAGCAGTTAGTGTTAGTACTTCTATGATACAAAACCCTATTTCAATTCCATAACATGTATTTTTTAAGTTCGTCGGCTTCTCTTACACTTGTATTTACAATTGCAATTAAGCAGCATGGTGGTATGAAAAATAAAGGATGCTTTCCCGCGCAAACATACACAATACAAAATACAAAAGCGAGAGAATTATCCATACCATCATACAACAATTGTCAATGACAACTTCCTCATATGTTATCTCCGGGTACTTCTCTGCTACCTCGCGACAACACTGAAAGTAGAGACAATGAAGATTTGTTTAAAGCTGCCTCACAAAAAAAAAAATGACCCTGTAAATAGAGTTTAGGTATTTAAAAGAGAGTGAAACCTTAAGGAAAAGGCCATCGGTTTTCTGCATTATGTTGGCTTTGTGTATCGCAGACACTCTTTCTCTTCCATGGGCCTTGGCATAGTGAAATGCATACTCAGCCACTCGTAGACTTGCCTGACGTGTAATGATCTTAAGACTTTCAACGACACCCCTCACCACCTGGCACCAGGTATAATAAACACGATGAAGTTCATTTGCAATATACGTTATTCGAATTAAAATCATTCAAAATGGACAATGCATAAATAGACATTGTTCCTACTTGATGTTCAAGACCACTATATTCTCCTTCTGTGTTCTCACGAATAGTGATGAGATTCACATCATCGTAGCGGGTCTTGTAACCAGGAAGACTATAGCAAGGCCTGACATTTGCATACAGATTAAGCTCTTTTCTTAGAGTAAGGTTCAATGATCTGTGGCCTTTTCCAATAGGTGTAGCCATAGGCCCTTTCAATCCAACCTTGTTCCTCCGTACTGATTCCAGACTTTCCCATGTCAAAAAGCTCTGAGTCCTAGGGTCTATTACGTGCCCCACGTAGTGTTCTTCCCACTCAATTGGCACATCAGCAGCATTGAATACCTGAGAGAGTACAATGATAAGGTTCACAGCAACATAAAACATATATTACACATGATTCATCGATACAAGAAATTGTAGTCTGCTCATTGTTACTAGTGATGGTGACTACCTCATACGATTTCATGTACCAATGTATATTATACAACACATTTGAATTTTTATGGGACTGCAGCACTTGACAAAAACATCATAAGAGTTTCAGAACAGAAGATAACTGTAATGATTGATGAGATATTAAGGCCCTGTTTGGTTAGTGTTCCCATCCCATCCCTAGATTTTCGGGACTGATATTTGGAAATGCATTTGGTAAGCCCATTTCCGTCCTAATCCCATCCCAAAATTTAGGAATTGATTCTCACATGCCTTAAGAAAGAGAGAAACAAAAAAAGGTGGGTTTTTTTTCATCCCATCCCATTCACTCCCACTTTAGGGACACGCTAGTCATTTTATTAATTCTTAATGTGAAGCCATAGCAGAATTTTCATCCACTCATCGCTTGTTCTTTGTTCATCGCCATCAGTTGTTCTTCGTTCATCGCCATCGCCTGTTCTTCGCCCATCGCCATCGCCGCTCGTTGCCTTTGCCATCGCCATCGCCCGTTCTTCTCTATTCTTCATTCATTGCCATCTCTGTTTTTCGTTCTTGATTTTGGGTTCGATTTCTTAGAATTAGGGTTTGATTTCTTGGTTTAGGGTTCGATTTCTTGATAATGAAGAAGATGGAGATGAAATTGAAGCTCTTTTACAGTTCCAATGGCTTCCGAGGCAACGAAGAACAGTCAGAGAAACCACTGAAATTCTGAAACACGGACACTGGTAGCAACTCTTGGAGTCATCGCACATCCCAAATGAGCTAAACCCGGATGTAGTTCACTCTGTTCTTCATCAGAACCAGGCACCGATCCCAAACTGCTCCTCCATTTCTTCGACTGGTCCTTCCGCCATCCAGGTATCACTCAAAACCTCGATTCTTTTTCTACTCTTGTAATAATTGTTTGTAATTTGCCTAGTTTGGTGTTTTGTAATTCATTTCTCAAAGATTCATTTCTTTGTATAAACTGGGGTTGTTTCGGAAGGTGTATGATGAAATGCTAGAGAGGTTTCGGATACATTTTCATTTTTGCTTGTTTTAATTGTGCAATTTCTAGAAATTAATTTCTCCTATTGAAGCCTATTAGCTGTGATTTTGTGTTGATGATCAAATCAAATTGAAATTGAGAGGTTGATTTCAAGATGGATTATGATTGAAATGTTGAGCCTGCAAAGTTTTGAATTATGCTTGAAATATAATTTTCTAAACCATGCAGGATTCTTCTTCGTGTGAGTTTAATCTTTTCAGGTTGCTTAGAAAAAAATACATTAAATTAAGATGAAGTGCTTATATTTAATACGTCAATATTTTCAGATATCTATTTTTCACTATTTTTTTTTATTTGGTCTAATTTGATATTTATTATCATACATTTATTTAAAGAAAAAAAGAAATATATATATATAAAGAACAATTGTTGAGGAAACCATTCTACAATAATGTCGTTACCAAACGTGATTCTGTTCCTAGAAGTAAACTGAATTCTGTCGTTACCAAATGAGATTCTATGCCCAAAAGAAAACAAAATTCACATCCCATCCTATAAGTGGAAACACTACCAAACACCACCTAAACATACAGGAGCACTCTCAACTCTTAAATACATGAACATAATTGAGCATAATATTTATGGGACCCATAGGAACCAATGTTAAGAGCCCTTCAATGGAACTGAAAATTAAATGTTGAAAACTAATAAATGCTGAATTTTAAGTTATGATATCAAGGACCTGTTAGGTTACTGTTTCAGTTCCTTGATTTCTATTCTCGCTTTCCAATTTTTGGGATTAATGTACAGAAACGTATTTGGTAAACACACTTATGTTCCCAAAAATTTGGGAGTATTTCCTGAATTCCTTAAAAATCTGAGAAATAAAAAAAAAAAAGTTGATTCCTATTCACTCCCACAAAACTATTCCCACCACCCTGCTGGCCACCACTACCCTGCTAACCATCATACATTTAAATAAAGAAAGAAAGAAAGAAGAAGAAAAAAAAAGGAACAAATGTTGCAACCAAATATGTTTCTTGTTTCTTCTATTCTATAATTAAAAGAAACAACTTCAGGACAATGGTTGTTACCAAAAATGTTTCTATTCCCGGAATACTCTAGAATGGAAACAGAATTCACATCCAAGTTTATTGGAAGTAGAAACAAGAAACCATAAACACTAACCAAATGCCACCTTAAGTACTGAATTGATTAAGTAATTTATTTTAAAAGTTCCCTTACAAAATGATCTCTCACAAACTCTCCCTCACATCAATTTCTCTTTATTTTTTCTCTCGGTAGTGCTACCTTTCTCCATAATTTTATTTTATATATATATTTTTTTTTTTTGCTAATGGTTATAGTTTAGCGAAACTTGTAATCTCGTGCCAATGAAAATTTTATAATTATAAGTGATAAATGATAAATAATGTACAAATCACTTCAAATTTTGATCCATTTTTAAGTGACACTTAAAATTTTAAATGGTTGCTTTATTTATTTTTTATCAAAGGCACTTAATTGAATAAGTATTTAATGCATTCAGTTTTAAATAATGAATTGTTTTATCAAACAACCTTAAATAAGCAGTCAATCGAAAGAAACTAGAAGTAAAGGACACCTACAATATTTTTCTCTTTTTCTATTCTACTTTCATTTACGTGCTTCATATTTTGAGGCTCAAAAGTCTTGAGAACTCCAAAACTTAATGGAACTCCACCTAATTGTAAGAGTTAAGTTTAATATACCATTTTCAAGAAGAAAAACAACACAAAAATCAAAGAATTGCATCAAATTTTGGCTGCCAATTCAGTATTGCTTATCATTGTCCCAACATGAAAAGATAAGCATGTAATGCATCTATAGGAGTGGGAACTATAAAATGTGATTCAAAAAGGTGAAAAAAAAAATTTCAATTTTGCCTATACAATTCTCTCACCAGCCAAAGGGCGTTAACTTGTGTGTATCAAAGAGACGGAAAGCACGATAGAGAGAATGTGCGAAAGGCAATTTAGATATTCCAGAACAGATTCGGCCAATTAATCTGCAAATCCCAATCTAAACATTACAGCAGAAGATAAATTCTTCTACAATGATTTCAGATTCTCAATCTAAACAATAAGTAAAGAAGAAACCGCAAGATCACATACAAAAATCGTTTATCTAACCCTATTCCGGGGAGGACAAGTGATCGCCAACCTAAGTCTACCGTTCGAAATTCAAAAACAAAATTATGTACGTATTGATGGATATATTGAGCAGATAAATAAAACACCTTTTTGACTGACTCGGCGATCTCGGGACCAATACCGTCGCCGGGGAAGAGAGTGGCTCGGATCAGTGTGGACTCAGACGCTGCCGAAGAACAAAATTTCCGATCAAAAACCGTTCCGGCGGAATTATTATTGTTGTAAGGGTTAGTGAGCATCTCCTTTGCACGGCTACGGAGGGCGCGTCTTACCATTTGGGAAGCCATTGACGAGTTCGCGCGCAGTCGCAGACCCCCAATCCCTAGCTTCTATCAGGCGCGCACACACACACACACACACACACACACACAAAAAAAAAAAAAAAAAAAAAAAAGGGACAAAAATAAAAAGAAGAAAATAAAAATAAATAAAGTTAGCCCTAAATTTAATTTTTAAAATAAGGCTGGTTGACTTATTGAATTATTATTTTTAAATTTTTTTCTTTCAGTTTTATAAAATAAATAAGCATTTGCTAAAAATTAACTGTAGAAGAAAATAGAAAAAAAATGTTTGAAATTATGTTCGTAATTATAATCATATCAAGGTATTAACTCTTTGTTGGTGTCAAAATCTAATAAACACTTTTAGTATGATCTAAATATATTACACGTGCGAATTTGTTGCTGACGTAAGGGTGATGCACTGACGAATCCGAGCTCCGAGCTCAATGGACTTCTGATGCTTTGGGGAATCCTTGTGATCCGAGTTACTCCGAGATGAGATCTCCTTCAGATCATAGCTAAGCTTCCCTCTGAATTCTATTCCAACCTCCAAGTTGAGCTCCAAGCGCTCTGAGTACCTGCACAAAGGTCCACCGAAATTGTACTCGGTGAAGCCCCTCCGGCGTGAAAGTAAGTATCTGGGGGAGAAAAGTTAGGTGCTCTGGAGTGAAATAAAAGCATTTGCAGTGGATGCCAAGGGGTATATATAGGGCACATGGCTCAATTAGTGCCACGAAATTAGGGACCTCAGCCCATTTAATTAGCTTAATCAACAAGCAAACAATGAGCTTGCAAATTAGGATCTTAAGCACCTAGATTGGGCTTTTAGGCCCACTAATAGAAATCTATGGGTCAACCCACTTGAAATAGAGGTGATGGACCCGTTTTTAGCCCCTTCAACTGATCAGGTAGTGGAGAGGACATCAAAATGGCATTGGGGGCTTCATTTGAGGACAAATCTAAGCTGGGGGTGCTTGGCTCGCTGAACTTCAGGACAGACTGGGAGGGTCCAATTGGAGAAAATCTGAGCTGAGGGTGTTCGGATCCTTCTACTCGGACAAGCTACTTCAATCACTGGTTGAGGTTTCATTTGGGGAAAAACTGAGCTGGGGGTGCTCAGATCCCTCATCTCAACCTCTTTGATCTTCAAGGTGACTTACTTTAGGGGGTCTAATGGAGGACAATCTAAGCTTAGGGTGCTCGGATCCCTCATCTTGGCTTCTTGATTTCTACTGTAATTTTAGGATGCCAAATGCAGGACCATCCGAGCTGAGGGTGCTCGGATCCCTCTTCTCGACTATTTTGATCTTTATGGCAGTTTGGAGGGTTCCAATTGGAGGACAATTCGAGATGAGCGTGCTCGGATCCCTCATCTCGGCTCTTAGATCTTAGACACTTCAGGATGATCTTGGGCCTCCCACTTTGCTAATATCCAAGTTGAGGGTGCTCGGAGCCCTCAGCCCGGACGTTCTTCAATACTTGGGGATGGGAGAGCCTTAGATGGTTTTAGGTCCCCCATTTTGCACATATCCAAGCTGAGGGTGCTTGGAGCCCTCAGCTCGGCCCGTTATTCATACATGGGGGATTTAGCAGGAAATTGGTCTTTATACACGTGTAGACTTCACGACTAAAATCACCTTTATCAGTTTCCGCCCTAGTCCTGAGCATTTGAATGCGTTGTCGGATGTTCAGGACTTCAAGTTCTCAGCCTGGATAATCTAACACAATTATGCTTGGGAAAGTAGCGCTCAGGGTCGTTGCATTTGGTGCATGCGTGGCACATGCACCTTCCTTGGCTTGCTGTGGAAGCCCAACCGTACGACAGTTGGATGATCGCCACGTGGCACCGGGCACATGAATTGATGCAATAGTGATCGTTGGGCTCACGATTCTTCGTTTAGACACCCTCCTTTATATAAATAAGGGATTTCCTTTATTCATTTTACACTTGCAAAAATTCTGAGAGCTCTCCCTTATCTCGGTCGTTGGTACCTTTTTTCTCCTTTGGCCAAACTAAACAATGTCGCCATCATCTTCTTCTTCTTTCTCCTCTTTTGGTTCGATCTCGGGCTAGGAATTTGATTCCTTAGATCGAACTTCATCTAGCTCTTTGTTCTTTAGGGTTGAACATCGCCCCGCCCCTAGAGACGCTTCGTCCTCTGCTCGGACTAGGCTTAACAACTCTAACAACGCGGTCCAGTCTAGTCTAGCACCCTGCGTGAGCGTTGTAGGCCGAACTAATGACAGCGGTGGAGCGTCCTCGTCCCGTGATGCCAACACTAAGGTCCCCCCTGGTAGCATGACGGTGACTGAGTTTCACTAGGCCCTTCCATTATCCCAAGTCCTTCGCGACAACGTGGTGACCAACTCAAGGTCGGAGAAACTTCACATCAAAGTCTCAATCATGAGCTCACTTTGGACTACCATGTCGGTAATAATGGATGAAGTCACTGCCCGTGGGTACCGAAGTAAGTACTCCTTCCCGAACTCGGTTCAGACAATCGTTCCAAGGCCTGATGATTGGGTATGTATGCCTCTACCGAGTTACCTGACCATCTACAAACATCAGCTGGAGGTGGGCCTTCGGTTCCTCATCCATTGGTGGATTCGGGCCATCTGCGTGGAGTACGAGTTGTGTCCTTCACAATTCGCTCCTAACGGCATGCGAGCTGTCGTGGCGACATATATCATCTTCTATGCTGAGGGAATCGAGCCGAGCATAAAGCTCTTCAGGTTTCTTTTCTTTCCCAAGCCTCTTCTCCGAGATGCTGGATAGTGCTACATTGCCTCCAGGTCGACCTTTTTGACTGGCTTAGACTCAGGTATTCATAACTAGAAGCCCCAATTCTTCTATCTTGGGGGGAGTGGTTGGTAGTTCGGCTTAGAAGACGAAGGGAAGTACCCCATTCATATGGAATGGAGAAAAGTTGGTAAGAATATAGCCCCTAAAAAGAGATTTGGGTTCTCGGGTTTTCTTTAACACTTAGTCTAATTTGCTTCCCTTTTTTTGTGAAAAGAAAGTGAAACTGAAGAGACAAAGGGGCGCTCTGAGCAAGAAGATCACTGAGCAGAAGGACCAAGTCTTGAGGATGGTCTATAAAGAAGTGAAGACGTTGATCGATTTGCACTTCCTTCTTTTTCCCCAAACTTAAAAATTTAAGCTCTTACCCAAGAAGCATCTTCGTAGCCATTTTACCTAATAACTATCCCAAGAGTCAACTGAGAGGCAGGATATTGAGAGAACATGAGAGAATTGAGATATACAAATAGTCTATATATAAGAGGTGACTAAGGTAATCCTGGTATGCTTAGAGTTTGGCTTTCCTAGTGAGACTAGGATTTAACATAGTAGGCCAATACCGTATACATATATTAATATCCCCCCTTAAACTCAAGGCGATAAATTAGATGTAAACTTGAGCTTTGAAACCAGAGTGTGAAAGAGTCAAATATCTAATGTCTAATCGGTTGAACTGACGGATTGTAGACGAATAATATTTTGAAAAATATGGTGACAAAGGCAACAAACTTTGTGTCGATGAGCAATTAGACTAGGAGGGGTATACATGTAACTTAAGAAGGGGTATACATACAATAAGAATTTTCCCAAGGGGGGACGTCAACAAGATCCCAAGTGTGAGTTTTGGCTAGGGCTTGATCCCCATTTGATTGGTTCCCAAATAATGTAGATTGAAGTTTAGGATAATCTGCAAAGTAGTGGCCTGGTTCTTTGCATACCTTACAAAAGTGAGATAGACATTTGAACAATTCATGTCCTTGTGAATGACAATACCTGTAGTATATTGTTGTGATAAGTTTTGCTTGCTAGCTAGTATGGTAAGAGCAACATTTATATTTGATCCATGTGGGGTTGTAAGGCGTGTTTTCTCTTTCTGTAGATCGGAGACGACATCGTCAATGGAAGATATCTTACTCCGGTGTAGTATTGTGGCTTGTGTAAGCTCAAATTCTTATCTCAAAGCCATCAAGAACTGTGTAAGGTACATCTCATTTTGGTAGCTTGTGTAAAGAATGACATCACCTACATCTTTTCAGGTTGGCCCAGAGATAGCTAGCTAATGCCACAAAGCAATCATTTGAGATAAGAAAATTGTTGACGGAATGTCCAGTTTCTTGGCGCATGCTGTGGAGGGTGGAAAATAGTTGATACCGGTGTAATAGGTCTGTCTTGGTGTAACAGAGTTTGAGAAGATCCCAAACTTCTTTAGTCATCTCGAATCTACCAAATTGGATTCTAATAGATTGGATTATAGTGGAATGGAACCTTGTGAACATTTGATGATTTTTGTTATCCCATTCTTCTAGACATTCAATAAATTTTTCAGCAACTTCACTGTCTTTCTTCTTGGAATCAATAGTATCTGTAGTCACAATACGCCACAGTTTTTTACCATGAAGAAAGCTAGACATCTCTTGGGCCCATAGACATAATTTGATTCATCTCGAACAATGATAATAACAGGTGATAAGTCTAATTTCTCCATAGGTGCAAAGTAAATGAGAATATCTGAGGGTGAACCGATGTTGAAACTACACAAATATAAAGGGAGTATATTATGGAAGTCTAAAATCACAAAACAAAGCCTGGAGAATTAGGACGCCCAAAAATCGTAGGAATCGGTTCAACTTTGTAGAAAACCAATCTAAAAAAAACCTAAATTGGTAAATGAAAATGTATTGGTGTGAATCGGTGATGTGGCAAGAACTAACAGGTGTAACAATCAACACTTACGTGGACAGAGTCAACGTTAACGTGGCAATGACATGACTCATCTTCTCAAGACGAAGGTGATGATATGATGGTTGTTGATATAGGAGCTATGGTAAGGCCTATAACAATCGTCAAATATGGCGGATCTGCGGTGTGTCAACCCGGATGGTGGTGATTTTTGTATCGTTAAACTCATTTTAACAAAACGAGTCTGATGGTG
Organism: Eucommia ulmoides; assembly: GCA_016647705.1. Taxonomy (NCBI): domain Eukaryota; kingdom Viridiplantae; phylum Streptophyta; class Magnoliopsida; order Garryales; family Eucommiaceae; genus Eucommia; species Eucommia ulmoides. Next base: position 8,691,505 of record CM028335.1, on the reverse strand, counting down.
ATGGTAAATAAGGTGTTGGGCTGTTAGGTAGTGAAACAATTTGTTGTGGGCAACGAAGAAGCTTGAAAAGAATAGGGTTCCGAAGATTTAGTAGGAATAAGGCCAGGAAAAATTAACTCTTGATACCATGTTAGAATAACTGAGAGACAGGGTATTGAGAGAATATGATAGAATTATATTACTGTATGAGAAAGATACAATTACAGAGATATACAAATAGTATATATGTAGGAGGTGACTTGGATAACCCTGGTAGGGTTGGGGTTTGGTTTTCCTGGTGAGACTAAGGTTTAACATAGTGATCCAAGCCTATATACATATATTAATAGGTTACTCACCTTTATGTGTTTTTTAGAGCAACTCTAACCCCTATCTCAAGAAATAAATGGTGTAACTACCTTTTTTTTACTAACCAAACTTAAAAATTTAGCTCCTACCCAAAGGAATTGTTAGCCCTTAACAACACTGGAGGAGCAAACAACACCGACTTGGTGCACTTTCCTACTGGATACGGTACATGTGGCACGGACGGGGTCGTTGGCAAGGACGACACCAACTTGGTGCATGTCGGTGGATTGAGGCATTGTGATACAACACCGGCGGGTGTTGGGCAATGAGAGAGACCTCAGTGCGGTACCGAGGCAAAACGGTGCAATGTAGGCGCAACGCTATATTGTGGGCAGAGTCATATGCGGGACATGACGTACCATTGGGCGGCGATACATTTTTGTGCCGAAAATACATATAGGACATTGGTAGTCGTTGGACGCAACGACTTATTCTGGCCATGCAGCGGCGTGGCAAGACGTTAGGGAACGTCAACTGACTATGGGACGAGATGGCAATGAGGCAGACTGTTGGGACGACACCAAAACGCTGGAAGAATGTTGAGCTTGAGGTGAGTTGATGAACTGGAGGTTACCAAGCAGTTCCAGTCAGTTTATGGGCAGTTTTGGTTTGTTTTCAGACAGGAAAATCAACTCCTATGGTGCTGACACGTGTCGGGACAGGTGTCGTTAGTTTGTCTATGTAGTTGGGGCTGTCAACTGTTGTCTTCTCCTATAAATTGTAACGTTTTGGTCTATTTTTGGTTTAGTGAATGTATAGTGACGGAAATCAAACCAAATGTTGTAAATTGGTCCTTGTAACCCGAGTTAATTAATGCAAGGTTGGGTTTTTCCCGTAAACATTAGTGTGTCGTTGCGTAGGTGCGTTTCCGGTACTATTTCGGTGTATTCCTGTTATATTACGTTGCAGGAACATGTGTGTGTTTACAGACAATCGGTACATTTCCGTTGCGTAACAGTACATTCGCATGACTACTAGTTGTCAGTGCAACTAGACCATCACACAGTTGCAATTTTTGCGGTAAAAATTCGACCTTGTGATAGGAATCATCATAACCATTTTACCTAATAACTATCACAAGGGTCATTTTTACTTAAGGTGAAGAGGTTACCTAAAAATTAATTGGAACTTTTAACCACCATTTTGTTTATTTAATATCAATGTTATTTATTCCAATTCACTAGTTAAATGTTTGCTTAGTCAAAATTAAAGCTAAAATATTATTAGCCAATTTATTTGATTTGTATACTTGGAGTACAATTCTAAATTTCTATTAGTCCGCAATATTATTCATTAGTTAAAATATATATTTTGGTTGGAATTACTTTGCGTTATTGATATTAGGAGAATTGCCAATTGGATGATGGTTATGAAGCTGGTGATTGGAGGGGAAGTTATTAACGTTATTAGTGTGTACGGTCCCCAAGTTGAACTGCAAGAAAATGTTAGACGAAAATTTTGGGAGAAGATGGACAAAGTCGTTCAAAGTATACCTAACCAAGAAAAAATATTTATTGAGGGAGACTTGAATGGACATGTTGGGAAGGAAAGAAGGACTTTCGAGAAAGTACATGGTGGTTATGGATTTGGGGAGAAGAATGCAATGGGTGAAATGATTTTAGATTTTGCTATAGCGTATGATTTAATTCTTCTAAATACATACTTCAAGAAAAAGGATGAACATCTTATCACATTTAAGAGTGGTTAGAGAAATAGTCAGATAGATTTTGTCCTTACTAGGGCGAGTGATCATTTTAATATGTAAGGACTATAAAGTCATACCCGGAGAGAGTATTGCTACTCAACATAGACTAATGTTAACTGATCTCAAGTTTCAGGGGTGGAAACGAGAGTCTAAGATAAGTTGGCATGCAAGGATACGTTGGAGAGATCGAAAATATGAAAATATGAGTTGTTTAATGATAAAATTAACAAAGATAAGTTATGGAAAAGACATGAGGATATGAACAAAATGTGGATTGATATGGCAAATCGTATTAGAGAGATAGGAAGAGAAGTTTTAGCAGTTTGTAGAGGAGGAGAACCACGATATAAAGAAAGTTAGTGGTGAAATGATGAGGTTCAAAAAGTTATTCTGGATAAGAAAATAGCTTATAAAGAATGGCAAAAATATTGAAGTCGGGAGAGTTTGGAGAAGTATAAACATGCAAAAACAGAGACGAGAAAAGTAATTGAGAAATTAAAATGTAAGGCGTATGATAATTTATATCAAAAGTTAAATACAAAAGAGGAAGATATGGTATTTGTGGACCTAGAAAAGGCTTATAATAGGGTACCCAGAGAAGTTTTGTGGTGGGTGCTAAAAAAGAAACAGGTATCCAATATGTACATTAAGATAATTAAGGATATGTACGAAGGTATAGTCACTAGTGTTCGAACAAGAGGATGCGATACTTGTGCATTTTCTATTAATATAGGCTTACATTAAGGATCATCTTTAAGTCATTACCTCTTCGTTCTATTGATGGATGAACTCACAAAATATATTCAAGATGGGGTACTTTGGAGTATGTTATTTACGGATGATATCGTATCAGTGGATGAAAGTAGAATAAGTTTTAATACTAAGTTAGGAAGATGGAGAGAAGTATTAAAGTCTAAAGGTTTGACGGTTAGCAGAAGTAAGACAGAATACATGCATTGCAATTTTAGTAATGCCCGGAGAGACGGTGGTGCAGTCAAAATTGGAGACAAAGAGATGCAAATGTTAATCGTTTTAGATATTTAGGTTCAATGATTCAAAGCAATGGTAAAATTGAAGTGGATATATACGCATAAAATCAATGCATATTGATTAAAGTGGAGAAATGCAATTGGGGTGATTTGTGATGATAGGATTCCATTGAAATTTAAAGGAAAAATCTACAAAACTGCTATAAGACCAACGCTTCTTTATGATTCAGAATATTGGGTGGTAAAAACGAATCATGTCCAAAAAATTGGGGTGACAGAAATAAGGATGTTGTGATGGATGAGTGGGAAGACGATAATGCATAAAATTAAGAATAAAACTATTAGAAAGAATTTAGGAATAGCACCAATCGAAGAGAAAATTAGAGAAAATCGTTTACAATGATTTGAACATGTACATAAAAGCACCGATGAGAAAATGTGATTTAGTTCAAGTTTAAGGTACTACTAGAGGGAGAGGTAGATTTAAAAAGAAATGAGACAAGACTATTAAAAATGATTTGGCGACATTAAACTTAATGGAAAGGATGACTCTTGATCGATTTCTATGATGTAAATGAATTCATGTAGTCGATCTCAGATAAATGAGATAAATACTTTGTTGGTGACCATTGGAATTACTTTGCGTAATTTTTTTAACCCAATTGAAAATGTCCATATTAAAAACTAAAAAATGTCATAGTCGAGAAAGAGGGCCAAACTTGCCTAACTTTGAGGCATTTTCCCAACGTGGTGAATATTTTTATTTGATTCTTTGCATATTGGCACGTGATCAATCTTTTCAAAACACGAACCTTTATAATTTTTTACAAATTTTAACATGAAACTTAATTTATTCTGAAGTCATATACTTTTTCATAGCATAGAACATAGACTAAGAAGATCAAAAAAATAATTTAAAAATATTATCATGTGGAAGATTAATAAAATGCTGATCCAATGGAATCAAATTTTAAATAAAATTCCATTCAAATTTTGATTTTATTCAATTCAAATGTAATTCTTTTATCATGTTATTAGTTTTATTTTTTTAACACAAATTTGGTAAAAATAATAAAAAAAGTGTATTCATAATTTTAGAATACATCATGTCGATGTAGGAGAGTGTATTCTTAAAATTGCCTGAAAAAATGATTAGACGAGTTATGCGTAAGTTGATCTAGGCTCACCTTATCATAAAATTCAAAAAATAAATGATGAATTCATAAGTATAAAATTTAATTATAAAATGCTATAAAAAAAAGTGTTTATATAGCACGTCTCTTATCTTATCCTCAATTTTAAAAAAGTCTCACACACAATTACAACTCACGTTTTAGTGTCACACATTAAAAAAAAATAAAAAAATACAATACACGTGTTATACTCTCACAGTTATAAGTATCTAACTTGTGATTAAATATTTATTAAAAGTAACAAATATTATATAATAATATAGTTGCATATAATTTGTAACCAATATTACGCATGTTATACAGGCATGAGCACATACAAAACTAATACTTAAGCAAAAATTAATTTAAATTAGCACCAATCACCAATTATTTCAAAAAAATATGTGTTTTAGGTTAACTAAGGAAAAGAAGAAGAATAGAATTCATGATGACATTCTTATTATTGTGCTGGACACAAATGTCTACATAAATTTAGATACACGAGTATAAACTTTCTTACATAATTTCTGAATAAAAAAAATTAAAAACATCGAACATCGAAAAAGAAAAAGCCTCCTCCAAATGGCACCAAATTCCGGTAAGCTTAAGAGATTGGAAGAGGAGCACCATTCCAACCCTTCAAACACTCCAACAATGGATCAATAATGCGTCCCTCGCACATCGCCGTGAACACTCTGTCAAACTCCTCTCCCGGCGACCGGACCTTCTCTCCGGTCAGCAGCCCTGTCCCCAGCTCTTCCCTCACGAATCTGTACAGCGGGTACGACCGGCACTCCTTAATCCGGTTAGCAAGCGCCGGACTTCCACTCTCCAACGCACACCTAGAGCTTTCGACCTCTTTGGGCAAATGGACCTTCAGTTCCTCTTCGAAAACTCCAATCTTTTGGAAAATCGAAGTGCTCAAATTCTTCTCGCCGTCGCCGTTGTTCATGGCGTGCTCCACCAGAACTTCCCGGAGTTTCTGCATCAACGGGTAGGTGGCGCTGCAGGGGTCGTCTATGTACGCGAAGACGTACTCCCGATCCACCACTCTGAGCAGATCCTTCTCGCAGAATCTCGACGGGTGAAGCTCGCCGTTGGCACCCATGGTGAGTGTCCGCTTGGCGACTTGGCTGACGGTGTTCTTGACTGCGTTCTTCAGATTCTCCTCCAGATGCCTCAAATCGATGGCCTGACAGAGGGCCACGAGATAAGTGGTGGACATGAGCTTCAAGATCTCGATGGATTCCGCCGTTTTCCTGGAAGAAATCAGGCCGAGGGAGTTGACGTCCTGGTTGTGTTGCTCGGCGCTCTGGACGTGGTTCGTGACCGGGTTGGCCAAGAACTGAAGCTCCGAGCAGTAGGAAGCCATGGCGATTTCGGCGCCCTTGAAGCCGTAATCCAGACTCGGGTTGCGACTCGCTGAGAGATTCGACGGCAACCCGTTGTTGTAGAAATCGTTGACGAGCTCCGAGAATTGGGCGAACATCAGTTTCCCGATCGAGGCGATGGCCAGACGGGTGTTATCCATGGAGACTCCGATCGGGGTCCCCTGGAAATTCCCGCCGTGTAAGGCCTTGTTCCTCGAAACGTCGATCAATGGGTTGTCGTTTACCGAGTTGATTTCCCTCTCGATCATCTTTGTCGCCGATCGGATCACCTCGATCTGCGGGCCGAGCCACTGCGGCGACGTCCGGAGGGCGTAACGGTCCTGTTTCGGTTTCTGCAACGGGTCCAATTCGTGAAGCTTTTGTGCTGCTTTAACATAACCGCTGCCGTCGAGAATGTGCTCCATTATCGCCGCCGCCTCGATCTGGCCAGGGTGATGCTTCAATTTGTGGGTCAAATGATCGGTGAACTCAGGTTTTCCGTTCATCACCTCCGCGAAAATCGCAGAAAGAACTTCAGACAGAACCGCCAAAACATTAGCTTCGAAAAGAACCATTGAAGCAAGCCCAGAGCCAACCGCGGTGCCATTGACGAGCGCCAGGCCTTCCTTGGGCTGCAACTCGAAGAACCCACCATCGACTCCGGCGAGGCGGAATGCGGCTGTAGCGTCTAGGATTTCACCGGCAGGTCCAACGGCCTTGGAATTGGGGCGGCCGGTGAGGAGACCGGCGATGTAGGATAAGGGGACGAGGTCGCCGGAGGCGGTGATGGTGCCGCGGAGTGGGAGACAGGGGGTGACGTTGTGATTGAGAAATCGAGCAATTGCTTCAAGGATTTCGAATCGGATGCCGGAGTAGCCCTGGAGGAGGGTGTTGATTCTAACCAGCATGGCGGCTCTGGTGGCTGAATGTGGAAGTGTGTGTGAAGATTCGACGCCATTGCCGAATATTCCGGCATTCAAGAACCTGGGGAGAAAAGAGTAAATTTTGTTAAGTTTTGGGGTCTTAAATAGCAAAAGTGATAACGTTTTTAAAATTACAGTGTGAATATTTTATTGAGTTTATTATTTAATTTTTCAATAAAATTATTTAGAGTGTTTGAACTCTTTTACTTTATCTTTAATTTAAAAAAAATCTTATGTAGAATTGAAACTTGTGTTTTAATTTTACATATTAAAAAATACATAAGGCCTAATACACACGCTTGTGCAGTTATATGTAACTAGTTTGTGTATAAAATATTTATTAAATATAATAAATATTACGTAATATATTTAAATATATTTAATTTGTAACATGTAATTAATATTAAACTAATTTCTGTATAGAATATTTGTTAGGTATAATAAAAATTATATAAATACATATAACTAATATTACACATATATATATAATATAATTATAATTATTAAGTTATAACTAATTTTAGTTATATGTAATTAATATTCACTATAACACAAATTTATTTACTAAGCTCTCTCTATACTCTGTACGCAATGCGTGACACATACGACACTAATACACAAGCAAAATTTAATTTAAAAAATTAAATCAAAACTTATATTTTAAATGAGACTAACAATAGATTACCTCCGGTATTTAAGACTGATCGCCAATTATCCTAATTATTTAATCATTGAATGTTAAAAAATATTACAAGTATAAAATATGTTAATGAATTTCATCATCTAAGTGAAGGATTGTTTATTTATTAAGATAGTTTTTTTTGGGAGTTTTATGATTTTAGTTTTTGAATTTATCTGAACGGCTAAAATTATAGAATAAAAAAAAATATTTTTTATTCTAATTACTATTTATTTGTAATGCAAGTTCGTAAAATTATAAATATTAAAATATAAAATATAAATTTTAAATAAAATTAAATATGTAATTAAAAAACAATTAATCAAAAATATAAATATAGATAATACATGTAAGGGAATAAATTCAAAAGAGGGTATACAATTTGGTTTCACGATTACGGTATAAAAATTAAATTTAATTTTTCATCAGTATAAAAATTAAAATTAAAACAAAAAATATTTCGATTATCCGTCATTAAGAGCAATTGTCATCCACAACTCTAACATATATTTGTATAGAATATTCAATGCTTTCATTTAATTAGAGTAGAATATTCAATGCATTCATTTAAGTGTTGCAATATTTCTCTCTGTTTTTTATTTTTTTTTTTAAATTAAAATTTCGTGATAGCGACATTTTAACATGCATATTTTTGCCTATTTCCTTTAAATTATATGCAATAATAAAATTATAGGGCTTTTGTTGTACATTTTTTTTTTCTTTTTTAATTCATTTTATTTATAAATCAAATTATTATTTTTGTTAAATTATCTTCAATTTATTTTTAATTTTGATCATATTTTATAATAAAACTATGTTATATAATTTTTTTATTTTTTAAACTTTTTATTTTATTTTTTGATGAAATTATTTTTTATTTATTTTTTTATTTTACGATAAAGTGTGTTCGGATCATTTTAGGTATACTTTAACGAATTACTTTCCAAATGATCTTAAAGACATACTCTCCCACATCCTTTTGGTACATTTACTATTAAATTTATAAAGTACTCTTAAAAAATGTCGAACTCTGGTTAACAAAAAAACAAGATACTTTGCCAACCGAAGTAAAACGGGTAAATTATTTTTCATTAATAAAGAAAAATGAAATTTTTATTTTGAAGATATTTTTAATTATGTTTTTATGTTTGTGTCAGCTTGTCAGGTGGGATGTATTTTACCTGATAAGCTCCTTCTGCAGAGCACCGCCCTGTTTGGTTCTCCGGTGCGACGTGGCGCCAAATCCGGTGGTCACTCCATAGCTGTCGGTTCCTTTGTTCATGCTCTCCATAACCCAATCGCTGCTCGCCTTCACCCCACCCCTCGCCGTCTCCGACAGCTCCACCTTCGCCCCATTTCTATCTCCGGCTGCCACCGCCGCCACCTGTGATATGGTCAGCGTCTCGCCTCCCAGCCTTACCGTCGGCCTCCTGAACTCCGCCACCATGCGCTTCACCTCGTCCAGGTGGCTTCCCTTCAGGGACTCGGCCGCCGATCCCCAATTCAGCGGGTCCGCCGATGCCGTGCAGAAATCATGTGCGACGCCGTTTCCGTGTCCGTTCTCCATTAAACAGGGGGGGTGTAATGTGTAAATATGTAGCGAGAGGGAGGAGTGTGTGTTTGGGGGTATAAAGTGCAAATAGGAACCAAGACAATGTATGGGCTGTCTGAAGTGAGTTCCTGAGATGTGGAGGGCAAAGGGGTGTGGTTTAAATAGAGAGGGGGGGCGGCTATGAATGTTCATACAGATTTTGGTAGGTGAGCATAGCACAAGTTGGGGTGGGGGTTGGTTTCAGTTGAATCTACGCCGTTGATTAGTCCATTATTTTGATGGTTGAAATATGAGAACGTGGCCGTGGCATGAACGGGGAATAGGATACAATTTCAGTATTGATTACAGAGAAAACGACACTCTGGTTATGAAAGTGAATCTACCAGTTTTGGGTAACTTTTTAATTTAATTAAAGGCATGCACTATTTAGTCTCAAAATATAAAAAAAAATTATTAATTATTCCTATTACTTTTTTTTTAACCAATAAATTCTTTTGTCTTTTTCTGATCAAAATATCCCTCACATGGATATTGAATGTAACATCAAAATTATTATTTATTTATTTATTTATTTTTATTTTATTTTTATTTTTTTACTATTTTTTTTTTACCAAAATATCCTTCATGTGGATGTTGAATGTAACATTCGGTGTTGAATGTAACATCAATTGTTTTTTTTTTTTTTAATGTTATTTTTTTTCTGACCAAAATGCCCCTCATGTGGATGTTGAATGTAACATTTAACACCTGTAAGTGTTGAATGTAGTGTAGTGTTTTTTTTTTTTAATGTTATTTTTTTCTGACCAAAATGCCTCTCATGTGAATATTGAATGCCCCTCATGTGGATGTTGAATGTCCTTCCTGTGGATGTTGAATGTAACATTCAACACCTGTGGATGTTGAATGTAACATCAACTGTTTTTTTTTTTTTTTATTTATGATGATGTTATTTTTTTCTGACCAAAATACCCATCATATGGATGTTGAATGTAACATCCATTATTCTCTTATTTTTGTATGCAGAGTAAAATACATATGATATTACATTGAACATCTGTGGATGTTACATTCAACACCTGTAAATGTTGAATATAATATCAATTGTTCTCTTGTTTTATGTTACGTTTAGTAACGATTTTATTCTAAAATAAAGATTTTTTTATTTCATTTTTGGAACATATAAACGTGACAAAAAATCATAAAGTTTGAGGTAAAGCTGTAATTTATGGCGGTGGCGGCTAGCGACCGGCAGCGGTAGGAGGCGGCGGCGGCGACAGGCGGCTGACAGCGGTGGTACACCAATTTGACGGTCTTCCTTCTTGATGTGAAACTCACGGGAGGGTATTTCGGTAAACTCAATCCTCACTATTTTTTAAAATAGGACTAATTGGTGCAAGGAAAAGTGTTAATGGGACTAATTGATACAAAAAAAAAAAAACGTTGACGAGACTAATCGGTATAAAGAAAAATCGATGGAAGTAGGTGGTAAATAAATTTTTTTTTTGGGATTAATAGGTAATTTTCCCTTTAATTAATTAATCTTCAAATTCACATTAATCATCCTAATTAGTTTCAGTTTTAATTCCGGACCAAATAAAGTAATGATAATACTTCCCACAAATTTAAAATGACATCTCTTTCTATGCCATTAAAGTAAGAATAATTATCAAATTAAAACTAAAACACTTGTGTATGAAAAATGATGAGCGTGATGTGATTAGTTTCAAAATAATATACATTTTGTGTGTATATATATATATATATATATATATATATATATATATATTATATGGTTGATATATAACAGTTGGGGCAAATTTGTCCATATATTCCAAAAGAATTGTTTTGTTCATGAAAAAAAAATTAGATTTCGTTTGGTAGTTTTGGATCCAAAAGGGGATCCCTCAGTAAATGCTCCTTGATTTTAGGGTAACGTTGGATTTTAAAAAATTAAAAATCCATTATTAAAATTAAAATTTATGAGGGGTATTTCTCCCGGACATAACTGTCTTCATTAAAGCATGTAAATGTCCCAATATAAAGGAAGAAATATCAAACCCAATGGAACTACCCAAGGCTACTAACCACCAATCACGGGCATTTGAGCCAAGTTTTCTTCTTCGATCGCCTGAACTCACCATACTTATCCTTACTATAGGTGAGGCTATATTAACATTAGCCTCACCTGTAGTGAATTTATTATGGCACCGTTTGATAATGTTTTTTTTTTGAAGTAATTTTATAATAAGAAATTAATTGAACTAAATTTAATTGATAACATAAAGATGATATTTTAATGTTATCCATATATACGATCTCTTTATTTACAATAATTTGTTAGAAGGTTGAAAAAAATTGGGTAGAGAGGTCCTACCCATCGATCTCTTAAAATATACAAATTAAAGAACTAAAAAACAACTAATTTTTGTTTTATAAGAAAAATAGTTTTTACTTTCTTGAATTTTAAATGTATTTTTTTACAACGTAAGACAAACACTTCTTTTGTTTTTAAAACAAAAAAGTACTTTAAAAAACATTATCGGCAGCGCCTAAGCCAAGAAATGCTCTACAACTCGCTACAACATGAACCCATAGATATGGAAGTTGGTAAAATTTGTAAGGGCTGTACGAGATTGATCTAAGGAGAGTCTTCTATCGATTGTCTCCATGGTAAAACACTGAATTTTTATGTAAGTACTTATCCACTCTTAAAGCATTGATCGAACGTTACCAGACCAAACAAATTGTACACCAAAATGATATCTCAACAAGCACATCACCATGTGAACTCTGCCCGAACCAAGTGTAGGTGTTCGCCAATTTTCGGTATTAACATAAATAAAAAAAAAAAAAATTAAAAGAAATTACATGTATTTATTTTTCTTTTTAATTGGTCAAATTCTATACTCCCAAACGCTATTTAAATATTTGAAGTTGAAATTTGGTGAATTTTGAGGTGGAGTTAGGAAGAGAAGAATTGGAAACTACTTAGAAGAAGAGAGGAAAATGAAATAGGGGTGGAATCTGTAATTCATGTGGTTTGATTCGACCAAAAGTTGAAATGGAGAAAAGAATATTCTTCCTTTTCTTTTATTTTCTCTCCCCTATTTTTTTTTAATTTTTTTGGGAGTTTTATAAACAAGTGTAAATTCTTTAATTTAACTTAAATAAGTATTATTTTAAAAATTACAATTTGTTATTTTGAATTGAAAGTGCATATGATGAAGAAAGTCCAAGTCAACCCAGGCATTTTGAATTGAACTTCTTGGACCAACTCATAACTAATATTTTGATAAAATAATATCAACTAAACATTTTAAAATTCAGGTAAATATTCAATCGTACAGTGGAGAAAGCATATTGCAATTCATCTTTTTTTTTTTTTTAAAAAAAAATAATAATTTAGAAGTCAAGGGATTTTCTTTAAACAACAAAAAAATAGGATACTTCATAATCAATCTTAAATTTTTGATAATATGATTTATATAAGGATTAATTAATTATTCATACTCATAATATTAAACAATCTTGAGGATCTTCCGACAGAGATGGAGAGTCTTTTGAGTGATGAGATATGGAACGCAACTTCTTTACGAAGCCCGTAGTTGTTGTTTTGATTTGTTACCTTTCTACCAAAAAAAATAATAATTAATTATGGATAGCACTATTTCTCAAAAACAAATAAAAAATTATATTTAAATTATTAAATTAAATACACCTAAAAGTTATTTCAAAATCCACGCTTCTCATGGACCTAAAATTTGTAAGAATAAAATAAGTGTATTAGTTGTATTACAAGTTTGAATACCGCTGCCTTTAATTATATATATTGTTTTATATTTATGTATTTTAATTATTGTCCTGACTTTATAATTGTTAATTTTAAATGTTATTTTTACCATCAAATTAAAAATAAATTATAATTAACTAGTATTTATTAAGATTATAAAATTACGTTGTAATAAAAATATAATTTAAAAAGTATCACTGACACTCTTGTATTTGAGACGATAATCATAGCAATTTTCTGTGTTTTAACAAATACCACGGATGCTTTTCTATATTTTCAATCGAAATAGTCAACCTTCAAAATTAAAGTTGAGTGGTTCATGTCATTATTTAAATTTTAATTTTATCCTTGCAATATAAAATTTATTTGTAAAAATATTTAATTACTCTTATTTATTTGTTAAATTTGACCTTCATTTTACTCCTTTTTTTATTTATATATATATATTCTCTTTTTTTTTTTTTATAAAAGTTCTCTTCTCAACCAAATGAATGCCCCAGCCTCACCACCACTACCGCCGTTGCCGCCGCCTCCTCCTCCTTCGTGTTCTTCTTTTTCGCCTCTTCTCTACTTCTTCAATTATTAAAATAAGATTATTATCCTAATTTTCTTCATATCATTATTGTACGTAATGTTTATTATGTAAAGTTGAAAATGCCGACAGAAATGTCAAATGAGACATTTCTGTAAAAATCCAAAAAGATGCTGTTCACATTAACTTTAAAAAAAAAAAAAAGAGACTAATTTTTAATTTTTTTGGTACACCAATAGTAATTTTTATTTATTTAATTTTATATAAAACTACTTTCAGATCCTTAATTAAAAAAAAAAATTATAACAATTTCTTAACATTAAAATATGAAACACATAAATATCATTTGGTTAGTATGATAATAATATTAAAAAACGATTACATAAATTTTAATGACGTTAATATAAATACTGAATATACATATACTATTAAAAATTATATAAATAATCACAAAAAGTGAAATAATATTTTTATAAATTATTTTTGCTAATATATTATAAAATAACAAACAAATACTCATAAATTAAATTAAGATTAATTTTATTAATTTTTATAAATCAATAAATTTTAATTTAATTAATTTATATCGTATCTACTATCTTTTGAGTGAAAATATTTTTTGAATCATGGCTACTGTTTTAAATAGTTTAAAATGTAGACAAAAAAATTAATCATATATTTGTGTATTAATTAAAAAATAAATAAATTAATTAAAATAAAAAAGAGACAAAATCTAGTGGAACTATTTATTATTTGATGTATAAAAAAATAAAAATATAAAAAATATGCAAAAATTCACCAAAAAATTTGAACCAGCTATTCTCTGAGTCCATAAAAACCTTCTCTCTATTAGTATTAGATTATATTGAATTTATGCTTTATTTTTTTATATTAATAGCTATCAAATTCAATCTATAATTTTTTATTTTTTATGAAGAAGTAGTTGGTGGAAAACCCACCAACCTCCCCCTCTGTCCCGGTCAAAATTCCCCTTTAGTGGTCTAGGCGGTTGTCTTGTCCCTACAGTGAAATACAATTCTCTCTTTCCTCGTATTTTCCTCTCAATTTCTTTCCATCCACGCAACTTTCCGACACACCAAACTTCATCTTTAACATATTTTGTTTGGTATAAGAAGATTAGTTAGAATTAGTTCCTAATTAAAAAAACAAACATAGCTCACCAAACATTAAAATTTAAAATAGGTAACATAATAATTAAACAACGGGATTAGTCTGGTTGGTAAGGGATTATGTTCCATTTCCATGCTAATCAGTGTTTTATTTTCCTAGAGAGCATTATAGGAATTAAATTTTGAATTTTAATCATGAATACATTAAGTCGATGTGGAGAATGCACTCTACAAATTCTGGATGCACCAAGTCAATGTGGAAGAATCCGTCTTTAAGATAATCTGGTGAAATAATTAGTCAAAGTACGCGTAAGTTGATTTGGACACACCTACTATAAAAAAAAATAAAAATAAAAAATAAAATTACAATATATATGTATATGTCCTATATGTAATAAGAATGATGCAATTTTAATTGTCATTAACTCCCTCCCAATAATTGTGGGGGACATATGAGTTGGACTTGGGGCGGTCGAAAAACAAGTGGTTTCACGAGGTTGTAATAAATATAAGAAAATGACAAAATTTGCCTGTTAATTTGTTATAGGATTTGGTGGATCTAATTAGGATGGTGTCATTAGTGTAAACTGGGACCACTAATTGTCGTATTTGCCTTAACTAAAGAGACCAAAACCTAATTCATCATGTGTTTTCTTTTTCTAAATTATACTTGGAAAAATCATCTTAACCAGTAAAATATTTACGTATTGCTCCACGTCAATTCTCTTCTTTCTCTTACACTGTTGTTGATTGACATAAATTTATTACTTGATTGATGTGAATGTTGTTACCATTTTGTAGTACATATTTAAATTTGTCCTCAATGACAAAATGGAAATAGTATAGTGAGTCCTATACTAAGAAGAATATGCTAGACAGGTGTAATTTGAATAATTGAGGGATTCACATCTCACTCTTAGTACGGATTTCAATCTCTCAAAAATATTAGTCACCTGACTTTATATTTGATAATGTTAGAATTTTGTCAATACTCCCAACTCTCAATTCACTGCTCAATACTTGTAAATATTTAGAATATCCATGTGATATTAATCAAATAACCTCCAACATAAAAATACTTAATCAGAAATTGAGTGATATTATAAAATTGTAACTAACATGCATGTGTATATAAGCAAAATTTATAACTATTTCTCCTTGATTTGGGGAGAATAAATATTCCCTTTGATTTGGAGAGAATCAATCAAACTAAATGTTAATTGATTAGTTCAAATATTACACTATTATGGATAGTTGTTTTTTGGTCTAATTTGATAATTAGTTTTTCATCACCCTATATACGATACGAGTTATTCTTATTTAGGCTCATTCCGTTATTTATATATAATTTTACTGTGATTTTTATGGTTATCAATGTTCACTGAGAATTATTTATCAATAGAGATATGTTTGAGCCGTGAGGAACATTTTACCTTTCCTTCATTTTTTGATCTATTGAATTGCTACTCTACATTTATCATACCATTATACAAGGCAAATTTTTTGGATTGAAACAAAATAACATGACAAAATATGTCATATTAAGGGATCGAATTGCAAAAGTTTGTTTGTATATGTACCGGAGTGGAAGTTACCATATAAGGAAGGGATGAACCTGTAATTTACATCAAATGGAGGCCCTACCACAACAACTGTGCCACTATAACGTATGGGAGGCCCCGCAGAAAAGAGATGGTAGGTATTCGAAGTCATGATTCACGAACACTCGTTGTGCCAACAACCACCCTTTGAAAAATATTTGGAATAGAAAGTGAAAAAGAGTCTTCATTGACTTGAATCTTGGTTGTTGCATTTCAAATTAATTTCAATTTATTTTTTAATATTAATTTAGTTTTATGTCCAAATTATATTCACGAGTATCATACATGGTACTTAAATTATTTGCTATAGGGAAAAATTGACTTCCCCACCTATCAAGGAAGAGGACTCTTGCATCCTCACGATGGGAAAATTGACTCATTTGTTGAAGGCGAGGCCTAATCCTATGACTACCACCTGATCAAGGCACTATATCAAGCCGAGAAGTTAAGCTCCAAGCGAGCTTTATCATTCGGACTACGGGTAGGTGGGCTTCTCTTCATCGGCCTACGAGCAATCGAAAAGCTCTTTCTCGCTGACTTGAAGAATAGAAAAGGTGATCATACAAGCATAAAAGTAGAGTTTCTCTCTTCGTCTGACCAATCGATAAGGGGAACCTTCAAGACTTACCCTATCTTCTCAAGTCCTTATCTGCCTGTCACCATGAAGCCTTCCTACCAACAATATCCTAGACTTTTACTTCGTTGGATTTATTTCACATCGGATGTAAAAAGAGTTGGTGGTCAGGTTATAAATATGAGGAAAAGTTTTACCTCATGAGTTAAGTTTTGGAGTTGAGACACCCAAAACTAGCTTATACTGATATTTTAACTCAAGTTATAACAATTCTGACCTAATAGTCACAAAGGGAGAGATTAGTCAAGTTTAACCGACTGAAAGCCTAATGTATAAGAGAAAAATTGTTGGGTTTATCCCACATTGGATGGAGAAGAGATTGGTGGTCAAGTTATAAGTGTGAGAAAAAGTTTCACCTTATTAGCTAACTTTTGAGGTTGAGAGAGGCCCAAGACTACCCTACACTGGTATTAGAGCCCAGATTACAACAACTCTAATCCAATAGCTACAAAGAGAGAGACTGGTCGAGAGTTAGTTAGCCAAAAAGCCGATGTGTGAGGGGGAGATTATTGGGTTTATTGGACATCGGATGTGAAAGGGGATGATGGTCGGGTTATAAGTATAGATCTGCAATTGTAGATGTAAATATATGAATAAATCACCAAAATTGCAATTGTAAGGTAGGAACGAGATAATCAAAATAGAAAATTGGTAGTAAAAAACTAAACTACATATTGAAGAATTAAGCAAAGAACTGAGCAAAAATAATACAAACACGAATACTACACTAATATATATAAAAATTGACCTTACTTGGAATACTAACTAAAATCAAGAGTACCAACAGTATTTAACAATTCCCTGTCGTAATTTCAAAGAAGTCTGTGTAAAAAAATTGGTGAAGTATTCCATGCATTTCTACATAATAATCATAACTACAACTGCAAAATATAACTATTATTGTTGTATTATAAAGGGAAAAGTACATTTTTGACCCTCTAACTATGGACACATTTTTATGTGGTCCTTCTAAGTTTTATCGTTTCATTTTAAACCCTCTATGTACTAACTTGTGTTTAAATGGTCCTTCAGTCAGAATTTCCGTCCAAAGTGGATGGAACTGTCTGCACGTGAGATGCACAAGCTTTTCTCAGGGGTATTATTGGCAGTTCATATTATACAAGGTTAACAAAAAAAAAAAAAAAAAAAAAAAAAAAAAAGAAAAAAAGAAAAAAGCAAGCGTCCGTAGCCTTTTCAGTTCATCGGAAGAGACAACCATCCCATTCCTACTCAGACACTCCATCGTGAGCCAAACTTCTTTCATTCTCTCTCTTCACCATCGTCTTCTCAAAACTCAAAACTCAAAACCTAGGGTTTGCTTGAGCATTTGAAGGAGAAGTTGTAAATCACGCCATTTTAGCTCTCTCTCTCTGACAATCGGCAACATGCAAGGTATAAGACACGACGATGACGGAGGGCCAAATTACCGTAAGTGTTTCATGTTTTAATCTCTTTCATCTTCCCTTTGTGTTCGATTTGTAGTTGACACGTTTTTGAAATGCATGCGTTATTTCTGTATTCTGCATTTTGGTATTTTTTTAGTGTGATAAAGGGACTGGTATCTTGTCTCCATACATTCCAACATTCTTGTCTTCACTTTTTGTCTTTGCTTGAATGGTGGTCCCTTGTCTGGTTGCATAAATTTTAGGGTTTTTAATTTATTTTTTGTGGACTTTTTATGTATTCCCTTTTTTTGTCTTTGTTGTGTCTTTTAAGCTTTACTGCTTTAGTTAGTTATTTTTTTTTGTTTTTCGTTTCTGTTTTGTTAATGACAGCCCCAAACTCATCTTATTTCTCTGCCAAAGTTCACTACGGTGGTAAATTTGTAAACTCAAAATATGTTGGAGGGGCAATTTGCTACTTTGATAACTGAGATGAGGATAGAATATCATTATTAGATGTTGAGGATATAGCAGAGGCCTTAGGGTACAATACTTCTAAATATGAGGCTTTACTGTTTTATAAGATTCCCACCCTTCCTCTAAACAAAGGTCTGAAGATTCTTATCACTGACAATGATGTTCTTGACATGGTTAGGATTTTACCACTGAGTAGAGTAATAGAATTTTATTTTGAGGATAAGAGTAGTGAGCCCCAGTTTCAGAGTCAAGCAGGTTCAAATGATTTGGCTGAACCTGTGCTTCCTCCTCTGCTTTTGACGCAGAGTCAATACAATTTTGACAATGATGGGCCTAAATCTGGGGTTGAGGAAGGGGCTAAATCAGAGGTTGAGGAAGGGGCTAAATCAGGGGTTGAGGAAGGGGCTGAATTAGGGGTTGGGTTGGAGGCAAGGGCTGAATCAAGGGATGAGACAGGGGATGAGGAAGAGTCAGATGAGGATAGTGAATTCAGTGGGAGAGAACAAGATGAAACAGACGATGATTTATTGTTTGAAGGAAATGTAGATTCCGAGAGTAAATGGATGGGACGTAAAGAAATGGGGGAAAGTAGTCACACCCATCAGCCTATCGTTAATGTGGATGATATTGAAGTAGAGTCAGAATATGCTGATGAGGACAAGGATATTAGGGCTGAGTCAGGGGATGAGGATACTGATAATGTTTGGCCAGAGTATAGAAAATGAATGAAATTCCTAGATAATCCTTTTGAATTAGGAATGTTGTTTTCTTGTGGGGCAAAACTTGTCAAGGCGTTGAGGGGATATGCAATAAAACAAGGTAAAAATGTGTTTTTGAAAAAGAATGAGAAAAAAAGGTTGAGGGCGGTATGTAAAGAATCGGGGTGTAGGTAGTTCATTCAAGCTTCTTTAAACGAAAATGGTGACATGCAAATTAAGAAGTTGAATGGAGATCACAGTTGTGGCAAGGTGTATTGGAATAGAAATTGTAGCTCTACATGGTTGGCTAAGCATTACTTGGAAAGATTTATATGTAATCCTGAATGGAGTTTGAAGGCGTTTAAGGATGCTGTTGAGACTGAACTGTGCATTGGTGTATCGAGGGCACGGGTATTTAGAGCAAAGAGAAAGGCATTAGGGATGATTGAGGGGAGTTATAGAGAACAGTACAAGAAGGTTTGGGATTATGCCGAAGAATTGAGAAGATCAAACCTTGACTCAAGTGTTGTAGTGAAATCTGAGTTTGATGAGGAGGCTGGGCAACCTAGATTTCAACGGATTTATGTTTGTGGTTGCAGGCAAGTATTGTGCCTAGACAGATGCTTCATTAAAGGATCATTTCCTGGACAGATATTATGTGCAGTTGGAGTGGATGGAAATAATGGTATGTATCCGATTGCATATACTGTGGTTGAGGCTGAGTGTGCAGACAGTTGGAAGTGGTTCATAGAGTTGGTGGTCAATGATATTGGGGTCACAAATCAGCATAATTGGACCTTCATTTCAGATGAACAGAAGATACTTTTATTTTATTTTTTGCTCATTTAGTTTTTTTTGTTCATTTGTAACTGTTTTCTATAACTGATCTGCTGTAACATTCTGTAACTATTTTTTTTTTTTTGGTTTATTTGTAATTTAATAGAGATTGGAGACAGTGATGGAGACTATACTTCCTGGAGCTGAGCACAGAAATTGTTTAAGACACATCTATGACAACTACAAGAAGCAATTTAGAGGTAAAATAATGAAAAATACTTTATAGTCTTGTGGGTCTGCATATCATTTACATTACTTTGGGAAAGCCATGGATAGATTAAGATGTCTAGATGAGAATGCGTTTCAGTAGATCAATAGACATCCCCCTAGGAAATGCGTTAGGTCTTACTTCAATCTAAACACCCAATGTGATAAATTGTCGAACAATCTAGCTGAGTGTTTTAATGGCTTCATCCTTGGTGCTAGGGATAAGCCAATTATCACTTTGCTAGAGACAATTAGGTGTTTATTGATGAAAAGAATGCAAATAAAGAGGGAGAATATAAGAAATATGGAGACAACCATAGGACCAAAAATTCATGAAGTCTTAGAAAAGAATAAAGGAGAAGCTGGGAAGTGTAGGGCATTGTGGTCTGGAGGGATGATGTTTCAAGTGTTGTGTCAAGATGGGGACCAATTTGTGGTTGATTTGGGCCATATGACATGTGCTTGTCGGAAGTGGGATTTGTCTGGAATCCCATGTGAGCATGCAATTTCAGCAATTTAGAGTAAAAAAGAGAGCCCAGACAAGTATGTTGCCCACTGGTTTAGAAAGGAAACTTACTTGGCTACCTATGAGCCCGTCATACCACCAATGAATTCATCCAACTTGTGGGCCAAATCTGTGAACATTGAATTGTTACCACCTTTGCACCGTACACAACTTGGGAGGCCCAAAAAATCTAGGAAAATGGGACTAGATGAGATTTCAAGAAAGTGTACTCGTTTGAGGAGGGCTCAAGTAACTTTGAAGTGCAGAAAATGTGGTAATATAGGCCACAATAGCAGGACATGTAAGGGTCAAGGTGAAAATATAAAGAAGAGACAGAGGAAACAGAAGAAGACGACCACTGTAAGTTTTTGGATTTTGTATATATTTTACTGTTAAGATTTTTTATTTTGTAATTGCTTTAACGACTAATTGGATCATACTCTAATAGGGATCTACCAGGCAAGCTGCAAATGAAAGGCCGTCTACTGCTCAAAGTACCACTCCAGGAAGAAGACGTGCAAAACCTGCTAATAAGGCTACTCAAGCTGCAAATGAAATACCGTCTACTGCTCAAAGTACTACTCGAGGAAGAAGACGTGCAAAACCTGCAAATGAGGCCACTCAAGCTGGAAATGAAATGCCGTCTACTGCTCAAAGTACTACTCGAGGAAGAAGACGTGCAAAACCTGCAAATGAGGCCACTCAAGCTGGAAATGAAGGCCACTGACCAATTGTGATTATTAGACTTGTTTTCTTTTGGGAAAAAATTATGAATAACTTTTGGCAATAAATTGTGTATTTTTTGAATGCTATGATATTGGTATGAATGACTTTCTCCTTTTTTTTGTTGATATTGGTATGAATATTACTGGTATGGAATGTTATTATTGGTATGGAATGATATGGAATATTTTGATTGAAATATTGCAAATGCATTGTTCAAATTTCCAGCTTAATTTTTGGTTTCCAGTCTTCAAATGTGAAATGTTGCAGATTGTGAATGTTATTATTGGTATGGAATGATATGGAATATTTGAATTGAAATGATGCAAATGCAGTATTCAAATTTGCAGCTTAATTTTTGGTTTCCAGTCTTCAAATGTGAAATATTGCAGATTGTTGGTTTCCAATTTTCAAATTTGCAGCTTAATTTGTGTCATCTAATGCCACTTTTTTTGTGATCTTTCATTTTGAGAATTCATTTTGAAACATTTAAGACCACTGCTACTGCTATTACAATTTTTGTAATTTTTCATTTTGAAAGAACTAAAACAACTGCTACTGCTTCATCTTTGCTTTTTCTTTTTCTTTTTTTTTTCTTTTTTTTTTTGGTTGTTGTAAGCTCTTACTTCAGGCTGTTGTGCCTCAAAAACAAAAACAGTTTCCCTTCAGGCTGTGTTGTGCCGGCTGTTGTACCTCAAAAACAGAAACAGTTTCCCAACTCCACCTTCATCATACCATACCATACTCTGTTTCTAAACTCAAAAAAAATCACATCTTCATCCAGATATAAAAAATTCCAGAAATGAAACAAAACTAAAACTAAAATAGAATTCAATCAAAAGAAAAACAAAACTGAAACTACAGATGAAACAAAACAAAATCACTTAATTCACTTTTGAAAAAAGAAAACCCAACAAAACCCAAGACAAAATCAAACAAAGCCATAATATTCTTTCCCTTCTTCACTGCTTGTTCATATTCCTCAACAACCCCGGAATTACTTGTTTGCATCTATTACAAAGTAACGGATCAAACCACAAAAAAAAAAAACCACACCCTCTAATACCCCTCTCACAACCATAGAACTTTCTTGAGGGATTTTCAACCGTCCATGAAGTTCTAACCTTAGCCATTCGTCCACAATGACAGAACACTGTGTTCCTCCTTGCCATTCTGCGAATTGGGTTGCTGAATACGAACCAAATTTTTAGCCCTAGCTCTTCGAACTGGGTCAACCTTGCGATCTTCACTGTTTCGAGTGTCGTTCTCGCCTCAGCCTTCGATCTTCTTCTCCTCCTCAGTCTTCCTCTCTTCGCAGTTGCCTTCGATTTGATCAGCCTTAATTTCGTCTCTGAAAATGGAGTAACAGCTCTACACTCAGCCTTTAATGGCTATCGCAATATTTTTAGGCGGGAAGCAAGGAAGCATTCCTTCCTTATTTTTCCTTAAAATAAGGCATTAACCTTGTATAATATGAACTGCCAATAATACCCCTGAGAAAAGCTTGTGCATCTCACGTGCAGATAGTTCCGTCCACTTTGGACGGAAATTCTGACGGAAGGACCATTTAAACACAAGTTAGTACATAGAGGGTTTAAAATGAAACGATAAAACTTAGAAGGGCCAAATAGAAATGTGTCCATAGTTAGAGGGTCAAAAATGTACTTTTCCCTATTACAAATAAGTGTATTTTATCATAGGCCCCAAGGCCCACTATTAATTCATTATTATACCCATGTAGTCATTTAAATTTAGAGAAAAACTAATTGTTTGTTATATATAAATATTTACATCCTTCAATTCATTATGTTGCTGATATGTTGTTGACATTGTTACTATATAGTAACATTTACATCACCCCATTCATTAGGTTGCTATTAATATTGTTGATGGAAAGTAACATTTGCATCTCTCATTTATTATTTTATTGTTGACATTGTTACTGTACAACAATATTTGTATCTTCCATTCATTATATTGCTATTAACATTGTTGGACAGTAATATTTGCATCTCCCCATTTATTATGTTGCAATTAATGTAGTAAGAGAATATGTATTTGGGTTTATCTTAAATAATAAATATATAAGTGATGTTTTCTCAATATGAGCTTACAAGTAGTGACCCATTTCAATTTTAATGGTAAAAGTGGGGTTCTCTCTAATTTTTCCTATAAATAATGTAATAATGGAGTAAATTAACAGACCTCGAAAATATTTTAATAGTAAAGGTGATTAGTGAAAGAAACCCAATGAAACAAAGAAATGCAAGTCAATATAAAGAAAATGGGCACTTACATTGGGATAAAGGCGAATAGGACTCACAAAGATGGATGACTGATCGCATCGCATTTTATGTGATTTCATACCACTAAACTTAATTTTGTTAATCAGTTGATTAGATTAAATTATTATAAATTGAGTTATTTAATTTGATTTTGTAGGTTTTTGAATTTGAAACAAAACGATGTTAATTTGGAACAAATTAGATTACAAATGAACAAACCACGAGGATCCGAACAAGAACCGTAAAAAATGGCTCGAAGCAGGAACGACTCAGTAGAGACGTGCATTGGCGGCTCCATTGAAGCTGAGCACTGATGCTTGGCTTCAGAAGCTGAGCAATAGTTGAGTCGCGCCTTGCACATGGTCAGGACTGGTCAAGTGGCCAGTTCTCATGGCCAACCCAGACCCAACCTGTTCGACGCGATCCAACCTTGATCCGACCCTCTTTAGTCTATTTTCCAAAAATGGTAGCCTGCTGTTGTCATTTCCCCCTAACAAATTTATATTTTGGCCAACTTGCTCCCCCAAATTCTCTATTAGGTCCCTATTAATAGGACTTGAGGTTTTGGGAACAAGGAAGACCATTTTCCATCCCATTTTTTATAACAAATTCTAGATCATTTGTACATCTTCTAGCCATTTTCTCTTTGTTCCTTTTCTTTTAGTTTTATTTTATTTTGGATGGAGGAAGCTTGAATTCTTTGGGGTACAAAGTGTAAACAGTATTTTTGAAGATTGTATATGAGAAAACATCGTTTCATACAACAATGAGCAACTAACTTCCTTCAACTAGGTTAGAATTGTGGTAATGTATTCTTGAGTTTATGTAATATTGTATTTCTTATTTAAATTCGGATATTATTTAAACAATTGTGTGATAGGTATATCGTTCTTAATTTTGATTTAATTATGATTGGATTTATTGTCAAAATGTTCTTGTAGAGATTTTGATTTGAATTCGATTACTGGTAGAACATTAGATCTTATGTATGTGGTGTAGATCTAATTGTAATACGATCGTATTCTTGGAAATTAATTATTGGTCTGGATAGTTTATGCCTGTATTTTAATTCACTTTAGATGAGTATAGTGTAGGAATTAAATATCAAAGATAAATCATGCCAGAAAATAACAATCCAATATTTTTGAGTAGTTCCAGTTTGTAGTTGGGAATACTCGTTTAAACAAATCCGATTTAAATAGAAAATGCGAGAACAATATAATAGTCAAAATACTAAACCCACAATTACTAACCCGGTTTTTATTTTATTTTTAGATTTAGTATTAAAATTTTCTTTTCTTATTTTAAAAACCAAAATTAAAATTCAAAACATTTTCACCAAATGAAGAAAAATAATCAGATATTGATAATTACAAGACTGATACGTATGGTTCGACGTCCTACTTGAACATCGTACTACATCAATATCATGGTACCACTTAAAGGTATTATTTTTTAGCGATTAATGACCAAAAATCACTAAAAAAATCAGATTCAATAATTGGATTGTATCTGTTGGATGAAAAATCAGTGTTGAAAGAGATGACATAAGGAAAGATATAAATTCACGATACAATTTATTCATTTTTTTATGTTTCACAACACAACAAAATAAAAATAAAAAACTAGAATTGAAATTTGAAGCTTCACTAAAACCTAAATAACCAAGCAAAGCAAATGCAATTCAAATAAACAGAAAATAATCTATCAATGAATCGACAATTGATTGGTGAAGTGGATAGAATATAAATACTTATACTATAATAAACACAGTAATATAGTTTACAAATGAAATAAAAAAAATACCTTATGGATCAATCTTGATAGATTTTCAATTTTAACTACTTAAAGAACACAACACATAATGTATAACCAATGCATCTAACTTACAATCCTGATTCTGTAGAAAAAAAAATAAAAAAATAAGACATTAAATCAACAAATTTAAAAGGGAAAAGTTGGGGACAGAAACAGAATATCCGGAATAAAAGCAAAATATTAAGAGCATAATTAATTTATTCGGAACAAAAATGGAAACAGAATAGCGAACGATAGTAGGATTTTAACTAACTAAAACATCAACTACATAAGTAAATAATCAAAGCTAACTAAACAAATCACCCAAAAACTATATAATCAAACAAATCACTATGAGGGGGCAAGAGATTAATAGAAGCAATAATTTATAACGCTAGAGGTTTTCAATAGAAGCCACAGAAAGCTTTGTGATCGATCGGAAGGGGTGGGGGGAATTAGTACCGTGAGCCTTGAGGATATTCAAAATTTTGCTTCTGGTAACACTCTTGACTTGAGAAATACCTTTAATGTCCGAAAGAATACCGTCGATCTATGACGGAGTCATACATTTCTTTGCAAACTTGTAGATGTTCTCTTCGACCTGAAAATTTAACAATACAATTTGAAAACAAATCAGATAATTTGTGCATCTAATTACATACAACGAATTGATTGTAAATACATTCAACAATACAATTTGAAAACAAATAAGAGAATCTGTACATCTAATTACACACAACAAATTGATTATGCATACAAAGGTATCTCACATCATAATCGAAAATTTAAAACTTCTGATCAGGCTAGATCCTGTAGATTGAAGCAAGATCCAACCAAATGAAAGATAGATATAGCCAAATTGAACTCAAATAGATTTGGCCAAATCGAGAAAAAAGTAGTGAGTTCTGGTGCATGGTAAGCAAAAATGTTGAAGAAAGAGAGAGATGGGAGGATGAGGCATACCCGAGCTCGATGATGGTGATACACGCTGATGGAACGACAATGACGGAACCTTCGGTGATGGTGATACACAGCGATGGAACAATGAGGACGACAATGAAGGTGTTAGAGCAGAGATGTGGCGATTAAGGAAAAAGGAAATGGAAATGGAGATAAAAGCGAGATATCTAAGCGACGATGGAAAGAGAGCCAAGATGGATGGAAGAGCTGGTAGTTGTGTGGTGGCAGTGGCAGTAGCGGAAAAAGTCTACAAATAGGAGACAGTGAGAGCGAGAGAGAAAGAAGAAACTAGGGAGAAAGATAGAGTGAAAGAGGGGGACAAAGTGTAGGCTGAGTATAACGGCCCGATTTTCCAGGGCCGCTACGCGGTTTCTCCCTTTGAAGAATTAAAACTAAAACCAAATATCTAATATTTCACTTTATAAAAAAATCTGAGAAATTTTACAAATTCTCACGGTAATTATAATTATTGATTTAGCGAATCAATTTTACAACACTAAATAATAAATTAAATTATTACAAATTTAAATACAAATATAATTGAAATGCAATTATGAATTGAAAGTATTATTTACCGAAGAATTTCAATATATATATATATATATATATATATATATATATATCCCTAAAATTTTGTCCTTAAAATCTAAATAAACTTTTTCATTTCAAATTCCCAATTACATGGCTCCAAATCCTTAATACCAAACACCACCTAACCAAAGTGGACTTTCCAAATTTTAAAAGAATCATAAGCCATCCCAAAGGTACACACACACACACACACACACACACATACACATATATATATAATTCTAATAAATTCCTAGTGAAATTTCATTCTTACCGGTTCTACAATCAAAATTGTGGGGTTATGAGTCAAAACTTAGTATAATTTTAACCACTCTAATACGTATATTTAATTAATACAATAAATAAACACATACGAATGTATCACATGTAATTTTCACATAATTATAATTATTTCATGCAAACTAACAATTATAATTCAACCACAATAATATCATAAATCTCACAATAGGAAGATTAAATACATATATTAAAAGAGTTAGAAATTCTACCTGAAATCCGAAGTTAAAATCTAATCCGGAATATTTTTTTTGCTAGAAAGAAACTTTCAAACTTATATATATACTATAATTTTTATTCGATATATATATTGATAAGATCATTCTGATTCTTATCATCATCATCATCATTATTATTATTATTATAACACAAATACACGTGTAGTCTTACATGTATATATGTTTAACTATTATGTGTTGTCTTCATTATATAAAAACAATATATATATTATTTTTATTATTTACACAAATGTCCTCTTAAAATTAAAAAAAAAAATTATATCTCAAAACTCTTAAAAATATATTTTAAATAATACAGTAGTCTCAAAACTTTTAAAAGTCAATTTAAAATTAACATTTAACCCTCAAAATTATCAAATATTATTTATACCATAAATTTACAAAACAATCCCAATAATATTAAACTTTTATAAAATAAAATTTTTAAAAATATAAATTTTTCGAGGTATTACAATCTACCCCCCTTAAACAAATTTCGTTCAAACAATAATAATTTAGAATCGCACTGCACGGTCATGATAGTCACACTCGATTTTAGAAGAATTGTTCTCTATGTAAGGTCTTGTAACCGAAAGTTACAATCAATTCATATCCCACCAAAATTCATACTACGTGTCGCCACTTCCGCATTTGCAGTGGTCCATACATTATTTAATGCAACTCAACATGGTGCACTTGGTCGGTAATACCTAATACAAATAACTAATTATCATAGAATTTTATATTTTTAAATATTTTCGCTGTGCACTCTAATAAAAATAGCAATAAATATATATGTCTATAAACAACTAACAAATATATTTTTAAAATATCACAATCGTCTCATTTTAATTAGGCCATCTTTATGCCAATAGGTCCATGACCTTAAAAAAATTTCTCACTTGACATGATATTTCAAGTCCATTGTCATGTCCTATAACCAACATTGATCAATTCCGTCTAACATTTCAAGTTAACATATTCGCAACCAATATCATAACCAATAGATAGCCGAAATTCCTCGTGGACTGTCCCGTGAGACTAAAAATAATCATCTTCAGTATCCACACCAAAATTTCAATAATCTCGTAAATTTTTTCATATATACCAACACAATCCAACTTGAAATATGTCTGAAAATATATAAATACCTCTCAACTACATAAATACGCCTCAAAATACCTAAATACGTCTCAATCATATAAATACGCATCAACCACATAAATACTTCGGGAAACACATAAATACGCATCAATCACATAAATACATCCCGAAATATATAAATACATCTTAACCACATAAATAGGTCTCGAGATATACAAATACATTTCAAACCACATAAATATATTTCGAGCTACACAGATATGTTTTAAACCACATAAATACGTCTCAATTACGTAAATACATCTCAAATATATCAATATGTCTCCAAACACATACATATATTTCATTCACATATATACGTTGCAAACATATAAATACGTCTCAAAAGTTCAAGACTTATGTAACATGTATGAAAATATTACATAAAATCCCTCACTTGGATTTCTAAAATATCATTTAAGTTCGAAGTAAAAATTAACGTAAAATTCATATAAAATTATTATATAAAGTCCCTCAAAAGTTTCAATAATTACCCTATACTCTAATCCTACCAATCGTTAGTAGTGAACCAATATCTATCCGTACATTTTATCGGTATACTGTCTTTATAATATAAAAAAAAATTACTTTATAGATCAAGTATTTATATCAAAATTCATTTTTCAACAAATATTGATGCACTAGGAAAAATATAAAAAATCCACAAATATCATCGAATAACTAAAACTTAAATTAACAGATCAACTCACTTTTATATAATAAAATATCATGCTTACTTATTAGCCATAGGATCGTTTTACCTCACGATCATGAGTTATCATATCAATGACCTGTAGGACTTGCCTTCTTGTTAGGTTTCAATACAACATTTCAACAATAACATATTTTAATCATCTGCAGGACTTGCCCTCTTGTCAGCTCACAACACAACGTCCTACAAGATATGTCATTTTGTAAGGACCAATAACATCTCACATGATATGTCTTCCTGACGAGACAATTATGGTATAAAAGGATAATAAAAATCAATCTCCACACTTAAAAAATTACTTGATCCATTAATCATCATAAAACTGTCTATTTTCATCAACACCTATTTTTTTCCCAAAATTTAATACGAAAATATAATTTGACGATTTATATAGAAGACAGTAAATACCTTTAAATTAATCCTTTCAATTCAACGACAAATCTTATGATCCATTACTAACCCACCACTCACCGAGTCTTACTTAACTTACTATTGACTTTTTTTTTTTTTTTTTTTTTTTTTTTTTTTTTTTTTTTTTTTTTTTTTTAACCAAATCATTTCATTGATTCTAGTATGTCATCAATATGAGTTTTAGTATCAATCCCAATTTTATTGATAGTAAGTCAATAGGTAAAGCCTAGATCATAAAGAAGTTCTTTAAATTGACTAAGAATGACCAAGTATCATGTTAATAAATAAAATAGTTCATATTCAAAGGTACAATATACAAATTGGATGTCTAATCTCATCCAACCCCTTCTATATAGTCAAAACACATACTAGAAATGAGGAAACTTGAATACTCTTTCTAGCATATCAACGTAAGGTACCTAGGAACTTGAATATATACCCTTAATACATTACTAAACAGTACATGTTCGAATCACCATAAACATGAAAATTTTATTTTATTTTTTTAAAACAAAATCTTAATGTTTTATTATGAGTAACGGGTACCATAATCTAAACCTAGGGTACTCGTAACCTTTCTCTGATACCATTTTCCATATCAATATATATTTTTTTGAATTAATGAGTTATACAAAAATTATTATTTTTAAATATTACTTCACTTATTATGAGTAATGGGTACCATAACCTAAGTTTAGGGTAGTCGCAAACCCGCTCTGATACCACTTTGTAATAGCCCGATTTCCTAAGACCGCTACACGGTTTCTCCCTTTGAAGAATTAAAACCAAAACCAAATATCCAATATTTCACTTTATAAAAAAAATTTAAAATTTTTTACAAACTATGGCGATAATTATAATTATCGATTTCGCGAGTCAATTTTACAACAGTAAATAATAAATTCAATTATTACAAATTCAAATACAAATATAATTTAAATACAATTATGAATTCAAAGTATAATTTATTGAAAAATTCCAATATATATATATATATATATATATATATCCCCAGAAATTTGTCCCTGAAATCTAAATAAACATTTTCATTTCAAATTCCCAAATTCGTGGCTCCAAATCCTTGATACCAAACACCACCTAACCAAAGTGGACTTTCTAAATTTTAAAAGAATCAGAAGTCATCCAAATTATATATATATATAATTTAATTCTAATAAATTCCTGGCGCAGTTTTATTCTCACTTGTCCTGCAATCAAAACTGTGGGGTTGTGAGCCAAGATTCAGTAAAATTTTAACCACTGTAATACGTGATCTAATTAATACAACAAATAAACACATAGGCATGTATCACTCGTTATTTTTACATAATCATAATTATTTCACGCGAACTAATAATTATAATTCAACCACAATAATATCATAAACCACACATTAGGGAGATTAAATATATATATTAAAAAAGTTAAAAATTCTACATGAAATCCGAAGTCGAAATCCAAACCAGAATATTCTCAAAAAAAATCAAAATTATATATATACTGCAACTTTTATTCGATATATATTGGTAAGATCATTCTTGATGTGGAAAAAATTCTCACGTGCGTATAATAGAGCCGGACCCAGGACAGCAGGTCGGGCCGACGAATAGGACCCGACCTGATTGTGCAAAGCTACAAACCAATAACTAGTCGTGGACTACCGAATTAGATAACCTAAAGAAGAAAGCGTCAAGCCTGCTAATGAGGCTTACTGCATAGAAAGACTAACCCAACGAAGGATAAAGCGTCTGATGGAGGCCCAGGTATCGGATCCAAAACAATCAAGTCGACGGTAACCATTACCTCACCAACCCCGCCACTCATGCACGGACGCGATTAACGCCACTTCCCATAATGAGAGCATGAGCCACGATCACAACGACCGATTATAGAATGTGGAGAACATTATCGCGGAAAGGACTAACCCGAAGTGCTATCTATATATACGATGGGATAAGCATGAGAGAAAAGATTGAGGACTTTTGGGGGCATGCAATTGTTCTTTTTTTGTTTGAGAGCATTTTCTATAATCATTATATAATGTACTCTTCTTAGAGGATTGTAATCTAAGTGGGTAGTATGTGTTGTTGAGATTTTCGACGTGTTTGGCTTTGGTTCACACACCGGGTGAATTTTGGTAATATCATTTAGCGCTGTCTGTGGGAAACTGAATAAAAAGAAGTTAATTGACGAGATGAGATCGTCGCCGTATAAAGCGACAGATCTAAACCAGATATAAGGATGAAAAAACAAGCTAAAGGGCATCCAGCGCAACCCATATGACTCCTCATTCTGGTGTGAAGGGAAACCGCCCTACTGGCGTTCCAGGGAACAATCCCAGAACGAAGGAACTTTACTACTCCGTTGAAGAAACAAGCCGAGGACAGAAGAGGAAGGCCCATCAGGGGCTTGACAACAACAACACAGGAGCATCAACGAGTGAAGCAGGACCAGCAATAACATTCAACGATGAGAATAGTGCAGGCGTGCTGGTAGCACGTGAATACGCCGCTACTTTCACTCGTAAGTATACGAGGTCAAGTTTTAGTATAGATCGGGAGAGCGAGAGTTATCGTGTCCACATGGATTAGTTTTGACTATTATTAAGTACCGCATATATCATGACCTAATTTTATCTAGGCGAAAATAAATTAAATAAAATTAATTCTACAAATACTAAGTTAATTAATCTAATTAAATTAACTATACTAATATTACTATGTGATATTTATAAAAAGTATTGCCTAGGGATTAACGTTTGTTTACAAAAATGTGTTTGGTCTCATTTTAGTTTACATTAACGGCGTTCGACTTATCCGACAATCTCAGTTCATAAACTCCCTCGCCACCTCTCCCGAGTGTAAGACGAGGGATATAACACGACTTCGTGTCAACGAAGAAGTCCCCCTCAACATCTTAATGACCCTAGGTGAACGTGCCCCAATTTTCCAGAGAAAACCAAAAACAAATATATATATAGATATATGTTTATATATGCTTGGCGCTGGTAAAACGAGAAGGATTTTTAAAAACGTCGATTTTCTCATTAAAATGTACTTAAGCCTGTTTTAGAAAAAAGAGTCGCCACCTAGCATTGGGTTTAAATGATGTGCTAGGTTACCATATTTTTCTTTTTTGAAAATAATTTAAAAATGGCTTAAGTAAAATTTGACTCCAAAAATAATATGGTCTAACCAGAGATTCGTTTAAAGAGTTCGGGGGTCAGTTACGCTGGGGGAAGGTGTCAAGCACCCCAAGACGCCCGTCCAAAGACGGTACCTTATCCGATTAAGTCCAATTAGAATTTAAATCCGAATGTTTTTATTTTATTTTTAAATCCTCCTTATATACACATACACACACATTTGAGGGAAGTGATCCCCCTTCTAAACCTAGACCGTTCTGATTGAAGGTTGGGAATTTTTCATCTCGTATTGTTAGCACATTATATTTAATACAAATTAAATAAAACACCCGCACACACGCATCGAGGAGAGTAATTCCCTTCTAAATTTATGCCGTTCAAATTGAAGGTTGGAAATTTTCCACCTCATATTGTTAGTACATTATATTTAATACAAATTAAATAAAACACCCACACACACGCATCGAGGAGAGTAATTCCCTTCTAAATTTAGCCATTTGAAGGTTGGGAATTTTCCACCTCGTATTGTTAGCACATTATATTTAATACAAATTAAATAAAACACCCGCATACACGCATCGAGGAGAGTAATTCCCTTCTAAATTTTAGCCATTCAAATTGAAGGTTGGAAATTTTTCACCTCGTATTGTTAGCACATTATATTTAATACAAATTAAATAAAACACCCGCACACACGCATCGAGGAGAGTAATTCCCTTCTAAATCTTAGCCATTCAAATTGAAGGTTGGGAATTTTCCACCTCGTATTGTTAGCACATTATATTTAATACAAATTAAATAAAACACCCGTACACACGCATCGAGGAGAGTAATTCCCTTTTAAATTTAGCCAATCAAATTGAAGGTTGGGATTTTTCCACCTCGTATTGTTAGCACATTATATTTAATACGAATTAAATGAAACACCCGCACACACGCATCGAGGAGAGTAATTCCCTTCTAAATCTTAGCCATTCAAATTGAAGGTTGAGAATTTTCCACCTCGTATTGTTAGCACATTATATTTAATACAAATTAAATAAAACACCCGCACACACGCATTGAGGGGAGTAATTCCCTTCTAAATTTTCTCCCCTCCCTCTTGTGATCCTTCCTCTATTTATAGGAAGGATTTCTGAAACATTCATTCGACAAAACGCGCAGAAAAAGGGGGAAAAAGGAAGTGGGTGCACCGAAATTCGGTGCACCCACCAGCTTTTGGGTGCACCGAATTTCGGTGCACCCAAAAGCAGGGGGGACACCCCCCCTGCTGGCCGCATGTGCGGCCAGTCCACTGGTCGCTGGTGCGGCCAGCTGGTCGCACCAGCGACCCCTTTGCAGTCCCCCCCCGGCGTTCGGTCCAGGCCTCTCTCGTTCTCGTCTTTTTCTTGTCCATTTTGTTCCGAATTAATGCATTTTTATTCCACTTCGAAAAATCTACAAAACCAAAAAAAATCAAATCAATTACTAATATTTAATTTACTTAAGAGATTAATAAAACTTAATTTAGCAGTATTAAACCGCATAAATACGGTACAATCAAAACAAAATAAATAAAATAAAATAAAAGGTAACTATAAAATAAAGTATAATTTTTTTGCGAGGTGGTAAAAAATGCCGTGTCTACAGCTGCCCCTCTTTGTCATGCAAGTTCACTTGCTTGACAAAGATAAAAGACCACGTCATTTTGATCGTCCCATTTTTATTTTATTTATTTTTTAGTTTATTTTCTAATAATAGAACAAATAAAATAAAATGACTCATGACGAACAAGTGTCCATTTAGAAAAATAAGAGAATGACTCATGACGATGTTCATGATAAACAAATGTCCGTTTAGAGGATTGTTTAGAGTAATAAAAAAATGACTCCTGACGATACTCATGACGAACATGTGTCTGTTTAGAGGATTGTTTAGAGTAAAAAAATGACTCTTGACGATACTCATGACGAACACGTGTCCGTTTAGAGGATTGTTTAGAGTAATAAAAATGACTCATGACGATACTCATGACGAACACGTGTCTGTTTAGAGGATCGTTTAGAATAATAAAAAATGACTCATGACGATACTCATGACAAACGCGTGTCTGTTTAGAGGATCGTTTAGAGTAATAAAATGATTCATGATGGTATTCATGACGAACATGTGTCTATTTAGAGAATTGTTTAGAGTAATAAAAAATGACTCATGACGATACTCATAACGAACACGTGTCCGTTTAGAGGATCGCTTAGAGTAATAAAATTATTCATGCCCCAGCCCTCTTGGCCAGGGGCTTAAAGAAAATTCAAGAGTATAAAATATGCCCCAACTTGTGACTGAGCCAGAATGAGAGAGCAAAGATATAAATGTGCCCCAGCCGAACTCTCAGATGACCGAACATTTATAGATTGCTTGTGTACCTTAGTATTATGCCGAGGATCAAGTTTGGCGTAGTTCACTTTTCGCCCTTTTCAGGGCAAAACGCATACCTGGACGCTCATTTAGAGCTTTGGAACTTTCAGCAATAAAAAGTTTCTAATTTGAACCGGAAGGTAAGAAGTCTTTGTGAGAGAGAAATCCATACTTCCATGTCCTTTGAAAAGCCTGTAATTGAACAAAAACACATGTAACACGAAAATTTAGTTTGAAAACTTGTCACTCTTTACGACTCGCAATTCCGTCCAACCGGAAGGTAAGAAGACTTTGTGAGAGAGAAATCTATGCTTCCATGTCCTTTGAAAACCCTGTAATTGAACAAAAAAACACAAGTAACACGAAAATTTAGTTTGAAAAACTTGTCACTCTTTACGACTCGCAATTTCGTCCCCCCTTTTCCGTCGCAATCCCTCATTTGATGGCGTTTGACTTTCTCGGGTCACGGGACAGTATCGGGAGATTTTTCCGTCTCGTCCTTCCGTCAATCTTAGAGATGTACTTTCTGGAGGTTTTCTCCAGGTTGTTGGCAGGGTCTGGTTTTTTTTTTTTTTTGACAACATCCCTATCAGCCTTTATTTCTCTGCACCCGCCGATTCTCACTTTCTCTTTTCTACTAGGCATCCTCAGTGCTTAGGAGAATCACATACTCCTGCTTGCTTTGTATTTTTCAAATTCTGCAAAAACTGATTTAACCAAATATGGGAAAACGTGTAAAACCTTACCCCAAACAGGTATCTTTATCACCAGATATGTTGACTGCGAGATTTCAAGCCGGATTGTCTGACAAGTATGATTTCAATGCAAATTTGAGCCATATTCGATGTTCCTTTTCACAGATTCCAACTCTTACTCAAATCCATCAAGTTCCGAACACAGAAAAGTCTTACGGTCAATGGAAGTCAACCGTAGTGGGAATTCCAAAAATGCCCCTAGGATTGATCTAACTGTTCTTCTTCCTTTTTTTTTTTTTACAACACGGTCTCTACATTTTTCTCATAGCGCCCTTTCGAGTTTTCACCATGTTCGAGCCGTATTGTTTCTTTTTTTTTTTTTTTTTGGAAGCAACAGATAATCACAAATTGAAATAAACTTACTTAGAAAATAAGGACATTTATTAGGCAAAGTATTTCTTTACAGAATCCGAGTTTAGGGGCTCGGGAAATACATCACCATCCATTTCCTGGAGAATTAACTCTCCACCGCTCAAAGCCTTATGAACAACAAAAGGACCTTCCCAATTTGGCGCGAACTTACCCTTAGTTTCATCTTGGAAAGGAAAGATTTTCTTCAATACTAACTCACCGACCTTGAAGACTCTAGGGTATACCCGTTTATCATGAGCTCTAGTAATCCTCTGTCCGTGGCATATCGCTGTCAGCCGCTTTTCATCGATTAAACAAAGTTGGTCCAACCGTTGTTGTACCCATTCAGTTTCATCAAGCTCGGCCTCTATGAGCACTCGTAGAGATGGAATTTCCACCTCCGCTGGTATCACCGCTTCTGTGCCATAAACCAGAGAATAGGGGGTTGCCCCTGTCGAGGTCCGAACCGAGGTTCGATAAGCTATCAAAGCATATGGCAGCATATCATCCCACTCTTTATAATTGTCAATCATCTTCCGGAGAATTTTCTTTATATTTTTGTTGGCGGCTTCCACTGCTCCATTCATTTTTGGACGGTAAGGCGCTGAGTTTTTGTGCTTGATCTTGAACTGCTGACATATTTTCTGTATTTCTGAACCCTTCAGGTTTTTAGCATTGTCGGTTATCAATGTTTGCGGCAAACCGTATCTTGACACAATATTTTCTTTGATGAATCGAGCTACTATCTTTTGAGTCACTCGGGGTTAAGGAAACAACTTCTACCCACTTGGAAAAATAATCAATTGCCACCAGGATAAAGCGATGACCACTCGGCGCCTTAGGGGTAACTTCCCCAATAACGTCCATACCCCACATTGAGAAGGGCCATGGGGCCGCCAAGCAATGAAGGTGCGAAGGTGGGACATGGATTTGATCACCATGAATCTGACACTTATGGCATCTTCGAACAAACTGCACGCAGTCGCTTTCCATCGTTAGCCAAAAATGACCGGTCCTCAGGATCTTCTTGGCAAGCATGAAGCCGCTCATGTGAGGTCCACATATACCACCATGGACCTCTTTCATCAATTGGATGGCCTCTTCGACTCCAACACATCTCAACAGGCCCATGTCAGGAGAGCGTTTGTACAGTGTCTCCCCGCTTAGGAAAAATTGGCTTGCTAACCTCCGGAGAGTTTTCCGGTCAACACTTGATGCCCCTTCCGGATACTCCTGATTTTTCAGAAAGTTCTTTATGTCATGGTACCACGGGTCTTTGGCTGGCTCAGTTCAAGCTGG
The DNA here is from genome assembly GCA_016647705.1 of Eucommia ulmoides. Classification (NCBI taxonomy): domain Eukaryota; kingdom Viridiplantae; phylum Streptophyta; class Magnoliopsida; order Garryales; family Eucommiaceae; genus Eucommia; species Eucommia ulmoides. The sequence goes on along the minus strand of CM028335.1, from coordinate 8,653,911 downwards.
CAGCAGTGGGCTGGTCGGCGTTGAACTCGGATCACCACCGGAATGATATCATCATCCTCTCGAGTGATAGATATCATAGATGCCAAGGTAGCTAAGGCATCGGCGAAGTCATTTTTTAGCCTCGGTATGCTTTCAAATTCTATTATTGTAAATTGCTCGCACAACTCCAGGAGGTGATTGTTATAGGCTATCAAGGTCGGATCTCTCGTGGCATATTTATCCGTCACCTGATTGATTATCAGCTCAGAATCTCCGAACACTAGCAATTCTTTGATTTTCATATCGACAGCCAGCTGGAGTCCCAGAATACAGGCTTCGTACTTAGATCGATTATTTGTGCTCTGGAACTTCAACTTGGAAGCCACTGGATAATGCTGTTTGCCTGGAGAAACCAGAACGGCTCCGATTCCAGCCCTTCAAGAGTTCACTGCTCCATCAAAATACATTTTCCAGACTGTTTCCTCATTTTCTTCATCCACCGCATGAATCGACTCGTCAGGGAATAGCGTCTCAAGAGGCTGGTTATCCGTTTGAGCTGGACAACTAGCTAACTGATCTGCTATCGCCTGACCCTTTACTGACTTTTGGGTCTTGTAGATGATATCGAACTCCGTCAGCAGCATCTGCCATTTTGCAACTTTTCCTGACAGAATCGGCTTCTCGAAGATGTATTTTAAGGGATCCATCCTGGCTATCAAGTAGGTAGTCAGTGGGAGCATATAATGGCGCAGTCTTTGAGCGGACCAAGCCAATGCACAACAGGTTCTCTCCAGCAAGGTATAATTTTCCTCATACTTCGTGAAGCGCTTGCTGAGGTAGTAGATGGCTTGCTCTTTCTTTCCAGATTTATCGAGTTGCCCAAGAATAGCTCCCATGGAGGAGTCGAGAACTGACAAATATAGTAATAACGGAACCTTCTCCCGAGGCGGCACTAGAACGGGAGGGTTCGTTAGATAGACTTTAATTTTCTCCAAGGCATTTTGGCAATCTGCATTCCATCGCCCGTCACTTTCTTTTCGAAGTAGCTTGAAGATTGGCTCACAAGTGGCAGTGAGTTGGAAGATAAATCGGGCTATGAAATTTAATCGCCCCAGAAAACCTCGGATTTCTTTCTCATTTCTCGGCGGCGGTATCTCACGAATGGCCTTCGTCTTTGCAGGATCAATCTCGATTCCATGGTGATTTACCATGAAACCAAGAAGTTTTCCGGAAGCCACCCCAAATGCGCATTTTGCTGGATTGAGCTTGAGCTGGTACTTTCGAAGTCTGTCGAACACCTTTTTCAAATGGCAGAGATGATCCTCGTTCTCCTGTGATTTAACGATTATGTCATCTACATATACCTCCATCTCCTTGTGCATCATATCATGAAAGAGGGTCGTCATTGCTCTTTGGTATGTTGCCCCGGCGTTTTTGAGACCGAAAGGCATCGCCCTATAGCAAAAGACTCCCCATGGTGTAGTGAAGGCTGTCTTTTCTCGATCTTTCTCATCCATCAGAATCTGATTATAGCCAGAGAACCCATCGGCGAAAGAATAGAGATTTCGCCCTGCAGTATTGTCGATGATGATGTGAATGTTTGGCAGTGGAAAATCATCTTTTGGACTCGCCCGGTTGAGATCACGATAGTCCACGCAGACTCTGATTTTTCCTGAGGACTTTGGCACGGGAACGACATTTGAGAGCCATTCACTGTAGTTACAGACTTCAATAATTCGGGCATTGAATTGCTTCACAATCTCCTCCTTGACCTCGAGGCTGACAGCGGGCCTTAGTTTCCTCAACTTTTGTTTGACTGGTACACTCCCCGGCTTTAGCGGCAGCTTATGGGCCACGATACTCTTATCCAGTCCTACCATGTCATCGTAGGACCAGGCAAAGATATCTTGGTAGGAAATTAAGAGCGTTGTCAACTCTTTCTTTTCCAAAGTCATGAGAGCTGATCCAATCTTTACTTCCTTCAACTCTTCCGAGGTCCCCAAGTTTATCAACTCGGTCTCATCGTTACTGGGAATCAGCTTGTTCTCGAACTCCGTGAAAGCTTTTCGGATCTCACCATCGTCTGGCTGGCAAGAGTCATCTTCTGCTTCCACTCCCATCGGGTCATGGTCTGGTTCTGCATTGAAATCATACTTATCGCACTCTGGCTCAGTTATATCGCATGCATCATACACTGGTGTTTTAAACATCCTGAAAGCATAAAATTTAAACATTTAAACCATATGTCGGATAAAACAGAATTGCATTCATTAAATATAAAAACCCATTACAAAGCAAAATCCCTTTCCATCTAGAAGGCAAGGTGGATGGAGGGATGACCAACAGAAAATCTCCCTAAGTTTATCGAAACGCCTGGCGAATTGGGAGAGAACAAGAATCCCAATTCTGCAGCTTTTCTTTTCCCTTGGTTCGAATACCAGACCCATGACTTGGCCCTGCCTCGTCTCTCATGATTACATTCACAGCTTCCTTGATCATTACTCTCTCAGGGTACAACTTGAATCCTGCGGTCTCCTTCCCTTTGTTGAGGGTTTCTGCTGGATAGGGGAAAGTGACCCGGATATGCGGAATTTTCATTGGCTGGTTGTCTGGGGATCCATCCCTCTTCTTCCGGAAGAACTTCGCTCTGTCTGCTTTTGTCGGCTCGTATCCCAATCCGAATCTCCCTTTCTTCTCCTTGACTTCTATCGGTTCTGTAATTCCGTCTAGATTCTTGCCCAAACCTTTCCCGGGAATGCAACCCCGAGACTTCATTTCTTTAGCAACGAAGGCCACAGTGTTAGACAGTGATGGTGTCATCTCGTGTCCTCCTTCCTTCACAAAGGTAGCATTCGCAACGTCGAACACGTGATAGGAGGCTTCAATCTTCTCCTTCTCCTTTCCGTCATCTGTTAACGGGACATGGCGACTTATCGCTTGATGGAAAGGTATGATATCTGAATCAGCCCTGATCACGTACAGTGTGTCATTAATGATAAACTTGATCTTCTGATGTAGAGATGAAGGCACTGCCCCAGCGTTATGGATCCATGGCCTCCCCAACAACAGGTTGTACGAAGCAGGTATGTCGAGCACTTGGAACTTCGCATTGAACTGTATTGGACCAATTTCAATTGGCAGGTCAATTTCTCCAACACTATCTCTCTTAGCCCCATCGAATGCTCGGATAACCGTCTTAGACGATCGAACCTGTGATAGATCTATCCCCATTTCTTCCAGGGTCGACAAAGGATAGATATTTAGTGCCGATCCATTGTCAATCAGCACCCGAGCTATGAACATTCCATGGCTTTCGACCGTGATATTCAAAGGCTTGTTGTGACCTGTTCCATCATCGTCCATCTCGTCATCTGTGAAAGTGATGGTGTTAGATCCTAGGACCAGCTCGACCAGAGTGACAAACTTCTCCGGAGAGATCGTGCTAGGCAAGTGGGCTTCATTTAGGACTTTCAGCAGTGCCTGTCTATGTACTTCTGAGGATAGGAGTAGTGAGAGCATCGAGATTTGCGTCGGTGCTTTGCTGAGTTGCTCCACTATCTTGTATTCTGAATTCTTCATTGCCTTTAGGAAGTCGTGAGCCTCCAGTTCTGACACTGACTTTTTCAGGGCCCCTCTTGGTTCCCTTACAGGAATCCTGATCAAATCCTGTGGCGTATACACTCTTCCAGACCGAGTGATTCCACTGATTTCTCCTGCTGAGATTGACAATTCTTCTCCTTCTCCTGTTTTAGCGACGATCTCATAATTCCACGGAACCTTATTGAGATTTTCCACCATCTTTTGGATTGGGAAAGACAAAACTAGAGATTTCTCCAGTTTTTGGGCTACCCTTTCTAGATGTAATTCGAACCCTCCGTAGAGAACCTCCGGGTGTAAATAAACACCACCGATATCGATCACATCAACTTCTTCTTCGACCTCCTCTGTGAAAATTAGATTGACGCCACTTCCTGAGGAGGCGTGTTCAGGCAACGGATTTTGCTGACAATTTGGCGTACCGGCCTCAGGTTTTTTAGGAAACGTGATGGCTCCGGTCCGTATAAACTCCCGGATTTTGTCTTTTAGCTGAAAGCATTGTTCAGTCGCATGTCCTCTGGTTCCCGAGTGGTATTCACAGAAAGCATTTGAAGAAGCTGCTTTACTCCCAAGTTTAACTTCGTAGAATGGAAGGGGCGTCAGCATCCCCTGCTTCAAACAATTCCGGTACAACTCGGTGATCGAGACCGGAAGGTCTTGTAGCTCTATGTTGTCGTTCTGGAAATTTTCCCCAGTAGCATAAGGTAGAAGGTCTTGGTGGTATTGGGTTCCTGACCTTGGAGTGCGGTTAGGAATTTGAGGTGGGGTGTTCGGGCGTGGTTGATAGGTATGGTAAGAGGGTGTTGGGTAGGCTTGAGGGTAATATTGGGGAATGTGGTTTTAATAAGGAGGAGGTACATTTTGGTAATAGCGGGGGCGGCTTTGGGAATAGGGTTGGTTTTGAGGATAGTTTTGGTTTTGGCGATTTTGAGGAGGGTAGTTGTGATATTGGTTGTTCTGGTTCGGGTAGTTCTGGGGACAAGAAGTTTGTGGGTAGTTCTGGTAATGGGTTTGTCGAGGGGAAACGACAACAGCTACTTCATTTTCTTTCATCTTTGGCGGGGCTGACCTTTTCGTCAGATTGGATTGGGCCCCTTCAATTTTCCCGCTCCTTATTCCTTCTTCCGTCACCTCGGCCTGTTTGATCGCATCGCCGAAAGAAACCACTGCTATGCTCGAGAGATCTCGATAGAACGGCGATGACTGAATTGACTTGAATATCTCTAACTGAGCCTCCTCGCTCAGCTTAGGGACAACTTTGGCAGCCTCTTCCCTCCAACGAGCAGTATACCTCCGGAAACTTTCATCTTTATTTTTCAGTATCTGGTAGAGGGTATTGCGGTCTGGCGCGGCATCCCTATTGTACACATATTGCTCACAGAAGGCCTCTACCAGATCTTCAAATGTTTTAATCTGTGATAGCTCCAGGGTCATGTACCAGTTGAGAGCCGACCCTTTCAACGATCTCCGAAACATCTTTAGGCAAAGGTCTTCGTTCCGAGCATGAATTCCTAACTCCTCTTTGTAAATGCTGACATGCCATTCTGGAGGGCCAGTGCCATCATATTTTGTGAATTCTGGAACCACGAAATTTTCCGGGTACACAATCCCGGGGGGTGCTGACAACTCCTTGTACGTCGCTTTCCTGGACGGCTTCTTTTTTTGCCATTCTTCCATAGTTTTTTCCAATTTCTCCATTTTCAGAAGCCAAGCCGGTGGAGGTCCATTCTCTTCTTTGTTTTCAGTTTCAATGGCCGGGGCTGGTTGGCTATCATTTGAATTGTTTGGTGGAGCAACGACCCTCTCCGGGTGAATGAGGATCTGCGGGGCGGCGGGGGCCGAGCCCTCTGGCGAGGCCTGATAGACATGCCCCTGGATGGGATATGTCGGAGCTCCATAGGCGAAAGAATGAGGGCCCATCTGAGGTCCATAGTAGACTGGTACTGCAAAGTTCGGGCCGACGTGGTTCGGATTCGGCCCTGAGTTCTCCATCCCGATACTTGCAGGGTTTCCATTTGGGGATTCAGTCACAGGAGTCCCATTGGACGGAGGAATAGGCACCTCCTGAGGTCGGCTAAGTTCGTTGATCCTTTCCATCAACCTGTCAATAGTTTCCTGCATCTGAGCTATCTGGGTCGTTCGGGGAGATTTGGGATTGCTTTCTGATGTCATCCTGGAATGAGTCTGTGCTCGACTGCGTGTAAAGATCGGACTTCGAAAAGGGGGAACTGGATTTACTTTTCGGGGACCAATTTTCTTTGTCTTGTCCTTTTCTTTTTCACCTACAAAAAAAATTATTTTTTTTAGTTCACGTGGGTCTTAGGTGGCCTTAAAGCCCTTTCTAATTCGAAGATTTCAATTTTGATAACGACTAATTAATTTTTTTTTTATTATTTTTGTTTTTTTTTTTTGTCGTTCCCTACCGATATTGAAAACTTTGAACTTGTTTGGTTTTTTTTTTTTTTTTTTTTTTTTTTTTTAGGACTTCCCCAGACGTCATAAATCCATCAAGTACAAAAAAAAAACCCTTTCTCGTCTTGAATCATAGAATCCTGAGGGGATAATATGGATACAAGACAGTTTTGTTTTTGTCAGAGGATTTACAACGATATAAGGGCCTGAGAGGAAATAAGAAAAGAAATAAAAGAAATAAAAATAAAAAATAAAATAAAATATATATATATAAAATAAAAAATAAATGATATAAAAAAAAAATCACAACTTATTTACTGAATTGAGAGAAAAAATAAAATAAAATTTAGCATTCGGACTTTAGATTAATTGGACTTATTCAGACATATTGGGCTCGACCCTCAGCCTTCCCCAGTGGAGTCGCCAGCTGAACGCGCCCCAATTTTTCAGAGAAAACCAAAAACAAATATATATATATAGATATATGTTTATATATGCTTGGCGCTGGTAAAACGAGAAGGGTTTTTTAAAAACGTCGATTTTCTCATTAAAATGTACTTAAGCCTGTTTTAGAAAAAGGAGTCTCCACCTAGCATTGGGTTTAAATGATGTGCTAGGTCACCATATTTTTCTTTTTTGAAAATAATTTAAAAATGGCTTAAGTAAAATTTGACTCCAAAAATAATATGGTCTAACCAGAGATTCGTTTAAAGAGTTCGGGGGTTAGTTACGCTCGGGGAAGGTGTCAAGCACCCCAAGACGCCCGTCCAAAGACGGTACCTTATCCGATTAAGTCCAATTAGAATTTAAATCCGAATATTTTTATTTTATTTTTAAATCCTCCTTATATACACATACATACACATTTAAGGGAAGTGATCTCCCTTCTAAACCTAGACCGTTCTGATTGAAGGTTGGGAATTTTCCACCTCGTATTGTTAGCACATTATATTTAATACAAATTAAATAAAACACCCGCACACACGCATCGAGGAGAGTAATTCCCTTCTAAATTTATGCCGTTCAAATTGAAGGTTGGGAATTTTCCAACTCATATTGTTAGTACATTATATTTAATACAAATTAAATAAAACACCCGCACACACGCATCGAGGAGAGTAATTCCCTTCTAAATTTAGCCATTTGAAGGTTGGGAATTTTCCACCTCGTATTGTTAGCACATTATATTTAATACAAATTACATAAAACACCCGCACACACGCATCGATGAGAGTAATTCCCTTCTAAATTTAGCCATTCAAATTGAAGGTTGGGAATTTTCCACCTCGTATTGTTAGCACATTATATTTAATACAAATTAAATAAAACACCCGCACACACGCATCGAGGAGAGTAATTCCCTTCTAAATCTTAGCCATTCAAATTGAAGGTTGGGAATTTTCCACCTCGTATTATTAGCAAATTATATTTAATACAAATTAAATAAAACACCCGTACACACGCATCGAGGAGAGTAATTCCCTTTTAAATTTAGCCATTCAAATTGAAGGTTGGGAATTTTTCACCTCGTATTGTTAGCACATTATATTTAATACGAATTAAATGAAACACCCGCACACACGCATCGAGGAGAGTAATTCCCTTCTAAATCTTAGCCATTCAAATTGAAGGTTGGGAATTTTCCACCTCGTATTGTTAGCACATTATATTTAATACAAATTAAATAAAACACCCGCACACACGCATCGAGGGGAGTAATTCCCTTCTAAATTTTCTCCCCTCCCTCTTGTGATCCTTCCTCTATTTATAGGAAGGATTTCTGAAACATTCATTTGACAAAACGCGCAGAAAAAGGGAGAAAAAGGGGGTGGGTGCACCGAAATTCGGTGCACCCACCAGCTTTTGGGTGCACCGAATTTCGGTGCACCCAAAAGCAGGGGGGACACCCCCCCTGCTGGCCGCATGTGCGGCCAACTTTAAAGCTGGCCGCACATGCGGCCAGTCCACTGGTCGCACCAGCGACCCCTTTGCAGCCCCCCCCGCGTTCAGTACAGGCCTCTCTCGTTCTCGTCTTTTTCTTGTCCATTTTGTTCCGAATTAACGCGTTTTTATTCCACTTCGAAAAATCTACAAAACCAAAAAAAAAAAAATCAATTACTAATATTTAATTTACTTAAGAGATTAATAAAACTTAATTTAGCAGTATTAAACCGCATAAATACGGTACAATCAAAACAAAATAAATAAAATAAAATAAAAGGTAACTATAAAATAAAGTATAATTTTTTTGCGAGGCGGTCAAAAATGCCGTGTCTACACTAGGTCATATTGGTCTCGCCCCAACGTCATTGATTGCATACAATCCAACTCCCGACCGGGTTATTGGATCGTCGTGTCGTGTTTACCTTATCGACAATCTCAATTCTAAAACTCCATCGCCACTTCTATCGAGTATAAGACGGGAGAATACATGATTTCGAGTCAACGAAGAAGTCTCCATCAACGTCTTAACGACCTTAGTTCACGTGAGTCTTTCCCTAACGTCATCAATTGTCCACAATCCAATTCTCTCTCGGGTTATTGGATTATGGCGTTTGTCTATTCTAGTCCGAATCCGGGATTTGTCAAACCCTGTATTCTCATAATATCATTCTAAGCATAATAAACAAACAATACAGCAAACATAATCAAAATAATGAAGAACAACCGCTAACCAAACACAAACTCAACAAAACAACAATTTTATAAATTACATTAATCCCTAGATAAAAATCCGTTCAGCTCATGGCCATAGCCGATTATACAATAAAAACTAAGCTAAACATGCTCAAACAACAATCCTAAGTTAAGAAATAAAAGAAGAAACAAGAGAAATGTCATGACCCAACCCGGATATCTGACATCCCGGCTTGGCATGACATCACAACGTTACCCAAAACAACCAACCATATTTTATTTTATTTTCTCGACAATATGCAAACATCACTAACAATAAGTTATACATATTTATGTTATGGGAACACACCCGTCCCCCAAATATAATAACAACAAGATATAAAACCCTTAACCCCTCACAGGTTCGCCTCAGACAATTCATCTCAAACTTCCCCACGACTCCACCATAGGACTCTACGTAGCGCAAGTAGGAGATCGACCGTCTCCTAACTATTTCACCTGCGAGTGTACTGTCTTCTTAGTAAACACATTTTACAATAATATTAATTCATTTTACAACATCCAAATGGATCAAGCGTAAATATATAAACATCATATAGCTAGTAAAAATATCCTTATAATATAAGCAGTGAAAATAAAATAACAAGTATAAATTTCCATTCAAACCTATCCAGTATATAATATCAATCACTGTATAAAATAAATCTCCAAATATAATAAATTAAAACACCATATCTCAAAACACCACACCACCACGCTACTCACTGGCTAGCCATAGTGATCGTTTTAACCTCACGATCGGGAGTTGCAACGGTACCGTAACCATCCGTAGGATATGCCTTCCTAGCGGACCTAACTGCACAGATAATCACTATCAGACGTCTCCGAAGGACATAATATCATTCACCATATCAATCACCACCTGTTGGATACCCTTCAGACAAGACATAATATATGTAAAACCTAAGTTATAAGACGTACATCATAAATAGTCGCATTATAGAATGTTAGAGAATTTTAAGGTAAAAATTTCATCGATAAAAACTCAAATCAAAAGTTGGGGGTCACATTGGGAATTTAAGAACACAAAAATTTAAACTTAAGATTTGGAATTGGCAATTAGGAATCAAAAGTAAAAATGTTAAGGGAAAAATTATAAATATTGAAACTTTTAAAACTTAAACATATCAAAATAAGAATCCTAAAGAAAATGAGGGAAGGAAAGTGTAATTTAAACTTTTTTTTATATATAAATGTCTATACCCACACGGCAAACGGACGACGATCCACCGGCCAAAGAGGGGAGATCGAGGGACGATGTGGTAAGCTTAGAATTTGTTTAGCCACTAATTTCATGCATTAAAAACCCTCCTACATGCACTGAAGTGAGAAAATCGAAAAAAGAAGGAAAACTCAAAAATTCTAGAGAGAGAGAGAGAACCGGAGTGGAGGGGTCGTCGGTTTTTCTTGATTTGACGTTCTTCCGGTAGCCTGGTCATGTGGGCATTGTAAACGATTCCAAGGGAAGAGAGAGAGATTGGTGTGGCCGGTGGCGTGGCTCGTCGACGGAGTAGAAGTGCGCGTGTTAGCGTCGCCGGTGAGCAGAGTTGCGGATCGCCATTCGACCATCAACGATCGTCAGGAAGGTGAGTATTTATATGTATTTCTTCAATTAATTTATAGATGTATGCATGCATGAGCGAAACGAGCTGGGTCGGTAAGTTTTCGGCGGTGTGCTCGGTTTTCGTTTTCCGGCTGCATGTGGGTTTGCGTATGTGTGTTCAGATTTTCTGGCTACTGTGTGCGAGTGTGCGTGTGTGTGAAATGTATATTGCAAAAAGAAAAAAAAAAGAGAGAGAAAAGCCGAGACGGAGAAAGAAAGAGAGAGAGAACGATCACGGCGGTGGCGGTGGCGTGAGTGGTTGTGGCTACGGGGTGCCGCTGTGCGTGTGGGTCTCCGACGGTAGGGGTCGTTGGTCCCATGGCGTGCCGTCGGCAGTGGCATGCAAACGTAGTCGCATGCATGGGGGTGCGTGTGTGTGTCGCAGGGTGCGACGGTGGGTGAACAGTAGTTGTGGGTGTGCGATGGAGCTGGTGTGATGGCCGGAGGTAGTGTCGGAAGGATGTATGGGTGGTGTGGGGGTTGATCGGCGAGTCGGCAAGGAGGGGGAGCCACCGGCGGTCGGCAACGGTAGAGAGAGGGAGAGACCGCCGTCGGGGCTGGGAAGAACCGAAAAAAAAAATAAAAAAAAATTGCACAACTGACCCCAGAAAAAGGAAAAAATTCCACTTCAAATGAAAATCCTTTTCGCGGCCCGTGAATAACTCAGAAAGGATCTCGTTTGCCGTTAAATTTATTTTAGTTTTGTTAAAATTCAATCCTAACCTAAAATCTTTGTAACCGGAGTAATAAATTGGGATCGTTCATATTACGGGATTTCTTATGTAATAAATAATGGAACAAAATTATTAAGAATAATAACAAATCTCATAGATAAAATATGGGGAATGGAAAATGCGAAACTTAGGGCCTGCCTTACATGATTAGGTGATTTTACATGAAATATTAACTTAGACCCTATCATTTCTAGGTTCGCAGACGCCAACACCTCGGTAAGCTTTGGATAGTGAGGTTTTTGTAGCGCCAGAAACGAGGTGAGTGTACTGCCTTCTCCCCGAATTATTTGCATATATATATATGATGGAAACTGGTTGTATTTAAATTAGAAGCTTTTAGAAAAATTATGTGGGGATTAGACACTATTATTGAGTGATGTTGATCCGCTTCAACGGAGTGATGTTGATCCGCTTCGGTGGAGTGATGTGATCCGCTTCGGCGGAGTGATGTTAGACAATTATACTGCGTAGTGATTATTCGCTTCGGCGGAGTGATGGGTGTTCGTAGGAAGGCATATCCTACGGATGGTACGGTATCGTTGCAAACTCCCGATCGTGAGGTTAAAACGGTCACCATGGCTAGCCAGTGTGTGTTGTGGTGGAGGTGTGGTTTGGGGTGTGATGTTTTGTTTATATTGGATGATTTATTATTTATTTCAGGCGATTGATATGATATTTATACTGCCTGATTTTAAAAATGGAACTTATATATATATATATATATATATATATATATATATATATATATATATATATATATATATATATATATATATATATATATATATATATATATTACTACTGCATATATGGTGCTTATGCTGAATCCATGTGTAAATGTTGTGTTATCTAGAAAGTATTATTATTATTAAATAAGAATGATTTTATTGAGAATGCAGTACACTCGCAGGTGAAATGGCTAGGAATAGGTTCCCTACTGGCACGGGGTAGAGTCCGTCGATGGTATAGCAAGGAATTAAAATATTCGGGAAGTGCCGCCTGAGGCGAACCTAGGAAAGGTTCATCGTTTGTTTTTTTTCCTTTTGCTATTCTAGAAGGGATTTCAAGGACGGGTGTGTCTCTGGCTTGGAAAGATGTTTATGACTTGTATTTTGATTGTTTGTATAATTATGAATGCATACCGTCGCTTTTTAGTTGGTTTGTCGCCTAGGTAATGTCGTGTCGACGTCACGCCGGCCCCACAAGTGACGGGTGTCCGGGGTGAGATGTGACAATATAAATCACTACCTGCCGGACCACCATTCGGACAAGACATAATATAAATCACCACCTGCCGGACCACCCTCCGGACATGACATAAACTATGACATAGACCAAACAACAACATCATCAAATCAATAACGTCATCGTAAAACTACAAACAAAATCACCATTCTCCCGAAGCAGATAATCACCACTCTGCCAAAGCAATTAATTACCACCGTCAAATCAATAACACCGTCAAATTACCAACGTCCACCTCATTTCCAAAACCGATTTAATTCAAAAACCATGTTTTTCCTTCCTTTTATTAAAACCACCAAATCCAACGGATTATTTATAAAGCCTTTCTTTTTAAAACCCAAACAATTCAATGGTTATCCATTTTACCAACTCACCCATAACTGGCTTGATCCATATCATTTATAAAATCATACAGTCCAAGTAAAATCATTTTACACACGCATTTATATATATAAAAATAGTCTGGCAAGAAAACAGTACACTCACCTGATAACTCAGTCTTAAAACTCCACCAACTTCCCGCTGCTGAACTTCCAGTACTGCAAACCTATGTATGCCAGAACCTAAATTAATGTTTTAGAGTTAGACAACCCAATCATGTAATATGAATCCAACGTTCCTTAGTTTCCTACTCTCCGCATTTTGATCTATAAAAATATCATTCAATGAGTTCTATTTGGTTACTATTAATTGTATAAACTCTATTCGCATGAACGATCCTATTGATGATTACTTATAGAATTTTAAAGTAAAACAAACCAAGTTTAGAAATCATAATTGTAATTTAGAAGTGTTACCTGATCTGAACCACTCGTCAATCTCTTTCAAAACCTTGCCATTATGCACAGTGTCCACCGTTGCGGTACCAAACCCACCTCTGCAACGAACCAACACCTCTCTTTCATAAAAAAAAAAACCACTGCAGTCTCACCGCTTAGGCGGACTTCCCACCGCCTAAGCGGTGGATCACCGTGATGCACACTGACCACCCATTGCCTAGGCGAAAAATCACTACAGAGGCGGACGCTCCCCTGCTCCATTTTCTGATGTTCCATCGCCTAGGCGTAAAACCACCGCCTAGGTAAACGCTCAACAGTTTTTTTCTTTCCAGCTACACTGACTTCTCACTGCCACGGTAAAGGATCACACCACCGCGGTGATGGCCATTCTCCCATTTCTGCTCTGTTTTGAACTCCAAGTTTCTCTCTTTCGCTCTCTCTTCTCCCCAACTCCGACAACCACCACAAGTAACGGCTCACACAACCAACACCCACAATCCTCACAATCGGCCTACAACTAAATACCACCCACACCGAAACAGAAACGGAACGGAAACAGACACAAAACGGGAGTAGGAACATAATGGAAACAGAAACACAGAACACACGCACACCCACTTACCGGAGACGAGGTATCAACGCCGCAAGCCCACCGCCGGTGACTCTTCTCCCTCTTCCTCCTCTTCCTTTCTCTCACTTCCTTCTCTCTCTTCGATTCCGGACCCCTCTTCCTATTTTATCTTTGTGTGTATATATATATATATATATAAGAATGTGTATGTGCTCATCGGCCGGACAATAACCATGCCCCCCCTTATCATTTTCACTAACTCCCCTTCTCTCTCTATATATATAAAATGAAGACATTTTTTTGTAATAATACACAAACCTCCCCTTATATTATGTTGGGGTAGCAATTAAACCCAATCTATGTTTTAAAGTTTATATAAAATTTCAATACAACCCCCTAAAATTTTAATTCATATAATAAATATCGAAATATACCCCGGTATTTTTGAAATATTTAAAACGTGGCTTGAATTTTATGTAGGTCAAAAGTTGGGGTCTTACAACTCTCCCACCCTTTAAAGAAATTTCGTCCCGAAATTTTTGTATCAAACAAACAAAATGAACTAACATTTCGAGTCGCATCACCAGGTCACGCTAGATATAAAGTCCCATAACAAGAAGTCACCTTAGTTCATAGTCGTCAATTTCCACTCAAAAGTCATAACATTCTTCTTGCAAAAATATCGACATAATAATTAGTGTGCGTCTTGATTGGTAAACCTCATTATAAACAAACAATGGTTTAATGTTTCCATTGTTTCCGCTGCGTCACTCTTATGAAATCACAATCAGCAATAACGCTATATATTTTAAAAAAATTTGGGAAATTAAGTCTATTTCATTCCATCGCAACGACGCTTATCCATTGCCTTCGAAAATTTTTCAGTTATCAGTTGTAACAATATTTTCATTTAATCATCTATCTTAACAATAATCGCGATATTTTCATATCGATATCCTTCTCAACACCCAAATATTACCACCCCACATATCTATAACTTAGATATATCAAACAAATCATCTATAAAAATTTCTCTCAAGCTTCCACATTTGATCAAGTCCCTAATATGATCACGAGCTTCAATTTTCGATTTCACTTACATAACATGCTTCCTTCATGTATCCACGTATATATGACTCAAATACATAGGTGCACCCTAATCATAAGATTTGAAATATTCTAAAAATTACTAGCTACTGACTATAAAATATTATTTCCTGAATATATGTATAACTCAAAGATATTTCAAATTATCCTTCTTCCTTGCAATCTCAATAACTTCCCATTTCCATTACAAATATAGCCATATCAGGCTATTTCTAAATCTCGCAAAAGTTACGTTCTCCTATGCCAATTTGGTCTATCTAACCAAATCCTGAATCCCTCTCATATATCGCTTCAAGCGATGCCACCTGGGGCAACTAAAGGAGTATGGAAAAAAATCGACCCACACGTTCAAATAAATATCGGCTTCAGATACTACACAAAAATGGCGACAACACTTATGATTTCAACATTCCAATTCCAACTTTCCAAATAACCGATCAATAAATTTCCAAGAGAAATAAATCCTCCTCACTTTCAAAAGGGTGATTATCTTAAGCTAACTCGATTTACCATTTGCATTGAATTGATGCATCATGCAATTTGAACGATCCCATCAATATGCATACTAGCATATGCATCAGGAAATATTCTTCGAGCTACCTTCCCCCTTTCCCTTCTGGAATAGATTGAAACTACGATAACCCACTTGGATATAATTACTCTCTCTTAACTTTAATAACAAACAAAAGACCTAACTACAAATATTGCGATTTCCCATTTTCGTTCCAATCCACTAATAATACTCACGCAATATCGATAGTGTAATCTTACCAGAGCATTTCATATATTGTTTTATGCAT
Source organism: Eucommia ulmoides (assembly GCA_016647705.1). Classification (NCBI taxonomy): domain Eukaryota; kingdom Viridiplantae; phylum Streptophyta; class Magnoliopsida; order Garryales; family Eucommiaceae; genus Eucommia; species Eucommia ulmoides. The sequence goes on along the minus strand of CM028335.1, from coordinate 8,638,387 downwards.
CTCTCTTAAGATATCTTCCGTAATTTGACATTATCTATCCTACGCACTTTATTTCCAATCACTATAACTTGTCACACTTGTCAGCTCTACAGTTAATTCTCCCCTACTTCGCTAAGCCTTGTTGATTGGACATCTAACTTTTGCACTTCCACCATACAATCGATAAATATTAAATTCATATTACAGGCTCACAGAGAGTGGTCATCCGACCAACTGCCTGCTGAACTCATAAAGATCTCAACGTGATACATACATTAGTATAAACATTTTGAATATCCGCAGTCACGTTTTACCGATTCCAGTCTCAAAGTATTTTCTACAACATTAGCCTTTCCTGAATACTCAGGGATAATACAACTATAGTTTTTAAATTAATGATTGTTCAACGCCTCAATTTCAAATTTATTTCCTCTGGAATTGCAAATATGACAAACTCTGGGGGTCAATGCATATCCCACGAATTTCATCATACAGGAAATGTTGCTAAAATGTGAAGGCAACAACAATTACTGTTACTCCAAAATTTTTCAAATTTCGGTCATACTTGTTGGCCTTCTCCATACTTCATGAAATCACAGCTTCGATTCCCCCTTGGGTTCACCTAAAGGCTATGTCTCAAAATTTCTTATCCCAGAATTACCACTTGATCCAACCAAAACTCACATGCAATTGAATTTGACAACAACTATTTATTCTCGCAGCATTTACCACACAATCTAGGGATGTGCTGTATACTTTGTTTTACGCTCAACCAAATCTTCGTTTTCACCACGTCACATTCTCTAACCTCTAACTAGTAATACCTTATACAAAAAATTTTGCCACCCAATCTTTCACGTTGTTGATTTAAACAAACCATTCATTCTACCCGATGAATTACTAACACCGGATTTTCATGGAGAAAAACACAAGCTCATACTTATTGTAACGACCCGATTTTCCAGGGTCGTCACACAGCTTTTCCTATAGAAATTTCCTAAACCGAAACTACTCACTCGAATTCTCAATATTCAGCAAATTCTTAAATAATGAAACTTTACGACAAAAAAAATTATAAAATACCACTAAGCGAAAATCGATCTTCTATTTAAAATTTATCCGCACATTTACAGAACGATGACCCACTTTAAAATCCCATATTTTTCACATTTTATCACCTGATTGTGTTTAACCCACTTAACGAATCAGACATTCACTTCTTAAAAAATTATAGAGCTTATTTTACAACAACCACAATTTCTAATCACACTTACTAGCACTTCAACATTTCTCGGAACTACATAGGGAAAATCCCTAACTACTACCATATCTACCGCCTAAACTTGTTATATCCGGTGCCCATCTCCCGCATACTTCATTTTGATATTCTATCTTTAATGCCTTTCTAACCTCCTAGACCCACTCTCAACTAAGTGGGGTACGAATTACACCTTCCCAACAATATGCCATTTAATTCTTTTAAACTTTGACTCTACCTCAAACAAATGAACTCTATCTATGTGCACTTATTTTTTTTATTTTATCTTTATCCAGACTCAAATTCTCGACTATTTTCTACCTATCATCTTCTATTACGATTGTTGTATCTACAAGTTTCATAAACTTTTACTCTACTTTTGTGCTAGTCTAGAACGTACTACCTTTTTGTCCCAGTTTTCTAATATCTTTAGTTTCCAACTAATATATCTCTCTTTTTAATATCATTATAAAATGTCAATAATATTGCCTAGAAGGCGATGTTATACTCATTTGAATATCACTTCATGTTTCAACTTAAATGTGATCTGCTATAATATCTGCTATTTTCAATGTCGACATTATTGGACGACTTATTGGGTACTACCAATAGTTATCTCATCACCACTTAATACGCATATAATTGCTTCTCAATTGAAATCTCACATCCAACTATTCGCACTCCCACAATCGCAATCCACCCATTTTTTTACCACCAATAATCGCAACACCACTCAAATCCACCCATCATGATACCAATGCACTAACTAACGGAATGAAAGAACTAACACTCACGTATTGATTTCACCTATCGACACCCTATCTCATATCCCCTATTGACTAACTAGACAACTGACAAGTCCTCCTATCTCATGGTCTCTACTGACACATCTTCTGTCAAGTCTACAGAACCTATAACCTAGGCTCTGATACTAAAATTGTCACGACCCGACCCGGACATCCGACATCCTGGCCTGGCATAACATCACGACGTCACCCAAAACAACCAACCATTTTTTTTTTCCCGATAATATGCAAACATCACTAACAATAAGCTATACATATTTCTGTTATGGGGACACACCCGTCCCCCCAAATATAATAACAACAAAATATAAAATCCTGAACCCCTCACAGGTTCACCTCAGACAGTTCATCTCAAACTTCCCCGCGACTCCACCATAGGACTCTACCTAGCGCCAGTAGGGGACCGACCGTCTCCTAGCTATTTTACCTGCGAGTTTACTGCCTTCTTAGTAAACACATTTTACAATAATAGTAATTCATTTTACAACATCTAGGGAAAAGTACGATTTAGACCCTCTAACTATTGACACATTTTTAAGTGGTCCCTCTAAGTTTAAACGTTTCATTTTAAACCCTCTACGTATCTAACGTTTTAAATTCGTCCATCCGTCAGAGATTCCGTTAAAACTAACAGAATCTCAGGGGCAAAATGGTCATTTCAGGTTTTTTTAATTTTTTAACCATTTTTAATTTTTTTTTTAATTTTTTTTCCTTCCTCTATCTCTCCCGCCACCTCCCTCTCCTTCTTCCTCCCTTTCTCCTCTCTCCCTCCCACCCCACCCCCTGTTGCAGGGGGCGCAACCACCCCCTGTTTCAGGGGGTGATTCCACCCCCTACAACAGGGGGTGGTTGCGCCCCCTGTTTCAGGAGGGGTGGCGCCACCCCCTGTTGCAGGGGGTGGTGTAACCCCCCCCTGAAATAGGGGGCGCAACCACCCCCTGTTACGGGGGTGGGGTGGGAGGGAAAGAGGGGAAAGGGAGGAAGAAAGAGAGGAAGGTGGCGGGAGAGAGAGAGGAAGGGGAGGAAGAGAGAGAGGAAGGGGAGGATGAGAGAGAGAAAAAAAAATTAATTAAAAATGATTAAAAAATTAAAAAAACGTGAAATGACCATTTTTTCCCTGAGATTCTGTTAGTTTTGACGGAATGTTTGACGGAGGGACAAATTTAAAACGTTAGATACGTAGAGGGTTTAAAATGAAACGTTTAAATTTAGAGGGACCACTTAGAAATGTGTCAATAGTTAGAGGATCTAAATCGTACTTTTCCCCAACATCTAAATGGATCAAGCGTAAATATATAAATATCACATAGCTAGTAAAAATATCCTTATAATATAAGCAGTGAAAATAAAACAATAAGTATAAATTTCCATTCAAACTCATCTAGTATATAATACCAATCACCGTATAAAATAAATCTCCAAAATATAATAAATTAAAACACCATATCTCAAAACACCACATCACCACACCACTCACTGGCTAGTCATAGTAATTGTTTAACCTCACGATCGAGAGTTGCAACGGTACCATAACCATCCGTAGGATATGCCTTCCTAGCGGACCTAACTGCGCAGATAATCACCTACCGGATATCTCTGGAGGACATAATATCAATCACCACCTGTCAGACCACCCTCCAGACAGGACATCATATAAATCACCACCTGCCGAACTACCCTTCGAATAGGACATAATATAAATTATCACCTGCCGGACCACCCTCTAGACAGGACATAAACTATGGCATAGACCAACCAACAACATCATCAAATCAATAACGTCATCGTAAAACTACAAACAAAATCATCATTCTGCCGAAGCAGATAATCACCACTCTACCGAAGCAGATAATCACCACTGTCAAATCAATAACACCGTCAAATTACCAACATTCACCTCATTTCCAAAACCGATTTAATTCAAAAATCATGTTTTTCCCTCCTTTTATTAAAACCACCAAATTCAACAGATTATTTATAAAGTCTTTCTTTTTAAAACCCAAACAATTCAATGAAAATTCATTTTACCAACTCACCCATAACTGGCTTGATTCATATCATTTATAAAATCATACAGTCTAAGTAAAATCATTTTCCACACGCATTTATATATATCAAAATAGTTTGGCAAGAAGATAGTACACTCACCTGATAACTCGCTCTTAAAACTCCACCAACTTCCTGTTGCTGAACTTCCAGTACTGCAAACCTATGTATGCCAGAACCTAAATTAATGTTTTAGAGTTAGACAACCCAATCACGTAATACGAATCCTACGTTCCTTAGTTTCCCACTCTCCGTATTTGGATATATAAAAATATCATTCATCGAGTTCTATTTAGTTATTATTAATTGTATAAACTTTATTCGCATGAACGATCCTATTGATAATTGCTTATAGAATTTTAAAGTAAAACAAACCAAGTTTAGAAATCATAATTGTTATTTAGAAGTGTTATCCGATCTGAACCACTCGTCAATCTCTTTCAAAACCTTGCCATTATGCACAGTGTCCACCACCGCGATACCAAACCCATCTCTGCGGTGAACCAATACCTCTCTTTCATAAAAAACACCTACTGCAGTCTCACCGCTTAGGCGGACTTTCCACCGCCTAAGCTGTGGATTACCCTAATGCACACTGACCACCCAGCGCCTACGCGGATGCTCTCCTGCTCCATTTTTTGATGTTCCACCGCCTAGGCGGACGCTCAACAGTTTCTTTCTTTCCAGCTACACTGACTTCTCACTGCCGCGGCGATGGCCATTTCCCCATTTTTACTCTATTTTAAACTCCAATTTTTTTTTTCTCTCTCTCTTCTCCCCAACTCCGGCAACCACCACAAGTAACGGCTCATACAACCAACACCCACAATCCTCACTATCGGCCTACAACCACCCACACCCAAAACAAAAACAGAACGGAAACAGACACAAAACGGGAGCAGGAACAAAATGGAAACAGAAACACAGAACACACGCACACCTACTTACCAGAGATGAGGTATCTTCGCTGCAAGCCCACCGTCGGCGACTCTTCTCCCTCTTCCGCCTCTTCCTTCTCTCTCTTTGATTCCGGACCTGTCTTCCCATTTTATCTTTGTGTGTGTGTGTGTATATATATATAAGAATGTGTATGTGCTCATCGGCCAGACAATAACCATGCCTCCCCTTATCATTTTCACAAACTCCCCTTATGTTGGGATAGCAATTAAACCCAATTTATGTTTTAATGTTTATAAAAAATTTCAATACAACCCCCTAAAATTTTAATTCATATAATAAATATCGAAATCTACCCCGGTATTTTTGAAATATTTAAAACGCGGTTTGAATTTTATGTAGGTCAAAAGTCGGGGTCTTACAAGAAACTTAGCCTAGTCCGAAGATTTATCGCTAAAAATGTTCCGAGATCGCTCCTCCTTCGTTGCAATGTGATCTTCTCCTTAGGATTTGAATGAGCACTCCCAAAACCTCTCAATCTATCCTCCTAAAGTCTATGGAGGTCCCTTGGCCGAATGGAGAGGAGAGGAGGAGAAAATGGGATCAAAATATGCTAAAATATCTAAAATAATACAAAGGTTACGACCGCAGCGATGGGATCACAGCTGCGGCAGTGTAAATGCAGAGCCGTTACAAACTTTCTGTTGTTTTACCGCCGCAGCGGTGGTGTCCCGTTGCAGCGGTGACACGCTTTCTTATTTTAGTTGTAACTTCTTTGTCTGAGCTCTGATTGAGATGATTCAAAAACCTATAGAAAGATAAGAAATAGTTCTAAAACTTCCATGTTTTGGGGTTTCCCAAAATCAAAATGAATCATGTTCAAATTTGGCCTTGAATTTACAACACCTGTACCAACTTTGCACATTTTCACCCATTTTTCCATCATTCTTGATCCGATTTGATAATTTTTTATCCATTTACATACCTTTTCACCTCAAACGCCTAATTTAGACAAAAACACATAAAAACATATTAAAATCTATTAAAACGTAATAAACGTACTCAAAAACTAATAATTTTTTGTTTAGAAATAGATAGGTAATTTACACCTTTCACGTGCCCTATACCCTTGTGGACGCTTTGGTTATAAAGCTCCAAATCTTGACTTTGAAGTCAGAAGGATATTAGTTGATAAAGCCAGTTCGCTCAATGTCATCTTCGGCGAAATGCTCGACCAAATGGGCATCCCCAACTCCGATATCACACCAACCCAGACATTAGTGGTGGGGTTAAACGGGAACTGGAGCTCACCGGTGGGAATGATCGTCTTACCTGTCACGTCCAACAGACGTGGGGATGAGTCAACCAGGGCCATGGAATTCACTGTAATTAGTTCAGCAGCCCCGTATAATGCAATAATGAGATGTTCATGGCTCTATGAAATGGGTGCTATGGCGTCAACTTGGTGTGTCAAGTATGTGAAGGATGAAGAGGTGGCCACTGTTCGTGGAGACGAGGCTGCACCGAAACCATGCTTAGAGACGAACAAGAAGAGGACTCCTCCAACACAATTGGAACAAAGGCCCATCATGGCTAAGGTCAATGACCGAACCATATAGTAGGACAACGTCGGGTGTCAAAACAGCAGCTCGGCACAACAGAGGGAAAATATTGGGCAGTAGATCAACGACCCTATGCAACAGCTTAGGAACGTCTAGCATCGGACCAACAACCCAGCTCAACAGTGGGGGAGAACCGAAGGTCAAATCGATAGCTCAACTCAGTAACAAGACATCTCTTACACCGATAACACAACTCAGAAGCAAAGGGACACTGGTGTCCAGGTCACCGGTATAGCCCAGAAGCGGGAACGTAACGAAATTCGAGCCTCCGACACAGTTCGGCCTGGCACCTCAGTCCAGGAAATAGATGACTTTAGGGAACATCCTGTGGTCCTACGGCCCTGCATTAAGAAGATAACTTTAGGCCAGGGGACCAAAAGGTTGTTGATAGGCACGTTGTTATGCCATTGAGAAGAAGAAGATCTTATTCAACTGTTGGAGAAGAACTTAGATATATTTGTTTGAGCACCTGAAGATATGAAGGGGATTAACCCAGAGATAGTGGTTCATGAACTCAACATTTCAGAGTCTTTTTCCCCTATAGTGGTTCACAAACTCAACATTTCAAAGTCTTTTTCCCCTATAAGGCAGAAGAGAAGAATGTTCAGCCTGGAGAAGAAAGATGCAATAGAGTCAGAAGTACAAAGACTGATCGGACATATAAGGGAAATGGTCTATCCAAAGTGGCTAATCAATCCAGTCCTGATTAGAAAGAAGAGTGGCAAATGGTAGATGTACGGACTTTACTAACTAGAACCGAGGATGCCCAAATGACTGATACCCAATGCTCAGAATTGACCAAATGGTGGATGTGGCGGCCAGACACGAGTTGTTGTCAATGATGGATGCCTATGCAGTATACAATCAAATGTGAACCAATCCTCCAAATGAAGAGGCAATGGCCTTTATCACCCCTAGAGGTACGTTTTGTTATAAAGTTATGCCCTTTGGTTTGAGAAACGCGAGGGCAACATACCAACGTCTTGTGAACTATATATTCCAAGAAATGATTGGAACGACGATGGAAGTCTATATAGATGAAATGTTGGTTAAAAGTTTTAAGAGAAAATATCATTTGGAACACCTGGGAGAAGCTTTCGCAATACTACAAAACTACAACATGAAGTTGAACCCGGAGAAGTGTGCCTTCGAGGTACAATCGAGCAAATTCTGAGGCTTTCTAGTAAATGGGGTAGGCATCACAATTGATGCCAGACAAATAGAAGCTATTAGAAGGACGAAGTTACCTACGACAATACTTGAAGTCCAAGTCTTGATTGGAAAATTGGCGGCCCTAAACAAGTTCATCTCCAAATTAACGGACAGATACGCACCCTTATTCAAGATCTTGAGAGGGAACAAGCATTTCAGTTAGGATAAAGACAGTAAATGTACATTACAATCCATTAAGGAGTATTTGGGTACGGTGGGTACTCTGGACAAGGCTGAGCTTGGGGATGATTTTTATCTCTACTTGGAGATGACCTCTATCGCAGTCAGCATAGCTCTGGTAAAGGAGTGTGCATGAAGGCAAAGGCCAGTCTTTTACGTAAGTAAATCACTGGCACCAGTAGAGACCAGCTATACTAAGCTTGAGAAGCTCGCCCTAGCCCTGATCACCGAAGCCTGGAAACTGCGACCCTACTTCCAAGCACACGGGATGTATATTCTAACCTCATATCCACTCAGGGTGGTGATGCACAAAATGGAGGCTTTGGGTCACCTTATGAAGTAGGCAGTGGAAAAATCTTCATACTTACAAACCAAGGACGGCAATGAATGACCAAGCACTGGCTGACTTCATTGTCGAACTAACGCCACCAGAGAAGATGGCCATAGAGGATGGAAAATGTCCAATAGCTCCGACAAAACCATGGAAATTATGGGTGAATGGAGCGTCAAACTCACAGGATTGTAGAGTCGATGTAGTCCTTGAAACCCCAAAAAGAAATCAACTCGAGAGAGCTGTACAGCTCGGATTCAGAGCATCCAACAATGAAACAGAGTATGTGGCGGTAATCTTAGACCTGACCTTAGCCAAGGAGTTAGGGGCTTACAATGCGAAGCTCAGGTTAGATTCACAGCTCGTACTAAACCAAATAAATGGAGATTATGTGGTCAATGAATGAAGGTTACGCCTATATTTCAATAGAGTGAAAGAGTTGGTGAAGATCTTTGGTAGCTGCAAAGTGTAGGCAATTCAGAGAACCAAGAATGAGAAGGCCGATGCATTATCAACACTAGTGTTGACCTTCGGTCCTGATCAACAATTCAAAATGGTAGATTATTTGGAACAACTATCAGTATAAGCTCAGATCAGATCCTGCGCAAGCATTAGAGAGTTGGGACAAGACAAAGACTAGAGGACCCCCTCAGTATGTTACTTGACCGAAATGATGCTGCTAGACAGCAAAGAGGTAGCATGAAAGGTTCTGTACAAGGCGATGAGATACATCATGATGGATGGTAAGTTGTATCGAATATTATTCACGTAGGCCAGACTGCTTTGCTTGAGGCCGAAGGAAGCTGCTTATGTGATGCAGGAAATCTATGAAGGAATTTGTGGGAATCACATAGGAGGAAGAACTTTGTCACACAAGGCACTCACCATTGGGTATTATTGGCCAACTATGCGCAGCGATGCGAAAGAGTACATCAAGAAATGTGACAACTGCCAATGCCCCTTGCAACCACAAACGCCCATTCTTAGCTCGTGACCTTTTACCCAGTAGGGAATGGACGTTCTAGGCCCATTCACACCACACATGGGAATAAGAAGTATTTACTAGTGGTAATTGATTACTTCACCAAATGGGTGGAGGCTAAAGCGTTCGTCACAATAGGTGAGAATGAAGTCAAGAACTTTTTTTGGAAGCATATGATATACCATTTTGGCATTCCAACAGTGCTGATATCAAACAACGGGACGTCTTTTACCGGGGGAAAAGTTTCTTGGATGTACGACGAGCTAAAGATACAACATCGAACATCAAGCCCCGCCTATCCACAAGCTAATGGGCAGGTAGAGGTGACGAACAGATCTATCAAGAAAGCTCTCAATAAACGATTGGACGACGCTAATGGCAAATGAGTAGAAGAGATCCCTATAGTATTATGGGCTCATCGCACCACAACAAGTTCAGCTACGGGAAAGACACCCTATTCCATGACATATGGCACAGAAGCAATAGTCCCAGTAGAGATTGATTTTCTCTCAAGACAATATAGTATAATCAATCTCGTAGAAAATGAATGAGCAATATGCCTAGAATTAGATCACTTAGAAGAGAAATAAGACCAGACAACAATGAGGATGGTAGCTTATAAATCAAAAATGGTGAGGACTTTCAACAATACAGTACGACCAAGGCACTTCACAGTGGGGGTGCTAGTGCTTCGGAGAGTAATGCCAAACCGCCTAGAGGCTCGATTATGAAAACTTGAGCCAAGTTGGGAAGGGCCATATAAAAAGATCAAGGTGAATAGGCCTACGACATACTGACTGGAAGATTTGAATGGAGCTCCGGTCCCAAGACCATGGAATATTACACATTTGCGAAAATACTTCGTGTGAGTTCCCAAACTATTTGTTGTATTAAGTTTGAAGGAAAAATAGTTGTTGTTTTGGTCGAAAATCTTTCAATAAGCATTTATCGTTTTTTATATCCAACGAAGACTGCAATGAGAATAATTCCAACACTTGAGACTTGAAACATACTAAGGATAAACTGCCCAGCCCACCAAGGCCAGCCCAATCCAAACGTGTCTACCTAGTCCAGTCCACGTCCGAACCAAACTACCCAGTTCAGTTCAGTCACACTACTAGAACCAGTTGCTTAGCCCAGTTCACCAAATTAAGATCGACACAACGAACTAAGGAAACATCAGGTCCAACTCATCCTAAAGCTAATGACAACAACCCAACATAAACTAGCTTAGTGCAACCAGAACAACTAGGCAATTCATCCTAAATGGCCTGGATCAATTACAACAACTCATTGTCAAATTTCAGCTTAGCAAAACACTATTTATCTGTCTAAACCCACACAGTCCACATCACGTTTATTACATAAACTCAATATGGAAGAGGGCAGATGATAGGATAATAAAAGGTTCATTTGCTGACACTTACACAATCATATCATGTTTATTACTTAAGCTTAAGGGGAGATTCACCTTTATTGCCTTAGATTTCGTTGTTGATTAAAACACAAGAATCAAGAGCACGCACTCTGCATATGGATGAGGTTTGAGCACCGTTGGTGCATAAAACTGGTACACACCTCGAGTATGGTCCAGTCGGATGACAAGTGGGTCCTCTTGCTGAGGTGGAGTCGTCGGTTGAAAAGTTCTCGCGTGAGCTGTGCTGGGTCCTGGAAGGACTGACCTGTTGTGTCTAGAGTCCTGCTCCTCAGAGAGTGTACCTGCAGAAGGCTCAGACTGGGGTTTATCCCGATGAAGCTCCTCCGGCGTGGTAATCAGTGCTCAGAGAGAAAAGGTACAGAATATAGCAAGTAAACAAATGAACTCGCGCGTAATCTAAATCATTAAAGCGTACATCGGGCTTACATAGCCCCTGATATATATAGGCATTGGAGATGATTAGTCAGGTCTAAACACGATTAACTAGTCGAAACCCTATGTTTAGCCGATAATCCAGAACGTTTAGGAGATAATTGTTGGGCTTGGACTTTTGGGCCCATTTAGCGAAGCTCACGGGCCTTTGTCAAACCTGCGACGGTGAGCTGGTGGAGGAGAGCGAAGAACCGTGGAGTCCTAGGGAAGAAACAAGGTGAAAATGGGAGCCAATCGAGGTGAACGGCTGAGTCCCTGAAACTGATCGTCGAGGGCATGGCGCAGAGCTCAGAGCGGCACGTCCCTGCGGGGCTCCTCGCTCCTCCCTGGGTGCAAATGAGATTCCAGGGAAAAGTCGTAGTCGGTGTATGCTCCAGCGTAGAGTTGTGGATTCTGGAATATGTCTATGTCATTGCGAGAGTTGACACGTGGCTGGGTCTCATTTGCTGACTCAGAGGTGCCCAAAAATACCCTCATCAAGCACCATCTTATTTTTTAGGAAAAAAAAAATCAGCACACAATTGCGACAGTTTCATACGAATAATGAATTTTTTCATTACAATTCAAAATACAAAGATTTCTTGAACTTATTACTCCCTACAACGGAGTTGACACACAGTGAGACGTGATTACAGTTTATCATGTCAAGAGTTCTATTGTTCTTTTCCAGTCTTGAACTTATCACTCCCTACCATGGAGTTCAAACCAGAAAAGAAAACTATATATATTGTTCAAGAAATGCGCTCGAGTCCTTTTTCGAACACGTAGGAGCTTATTTGGTGACTAATAGGCCTATACTGTTTAAAAACTGCTCTTGAGGTTTTTTTACAAAAAAAAAAAGTAAAACTATTCCGATCCCAAAGACAGTGAAAAATCCGAGCCTTCGGAGTTCGAGTTTAGGCAGTAGAAGTCGCCCGGCTCGTACTGGCTCAACGCTAGAGATAGGGAACGTATCTTCTCCCTCTGCTTCTCATTCTTGTCTAGGAGATTCTCCTTCATCACCTACAGTGCAACGGGCTTTGTGGAGTTGCACTCTGTCCCGCAATGCCTCATTTCATTTCTCTACCGCCTGCAACTAATTAGGGAGCTCTTGGAGTTGGGATACCGCGCAAATATGGGCAGCATCGATGGAGGTGTAAAGGACGAAGGCATCCTCAATTGCTCGAAGCTGAGGGTGTTGCTCGTCGAAAACCTTGGCCTTCATCATGAGTTGGTGAAAGAGGATCCCATGTTTGATCTCTTTCTTTCGTTTAGCTTGAATGACGTAAAAAATATCAGAAGCAGATGATGAAGAAGCCATAAGAAAAAAAAAAAAAAAAAAAAAAAAAAAGAGGAAAACGAAGAAGAAGGACTGGAGAAGGTCTTGAGGAAGTTTGGCCTTAAATAGCCAAACCAATTATTGTGAAGCGACGGGAAAAGGGAAGGCCAATTGTCGCGATATTTATGACCGAACAGCGATAGTGAATATCGAGGGTGAAATGATGGTTTCCCAATTCAAGTACGGCAAGGGTTTAAGGCAGACCATGATTACTTAAACGACATCATTTACGATTACCGATAAGGTCACATTAGGGAAGGACGATTAAGGAATCAAACGGTGTTCAGCCGATCTGTACCGTTGGGCAAAGGTAAGAGCTTGGTCGGATTTAGACTAATCTCATTCAAATACAAGGCCCAATCCAACCAAGAGAGAGCCAATCTTAACTGAAGAAATATTAGGCCCAACCAGAAGGACCAAAGGCCTAACACACAGCCGCTAGCACCTTGGATGAAGGACTCTACTTGGCCCAAGGCATATCGACTACACTGTTTAGCTCAGCTTCCCCAAATTATAATTTGTCCAGAAATTCAAGAAAGGGCCAACCTCGGAGAAGCACATACCAATGAACTAAAGAAAATGACATTCCGTCCTGATATAATCAATTGGTACGAAAAGTCAGGAGGGCAAATGATGTAGGAAAAATTCCCACGTGCGAATAATAGAGTCGGACCCGGGACAGCGAGTCGGGCTGTTGAATAAGACCCAACCCGATTGTGCAAAGCTACAGACCAACGACTAGCCGTGGGCCACCGAATTAGATGACCCAAAGAAGAAAGCTCAGGCCTGCTAATGAGGCCCACTGCATAGAAGGACCAACCCAACGAAAGATAAAGTGTCTGATGGAGGCCCAAGAGTCGGATCCAAAACAAACAAGTTGACGGTAACTGTTACCTCACCAACCCTGTCACCTATGCACAGGCGTGATTTATGCCACTTCTCGTAATGAGAGCACGAGCTACGATCACGGCGGCCGATTATGGAACGTGGAGAACATCATGGCAGAAAGGACTGACTCGAAAAGAGATCTATATATACAGTGGGATAAGTATGAGAAGAAAGATTGAGGACTTTTGGGGGCATGCAATTGTTCTTTTCTTATTTGAGAGCCTTTTCTATAATCATTGTATCTTGTACCCTCTTTAGAGAATTGTAATCTAAGAGGGTAATATGTGTTATTGAGATTTCCGGCACATGTGGTTTTGGTTTACACACTGGGCGAATTTTGGCAACATCAATTCTAATTCTTATCATTATTATTATTATAACACAAATACATATGTAATCTTACATCTATATGTATGTTTAACTATTATGTGTTGTTACAGTAAATATATTATTTTTATTATTTATACAAATGTCCCCTTTAAAATTAAAAAAAAAAATATTAATTATTTTTTAAAATTCTTAAAAGTATATTTTAAATAATATATAGTCTCAAAACCTTTAAAAGTCAATTTAAAATTTACATTGAACCCCAAAAATTATCAAATATTATTTATATTATAAATTTACAAAACAATCCCAATAATATTAAAGTTTTATAAAATAATATTTTCAAAAATATAAATTTTCGGGTATTACACTGAGAGATGAAATTGCAAATCCTATTTTTTTATAGCTGAGTTTATTTCGATCTAACTGTCCAGGAATGTGGAGTAAAATGTCTTTAATCTGACAATTCTCTTTAGTTCCGTCTTGATTTATTATATAAATATATAAACAAATCACTGATATAAAATTTGAATTTATAAATAATTCTTTTATTAAATTTAAAATTCATATTAATTTTTATAATTATGATACAATGCGTCATCATCGACCGACTTATCAATCCCTTAATGAAAGCACGAAAAATGGATGTCACAAATATATCATTGAAATTTGATCAAACCACCGACAAAAACAGTGTGTACATAGACTACGGATAGAACACGTCATTATTCTTTTGATTTTTATTTTTCAGGAGATTGAGAGTGGACCCCAGATGGGGGTGCAGGGGGCCCATAGTACTGCGGGACCCGCACACGCCCCCTGGCTCTACCGAGAAGATAACATCCAAGGGCTACGATCAAGAAGAAGAGTATCACCGGAAGTGAGATCACGATGACGTAACCCATCTTCAATCCACAATTATTATTACTTCCTGCGGCAGAAACAAAAATAAGGGCGTGTTTGGCTTGAAACAAATTAGTTTTCTCTTATAGGGATTTATAGCAACGGTTCCATCTTGGAAAGTAGAAACCAAAACTGTAAAGCATCCCAGAATCAAAACCCCCCATTTCTATGAAAATCATTTTAAAATCAAATTGTTTAATTTTATAAAAAATTAAAATTAGAACCAAAATCTCAAAATTACTAATCATTAAGGTTATTTAATTTTATAAAGAATCAAAATCGTACAGAACGGTGAATAATTGTTTCTTATATATAAATAAAAACATAACTAAAATAATAAAAAAAATTATGAAAATCCTAAAATTAGTCCAATTAATCCTATAACATATACATACACTAGAGGACAAAATATAAATAAATATAAAAAATAAGGATAATATGTAATTGGTTACTCAGTTCGATTTCACAGTTATTATCTCAAAACCAAAAACATTTTTATTTCAATTCCAAAACTAAAACCGTAACCAAAGCTATTTAATCAGTTTCAAAACCTAACCATTTGGTTTAATTTGATTCGGTTACTCATGGATCGGGTTAAATTGCCATCTCTATTATCTGAAGCTACATAAATTTTAGTAGCTTGATAAGATCTGTTTGGTTGGGTTTTAACAATTCTAAAAAAAAAAAAAAAAAGAAATAAAAAGAAGAGAGAAGGAATTAATTTACAGAAATAACATAGAGATCTTCAATTCTGACAAACCGCAACTCCGACTGGCTTTTACCGGCGAATGCGTCGTGCAGGAGAGAGTGATAAAGATGAGAGAGAGGGGAACTGAAGTGAACCGAACAAGATTGTCAAAAACCGGACTCTATTCGTGATAAGGATCCGTGGCATCTTTCTACAAATCTTTTACGCATTGGACGAAGAATAAATTACACTTTTACACTCTAATTTAAAACATATAGTTTATTGTAGTGAGTAGCAAACTAGATCCTCAATTCAATTCAAATACCTCCTACATGTATAATGCAATTTGCCCTTCATCATTTTATCTCTAATATTTGTGTTTGATAGAATTGTTAATTTTGTTAAAAATGAGTATATTCATAATATAATATATGAGCTTTGGTTAAATCTTAGGTTTATTGGGTTAAACTCTAGTTAATTGTATATATATAGACACTTTTGTACATTTTTGTAACTTTAATACAATTATCTTATATTCTCACTCAATTATGTCTCTCAATCATTTTGACATGGTATCAAAAATCAATTTTTTTTTAATCATGTTCTTACTAAAATTTTAATTTGAGGGTGCTAATGTAAATTGAATAATTTTTAGTCTTCAAATTTTATACTTATCAAACAGATAAAGAGAATGCAAAACACTCAAAAATCGTCATTTAAATTTTTAATTTTATCAAATAAACTTCTGATATTTTCAACATTTAAAATTTAATACTTTAAAATTTAAGTAATTATCAAATATGCGCTTACCCTATCTTCTCAAGTCCTCATCTTCCCATCACCATGAAGTCCTCACACCACCAACATGAGTTGATCCAAGTGGAAGGGTTTGAACTCCTTAAGCAACATCTCCTAAGATCGAACTTTGAGAGGATTGTATATGAAAAGTGCTCTACTGGGAGGGATCCTCGCTTCTAGCACCCGACAATACTTCAAGGGATTAATCTCTGCCGACTATGGTACGGGATACCCTGGAAAACTGGAAAAAAAATGAAGCCCTCACCCCAACAATATCACTTAACAATAATGGCCTCCACTTTTCCGGCTATGGGATCTCTAATAGGCCCATGGGCCTTGAAAGAGGTCCACTGCATCCCGTATGCACTAGGTTATTTCTCTAAAGTATGGGTATCTTGACTTTGTAGCATTTGTCTCCTAGACTATTCTCATGTCATGTCGGAGAGGTTTCGTCGAAGAGGATCCCAACAAGTTTTTTGTGCAGGTCTTTAGGTCATCAGCTCGGCCAATACCCGCTATGTCACATATCACAATTTTCAGCTTGGAGTCCATCTCAATAAATCTCTTATCATCTGTTCGCGTCGAAAAAATAGAAATCGTCATAATTAATTTTGCAGGTTATTTTTAACAATTAAACTATTAGTTAGATAGCATTTAGTAGTAAAAAATGAAGTCATAAAATTAAAATTTTAAGTGAATTTTAGATTTATTACCCGTGTTCATTTGTAATTCAAATTCCATGCAACCAAACACGATTAATTATTATATTTTAATAATATAATTTCGATATTATGAAATTATAAGGTTAGAAATTGAGTCTTAAAATTAATAGGACTAAAATTTACATTAAATATAAAAATAGGTTGACTTTGCAAATTATCTATTTTTTGTACTTTGATTTGTTTTGGATTGAAAAACCATGACAAAAAATATATTTAACTACACTTCAATTATTTTTCTTATTACAATACTAATTTTGAACCATCAATATATAGTCAATTTATGCAAACGAGCCTAAACCTTAATTATTATCTATGTAAAGACACATTTGTATATTTTTGTACACTGTACTTGGACATATATTAATATAATCATCTCACATTCGCTCTCAAAATTCCGTCCCTCAATTAAACTTATATAATCATGTACACAAATAAAATATAAAATTGAATTCATAAATAAAATTTATTGAATTATAAGAAATAAAATTCAAATGAATTCTATAATTATGGTACAATGTGTCATCATGGATTGACTTATCAATCCACTGAAGTTGCATTTGGTTAAAAAATTTCATAATTTCATCGAATTTGTAAACGTTGAGATTTCAAAGTTTTGAATTTTGTAATTTTATTATTTATAAATTTTTATTTGAATAACTGTTTTAGATGAAAAGGTTTTGAATTTTGTAATCTTATCATTTATAAATTTTTGTTTGAATAACTTTTTTAGATGAATATTTTGATTATGTAATTTTATAATTTTTTTATTTGGATAAATAAATATTTGTACCTAAAATTTTGTAATTTATTAAATTTTAATAATAAAACATGTGAAAATATATCTAAAAATATAATTTTTATATAGTAATTTAATAATATAATTTTTATAATAATATAACTTTAATTATACATAACTATTTTAATAATATGATTTTTATACTTATTTTATAAATATAATTTTATTATACAATATAGAGAGAATTTGAAATTCATACAATTATAAAATAAAAAATGGGATTGAAAGTACAATTACAAAGCAAAACTCGGGCTCTTCATGTAAGTTTATTATTATTTCATCTCCTTTCCTCCTCTCTTAGGATGCGGTGATTGCAAATGGACTCTCTCTGTGACTCTCTCTCCCCCCTTGATCTGAATTCCACTGAATCTCTTAACACACACAAAAAAAGAAGAAAACAAAAAAAAAAGAACTGAATTATCATGCCTAAATCAAAATCGCTACCTTCAAGATCTTCGACGACGATGATGGGTATTGCATAGACGTTTGAAGTAAAATGAATGAAAAATTGAAAAGAGTAAATTTCCTCTTGAAAAGATTTAGAAATAACATAGATTTGTAACTCTCTCTTACTCTCCTATTTTACAAATTCTATGAATTTCTCTCCATGCACAACATTAAAAAAATGTAACAAATATATCATTAAAATTTGATCAAACCACCAACAAAAACAGTGTCTACAACTCTACATAGACGAACACGTCATTATTCTTACAAATTTTATTTATTTTTTCATTTTTCTATTTATCAAGAGATTCAGAGTGAGCCCCAGATGGGGGCCGGCCCATGGTACTGCGAGACCCGCACAGCCTCCTAGCCCCTGGATCTACCGAGAAGATAACATCCAACGGCTACGATCAAGAACAAGATAATCACCGGAAGTGAGATCACGATGACGTAACCCATATTCGATCCACAATTATTATTGCTCCCTGTCCCTGCAGTATATTCAGCTGAATTTAGTTTTAACGGTTCGATTTTGGGCCGATATTTATTAATTCCTAGAGAGAGAAGGAATTAATAAAAATAAGGGCGTGTTTGGCTTGAAACAAACTAGTTTTCTCTGAAACACAAATAACGTAGAGTCCTTCAAGTTGATTCTGACAATAAAATTAACTAAATTTAGAAAAAAGGGTTAGAGATTGAAGGATCCGTTTGGCGTACATGAACTTCCGAAGTTAAGATATGGAGTTTTAAACAAATCTATAGTTCGAAATTTATTAATCTTGTAAGAAGAAGGCCGTACGTGCGTACCAGACTATATACACAGAAACAAACGAAACGGAACCGGAACCGGAACCGGAACCGGAACTGTCTTTCACGGGTGTGCCTGTCTGAACGCGTCGTACAAGAGGGAGAGAGAGTGTGAACGATGAGAGAGAGAGGGACTGAACCGAACAAGATTAAATTACACGTTTTTTAGTCTCTAATTTAAAAACCACACTCTATTCGTGATAAGGATCCGTGGCATCTTTTACGAATTGGACAGATTAAATTACACTTTTAGTCTCTAATTTAAAACATGGGACAGTTACGCATCCATTCCATTTTGGGTGTAAAAATTACCAAATAAGCTTAAGAGGTTTTGTTTGTACCAATCGGTTTTGATGAAAATTTGCAGACAAATTTGCTCGTATTAATGAATCTGCACTTTCCATGTATGTTGTTACCCTTAAAAACGCGGAATAAAATATGGTAACAAAATTACCAACGAAACCTACAATTTCTCTCAATTGTAATTGTTGCTTAATTTTTTTTTTATACCACAATAATTTGTAAATCATAATTTTTAAAATGAGATATTAATTTTTTTTAACGAGTTTTTGATTAGGATACATATTAATGTTATATATAACATTAATTGTGATGTTAATGTTATATATAACATCACTATAGTTTTTGTGCCCAATGAGTGTTATATATAACATCCAATATAATAGAAATAAATATCAATTAATGTTGAAAATAACACAAATTATATGAACGTGTTGAATGTAACACGACTTACTGATAAAGGTAATTTGAGTGTTAAATGTAACACTCAACTGTATTTTGATAATGTATAAGATTGTGTTAATTTTAACATGAATGTGAAAACTAAAAATTTTGGAAGTAACATGTTGAATATAATATGAATATGAAAATTGAGAAATCTGAAAGTATCATATTGAATGTAATACGAATATGAAACTAATAAAAAAAAAATAGTAAACGCGATATCATTTTGAAGACCGTAGTTAGACGAATCTAAATATATAATTAGATCGTGAAAAAATGTGTGCAATAATAATTATTTTGATTTTAATAAAAAGACTGTGTTAATTATAACATGAATGTGAAAACTGAAAATTCTGAAAGTAACATGTTGAATGTAATATAAATATGAAAACTGAAAATTCTGAAAGTAACATGTTGAATGTAATATAAATATGAAAACTGAAAATTCTGAAAGTATCATGTTGAATGTAATACGAATATAAAACTAATGAAAAAAATAGTGAATGTGATATCATTTTGAAGACCTTAGTTAGACAAATCAAAATATATGTTAAATCGTGAAAAAATGTATACAACAATAGTTATTTTGATTTTAATAAAAAAAAAAAATTGTGTGAAACTTATAGATGAAAAATTTCAATCCAGCAAATCAAGCAGGAGCGAATTAGTTATGTCATTTTTTTTTTTTTTTTTTTTTTTTTGAAATTGAGACTAAATGGTTCGAAATATATGCACAACAAGATTGTTTGGTTCAAATTTAAACAGTTGGAATCAGTTAGTAATTGTTGGTGTAAAAAATTGGTCCGACCAACAGTATAGTCCGGCCATCCTCTAAGGGGTGTCAAAGGCAATCGCGGGATGATCTTCGTCCCTGCTAGAGTCCTGGTCCCGGGCTGAACAAACCTCGTCTGGCCGGTAATCCGAACCGGCGTCCTATTTTGCAAACCGTTGTCCAGGCTAAGCTCCAATCTGTCACTTGCACACAGGATGGGCTAGAGTGTTCCCGGCATGTCCCCTCCGGCATGAGAGTAAGAGCTCGATTGGAAATTAATGTTGAGAGCAAAATTATTATGTTGACCTGGTTGGGAGCTTATAGCGGGTTGTTCACTTGCTTAAAAGTGTTGGAGAAGCCTTTTATTTATAGGTAAGAAAGTTATTAGCGCTCCGCAAGATTAGGGCTTTAAGCTCGGTTTAACGCCAATCAATCAGGTGCATAATAGACATGGCGGATTAGAGCTATGGGTCTGAGCCCTGATACTGTAGATGGCAAAGCCCATAGGACAGGTCGGCCAGGGAACCGGGATGCAGGTCGGGCTATCCGCGCTGACCTACCATTCTGTGGTGATTTTTCAGGATGTCGTTGTGTGGAGATTTTGAGTGCTTCATATTCGCCGACTTGAGAGGTGACCCGGGCTGTCTATTCACCGAGCTACTCAGGCCGTCATGACATGAAGTTGATGACGTGGCAGATCTGGTCCAACTGGCGGACACGTGGAGGGAACCCGATTTTTCTCACATCAGTAATTACATAC
This sequence comes from Eucommia ulmoides, assembly GCA_016647705.1. NCBI lineage: Eukaryota > Viridiplantae > Streptophyta > Magnoliopsida > Garryales > Eucommiaceae > Eucommia > Eucommia ulmoides. Next base: position 8,617,234 of record CM028335.1, on the reverse strand, counting down.
TTAATTTGGGTCCACTTGGTAATTTTCCCTTAAAACATATAGTTAAGAGTTTTTTACACTTTATGCCCCTGAAGTTTGACATAAACTCCACATTAGTCTCTGTGGTTTCAATTTAAACACATAACACCCAAAAATATTTCAGTTGTGGTAATGAATGAAAAATCCTTAACAATGCTTAAAAATAAACGGAAAAGGGTCACGTGCTTGGCACATGACCCTATCATTAAGGGAATTTTCGTCCCGAAAATACTTACCTTTGTTTTTCCCCCCTTTTGGCATCTGATCACGTTCAACAGCAAATTTTTAAATACATGATGTTTTCTTGAAGAGTTCGATCAAAATGGATTCAAGGATGATGAATGTTTTAGAATCAAAAGTTCTATAACTCTTTCTCTCTCTCTCTCCCCCTACTTTTTCTTCTCTCTTTTTATTTATATGGAATTGCAGAAACGTAGGGTGTTAATAAAGGTATACAGTGTTATATAACTCAATGAAAATAAAATTTAATCAATAATATATGGAGAGAAAAATATCGCTATTCTATTTCTTCACTTGCAAATGTTTTTTTAATAATTATATATATATAGGCATGGCAGGTAACCTTTTCTATTAATTATGTCAAGTTACTTTGCCAGCATAAATGTATATGTTTAATCTTGACATTCAATCGACATTCAATATTTATATAACACTTCCCCTCCAAATGTTAACCACACAAAGAATATGTCTTGTTAAAAATCTTTTCTGAGAAAACCCACAGGGAAAAACTTAGGCAAGAAAAAAAGAGTACAATATTCTTGTGTATTACTTCCCTCATTTGCGCTTTTGTCAAATGTTAAACAACTTGAATGATTAAGATATTTAAGTTGTCGCATTCCGATTTGATAAAACAACTTTCAGAATGTTGTTGTTGGCAAAGCTTTTGTAAATAGATATGTGAGATTATCTTTTGACCTTGAGTGTTGGATGTGAATATCACAATAGATGAAAATCACCCCAAGTAAACCATACTACGTAAATTGATGAATATAAAAAGTTTATTACACAAAATCCGATTTTCTTTAGGAAGATGGAAAGGGAGATGAACGTTCTTCCTCAAGGAGTAAATACTTCTCCTTTCACAACCTGCCATATCTCATAATCACCGGAGAGAAAGGAAGGACATGCTTGGCCCATGATCTACTCAGCGTGGCAAAATGCCTAAGCGTCAGACCTGAGCTAGCTACTTATCAGCAAGCAAATGAAATGCCTTGCTCTTATTACCGGGGCACGACATTATTTGAAGGGAAGAAGAGAAAAAATAAGATAGGGTAGAAAATGAAAGATTAAATTGATTCCCTCAAGAGACACGTTCAAAGACAAATCAAGGGAAACAATGGTTCTCAATTCGAAGACGGCCAAGAATGGTTATAAAAAGAGCACGAGAAGAAACAAAAAGAACAAGAAAGATACCTTGCAAAAACTCTACCAAAATCACATAAGAACACACAAAAATGATAAAAGAAGGGCAACAACCAGAATGTACTTGATTCGGTCCAGCTATTTTTTACATGCCCAAAATTGCCCATGTTCACCCAAACCAAACATTTTGAGCCTCAATATGTTCCGATGGTAACTTGATGACATGAGAGTATACTCTCCAAATGCAATCACTAGTTATTTTTACGATCAGAGTACCATCCAAATCGTTTAAAATAATATTTTTTATGAGCGCACCAAACACATTGAGATTAATTGTCACTTCATTCATCATCAATATTTTTTAGAATATTGTTTTCCCCTACTCAATCAGCTCTACCAATCAGACTGCAAATGTTTGCACCAAGGATCATCTACCCTAACGTTTTTACATTTTACTTTTCAAACTCAAAATTGGCATCGGCTTTACCACCTTGAGTTTGAGAAGTGGGTGGTGCTAATATATGTGTATATAAGACTTAGCCTATTTGGTAACTTGGAGCTCCATACTTCAAACCTTAATAATTGCCTATATATAGTTATTTTTCGTACTTTGTAGGTTCACATATATCAATACATTCTCTCTCTATATATGTGTGTGTGTGTGAGTGAGTGTGTGTGTGATAAATTATTATTATTATTATTACAAATTACAAAGTGACGAGGTTGCCACTCCATCTTATTTGGATCGAACATTGTTATACAGCAATTACAATTTTTCGTGAATATCCACAAAAAAATAATCAACAACATAGTTCCCAACTGCAGAATGGATGATTTTTGGTACAATTTTTACTCAATCATTGTCATATATACTACAAAATGTATCATAACCATTAAAAAGAAAATTCCACATATAGTGTAAATTTGAGTAACATCCTTGTCATTTAAATTTTTTATAAGATATCCCTTCTCATTTTAAAAATATCAGAGACAACTCTAGTAATTTTGAAAATAAATTACAATTTGATGATATCGTTAGCAAAAATTATATAATAATAAAAATTAATATCCTTTCTATCCTAATATCTATGTGTTAATTTGTTTTAAAATTTCTCATTCATCTATTCATCTATTGTATTTGTTTTCTTTTTATCTATTTTTTAATTATTTGACACATCCCAATTTTTTTTTTCAAAAGAACTATTAAAAAAAATTGAAATTAATTTAAAACATTTTCAAATAAGTTATGAAATTACCAATTTTTAACATTAATCCCAAAACTTCTTGATTTCATGTCATTGTTTTATATTTTTTGACCAACTTATAGGCGTTTTCAAGTTTCAGTGTAAAATAATTAATTTTTGTAAGCATAAAAATATATTTATTAATGAAAATTATAGTTAAAAATGTTATTCCTTGATAGTAAAAGTTTCCACCTTGCACTCAATAAAGGAGTTGCAAATACAAGTAAGGTTGGGTCTGGGTAAGGATTTAAAAAATCCATAGATCTATAGAATTAATAAATAATAGGAATTTAAAATTTTAGGTTTTCAAATCCTATTATTTATAAATTCCTAACTTAAATAATTTTTTTAAATGAAGAATTTGTTTGTGTAATTTAATTTATTTATTTTGGATAAACAAATACTTTAATTATACATCACTGTATTAATAATAGATTTTTATACATATTTTATAAATATAACTTTATATATAACTTTATTATATAATACACATACCGAAAAGAGAATTTTAAAATTAATATAATTACAAAAACAAAAATGAGATTGAAGTAAAATGAAATGAATAAAGAATTGAAAAATAACAAATTCCCTCTAGGAAAGTTTACAAATAACATGTGTTTTGAAGGGATTTACAAATTTCTCTTAATTTTCTATTTTACAAATGAATAGATTTTATAATTTTCTTCTAATAGTACTCAAACAAAAAATTTACTAAAATAAATTTATAAAATCTTCTGAAAAAATAAAATCTATTCTCCAAATCTCTTACCCAAACATAACCTAAAAAAACGGTTTTTCAATACCAAATACATTAGTAACCCCAATTTTACTCCAACCCTCTTTTCAACCATCAAATACTTCTCACCTCACCAAAGAAAAACATCTTGAAATCACAAGAAAATAACACGTCAAAATCAAAATCCATGAAGTTTTTTTGTAATCTGCTCTCTCTCTCTCTCCCCACCCATTTTCCCTCTCTACATAACCTAAAACAAGCATTAACGCTCTATTTTTAAAAGGAATAATTGATTATAGAGAGTTTAATTCATAATTCATAATTTATCATATTTTATGACTTATGTTTTAATCTCATGACGAATATTTTCTTGTATCTCCAATTAAATGCTTCCAATTAAAATTTGTATCGTCTATCGCCAGTGTCATCCACCTACGGACCTTAGGATTCCAGTTGCCAAAATTCGACCACCAACTGCTGAAATTTTTTTAAGTTACACGTAACTATTTTTAGTGTATTTTTTCACTTACAGTAACTTTTTTTAATGTGTTTTTTAATTACATTTTCCAAGTGTATTGTTAGTTACATTTTAGTATATATTGGAACGACAACCAAAAAATTAATTGAATATAACTAAAAATGTCACACCCCGCCCCGGACACCCGTCACCATGGGGCCGGCGTGATGTCAACATGACATCATTTGACCGACTAACTAACCAACTGCACGACAATATACAAAATTTAATCTATACATCATATACATGATTTGAAACTATAGGGATACACATGTCCCAACTTATAAGAACAACAAACTAAATCTCATGAACTTCCCTTAGGTTCACCTCTGACATCTCGTCTAAAAAAAACACTCATATGACTCCATCGCATGACCCGCATAACACTATCTAGCGCCAGTATGGGACCGATCGACTCCTAACTATTTCACCTGAGAGTGTACTGCCTTCTTAGTAAAAATATTTTATAATAATAATTCATTCAACAACATCTTAATGGATCAAGTGTAAGTATATAAATATCACATAACTCGTAAAATCTTCATAATATAAGCAGTTAAAATAAAGTGATATAGATAAGTCTTATTCAAATCCATCTAGTATAAAAGCATACCAATCGCCATAATAAATAATAAATCACCCAATATAAGTAAAACACCACATCTCAAACACAACATATACTGACTAGCCATAGTAATTATTTTAACCTCACAATCGGGAGTTGCAACGATACCGTACCATCCGTAGGATATGCCTTTCTAGCGGAACAAATGACCTTATGCCCGAACCAACCATCGAACATGTCATAATATCAATATCATCATGCCGGACCACCTATCGGCAGGATATAATATCAATAATCGTCTACCGGACCGCCCATCAGTAAAACATAATATCAACAACCGCCTACCGGATCGTCCATCGGTAGGACATAAAATCAATAACATCAATAACAACTACAACTCAATAAATAATCAAAACTCTGCTGAAGCAGAAAATCAACAATATCGTCAAAATTCTCAACATCCACTTTTTTTCTCCAAAATCGACTTTTAATCTAAAAATCATATTTTTCGCTTACGTTTGAAACCATCTAATTTCAATAAAACCATTTTTTTTCACTCTCTTTTAAAACCCCCAAATCCAACAAAACTCATTTTTCAACTTCTTTTTAAAATCACCATAATTTAACAAAAATTCATTTCCTTAACTCACTCAAAACCTGCTTGATCCATATCATTTATAAAATTATATAGCCCAAGTAAAACCATTTTATACACACACACACACGCACACATATAAATAGTTTGGCAAGAAGACAATACACTCATCTGATATTCTGTTCCAAAGACTTTTACTGCCTATTCTCTACTGGTACTCCAGTACCTGCAAACTTAATAGTGACAAGATCTAAATTAATATTTTATGTAAAAATAATCTAATCATGCCATGCAACCGTAAATCCCATAGTTTCCTATTCCCCGCATTTTATTATGAATATTACTATCCTGCTAATATTGCTCCGTTTTAAGTTTATTCTATCAAATTTATTCATGCGAGCGGTCTCACTATTTTTTATCGTCGTTTCAACATTTTTTATGCTAGTAATTAGGTTCATGATCAATCACGAGATAATTAAATACATGTTTTAAGAGAGTTCAAAATTTTACCTTCCCCGGATTTTCCACCGGTCCGCAAGATGAGTTTTAGGTTTTATTGGGGTGTTTTGTGCATTTTCTCCTTTTTTTTTTTTTTTTTTTTTTCTCCCGTTTCCTGTTTTCTGTTTGTGTTTCTGATCCGCCATCGCCTAGGCGAGATTTCCACCGCCTAGGCGAATGCTCCTCCTTCATTTCTTGATTGCACACTGCCCTATTTCCGCCTAGGCGAACTTATTGCTCCGTCTCTCTGTTATGTTTCTGAAGCTCAGTCATCTCTCTCTCTCTCTCTCCTTGCCCACTGCGGCCACCATTACCTACGAACGCCATGCACACACACAACCCACATACAGACCTCTCAATTATCACCCCTTCCGCCAAAAAAACTGCAACACACACACACACACACACACATACGTAATAGCCCACGCCGACCACACCCCATGACCATCCACCGTCAAACCACTCTACTACCACCCAAACCAACGACCCACACACACTGATCACAGCTCCGAACCACAACAGAAAACAGAGGGCACACCTTTACCGGCGATGGAGCACACGCCGGACTTCACTCTCTCTCTTCGTTATAGTCGTTGGTGATCAAAATCCACACAAACAGACCGAACAACCACCGATGGCATAACCAGTAAACACACACATACACACACATACATCATCACACGCAAACCCACATGATTTCCGACCACCAATTACTTACCAGCGAATCCCACCACCGACTCTCTTTCTCTCGTCGTTTTTCTGTTTCAGTTCCCTGATAGCCGACCAATGACAACTCTCAAACCACCGCCGGCAAACCCCATACGATCGACGACAAAAATCCCACCGGCGGTCCTCCCTCTCTTTCTTCTTTCTCTTCATTTCTCTTTCCCGTTCTTCATCTTTCTCTCTTCGGCTCTGGATTGTTCTTCATCCTCTCCCGATTCTCTCTCTCTCTATATATATTGTTGTCTATATATATATGTATGATGATTTTAGAAACCGGCCATGTGGCCACCTCCTCTGCCACTCGTTCCTCTTTTTTATCTATATGTATATATAATATATATAATATATAGAGAATTTACACAAACTTCCTCCTCTTTTTAGTTAAGATATTAATTTGACCCCTTTTCATTTTAATGTTTTGAAACCTTATAATTTGATTCCCAAAATTTTTAATTTACCCATGTAATTTACACCATCCACCCCAAATATTTACGAAATATTTTTAAAATGCGGTTTAGATTATACACATAACAAAGATTGGGGTCTTACAAAAAAATTATAAGTAAACTGCATATTCAAAAATATTACTAAAAAGTAATTGAATGTAACTAAAAATAATTTCTGCAACCAATGTGGTGTCCAGTGTCCAACTTTTGGCGGCAACTGATAATGCAACTCTAATTGGTACACAGTATTTTCACATACTCTAATAGATGAGATCAAAATTGAAACAGATATTTTTTTTAGGATTTTTTATTAATTTGATATTAATATCAGACCTGCAACCAACTTTTTTTTTTTAATATAGTAACCCAACTATAGCCCTAACCGAAAATAGAAAATAGCTAGCGCAAAATCTTTGAACCATAAGTACAAAGGGTACCGAAGAGGTGTTAGTCCGGTTGGCAAAAAGAGATATCACTTTTCCTTATCAATCAGGGTTCGACTCTCCTGGAGAGTACTCCAGATATTAAGTCTTAAATTTAATCCTGAACCCCATGCCGATGTGGGAGAGTGTCCTCTCAAAATTGTCCAGAGAGATGATTAATTGAGGTGCACGTAAGCTGTCTCAGACAACACCTTACCACAAAACCAAAAATAAAAAATAAAAAACGAAACAAAGGGTAAGCCTAATCCTCTCATAGATAACTGATAACTAGTAGGCAAACACAACCTTAAAAAAATCAAGATCAAAAGAGTGTGTGTGTGAGAGAGAGAGAAAGAATGTAACGACCTGGTTTCTTAGGGTCGCTACGCGGTTTCTCCATTTGGAGAATTAATACTTAAAACTGCATAACCAATATTTCATTTTATAAAAAAATCACAGTGATAATTATAATTATTGAATTATCGAGTCAATTTTACAATAGTAAATAATAAATACAATTATTACAAATAGAAATTCAAATATAATTATAGTTTCTTGCACAACTCTATTGTAATCGACCCTGAAATAAAAACTGTGGGGTTGTAAACCAATGCTCAATTGAATTCCAACATCTCTAATACGTATATTTAATTAATACAACAATAAATATATAGGCATGTATCACACATAGTTTCCACATAATCATAATTATTTTATGAAAATTAATAACTATAATTCAATAACAATAATAACATAAATCACACAATAAAGAGATTAAATACATATATTAAAAAAGTTAAAAATTATATCTGAAATCCAAGCCAAAATCCGAATCGGAATATCTTTTCTCTCATAAAAACATTCCAAATAATATTGTGCAACTTTTTCCTTAACATATATATATATATATATATATATTATATGCTTAATATATCTAAACTGAACTTTTCCTAACATATATGAAATAATAAAAATAATAATAATAATTATTATTATAATAATATTTATATTTACATAAAATACCCTTTTGACATAAAGAAAATATTAATTATATCCCAAAACTCTTAAAAAATATATTTTAAATAACACAGTAGTCCCAAAACTTTGATAAATCAATTTAAAATTAATAAAAATTATCAAATATTATTTATACCATAAATTTACATAACAATTCCAAAATATTAAATTTTTATAAAATAATATTTTAAAAAATATAAATTTTTGGGGTATTACAATCTACCCCCTTAAATAAATTTCGTCATCGAAATTTCGTTCAAACAATAATAATTCAGCATTGCACCGCACGGTCATGTTAGTCACATTCGATTCTAAAACAATTATTCTCTATGTAGGGTCCCGTAACCAAAAGTCATCATCAATACACATCTTATCAAAATTCATACTATGTTTCGCCACTTCTGCATTTGTGATAGCCCATACTTTATATCCAACATGGTGCACTTTGGTTAGTAACCCCTAACACAGATAACTATTAAAGAATCTTATACTTCTAAACACTTCTATTGCGCACTATGATAAAAATAACAACAATAATAACATATTTTTAAAACATCACGATAGTCTCACTGGATTGAGCCTATCTCAATTTCAATAGGTCCATAACCTCAATAATTTCCTTTACTTGGTATGACATTTTAAGTCTACTGTCATATCCTATAACCAACATTGATAAAATTCATCCAACATATTCGCAACCAATATCATAACCAATAGATAACTCAAATTTCTCGTGGACTGTCCCATGTCCAAAAATCATCGAAATATCTACAATATCAATTTTATAATCTCATAAATTTTTTCCATAAAATGTCAACACAATTCAAACTTTAAATAATGAATTCTCTGAAAATAAGCAAATATGTAATTTTGCAAATTCAAAATAATATATCAAATTTCCATCGTAAAAATATATCTCAAAACGCACAAATACGTCTCAAAAGTTCAAACTCACGTAACATGTATAAAAATATTACATAAAATTCCCCCACTTGAATTTCTAAAATGTCATTTAAGCTCAAAGTAAAAAATTAACGTAAAAATATATATATATATATATATATATATATATATGTGTGTGTGTGTGTGTGTGTGTGTAACTATTGTATAAAGTCCTTCAAAAGTTTCAACAATTACCCCATACTCTAACCCTACCTATCGCTAGTAGTGGACCAATATCTATCTGAATATTTTATTGGTGTACTGTTTTTATAATACAAAAATAATTTATGGATCAAGTATTTTATTTTATTTATTTATTTATTTATTTTATTTTTATCAAAACCCATTTTCAACAAATATTACCACACTGAGAAATATCAAAATTCCACAAATATCATAAAAAAATTAAAACTTAAATCAACAGATCAATTTACTTTTATAAAATAAAATATCATATTTCCTTACTAGTCATAAGATTATTTTACGTCATGATCGAGAGTTATCATATCAACTATCTACAAGACTTACCCTCTTGATAAGTCTCAACACAATATATTGATAATCAATTCCATATTCAACTTCTCCTGTCAAATCAACAACATATTTTTATTACCTGTAGGATTTGTCCTCTTGTCAGGTCTAACAATATATTTATAATCAATTCTATATTCAACTCCACCACATTATATCGTCAATACCATATTTAAGTTCATCATATTATATCATCAATACTATATTTAACTCCCCCATATTAATAATCGATACCATATTTAACTCCATCATATTAATAGTCAATAACACGTGGTAAAAATCACTATATCATACCGATAATCATCGTCAACAATAACAATATATATCAACTATTTGCAGGACTTGCCCTCTTGACAAGTCACAACATAACGTCTTATAAGACATGCCCTCCTATAAGGACCAACAACATATCAATTTTATATTCAACTCCATCACATTATATCGTCAATATCATATTCAATTCCATCATATTATATCGTCAATACCATATTTAACTCCACCATATTAATAATCAATACCATATTCAATTTTACCATATTGATAGTCAACAATACATGGTAAAAACTATTATATCATATCGATAATCATCGTCAACAACAACAATATATATCAATTACCTGCAAGACTTGCCCTCTTGATAGGTCACAACACAACATCTTACAACACGTGCTCTCCTGTAAGGACGAATAACATCTCGCAGGACATGCCCCTCATTATAAAATTTTAGCATAACAAGATAATAAAACCCATTTTTTACCTTTAAAATTTTACTTGATCCATTTAACATTATAAAACTGTCTATTTTCATCAACATTTTTTTTTTTACAATTTAATACGAAAAATATAATTTGATAGTTTACATAGAAGACAATAAAATTCTTTCTCCATAAAAATAAAACACAAAAAATATGGCAATTTCTAAATTCAGTAATAATTGAAACAATTGTAATTTGACGAACCAAAGAGGCCCCAACATAACCATTTATACATTGGCTATATATAGTCACCTTTATACATTTTCCTACTTTGTAGGTTTACATATATCAATACATTGTCTCACATGCTCTCTCTCTCTCTCTCTCTCTCTCTCTCTCTCTCTCTCTCTCTCTCTCTATATATATATATATATATATATATATATATATATATATATATATATATATTTATGTGATAAATCATAGTTTTTTTATTATTATTATTACAAATTATAAAGTGATGAAGTTTTCACTCTATCTTATCTGGATCAAACATTGTTATACAACAACTACAATTTTTCGTGAATATCCACAAAAAAAATAATCAACACCATCGGTCACAACTACAAAATGGATGATTATATCAAATTTTTTGTACAATTTTTACTCAATCATTAAAAAGAAAATTCCACATATAGCGTAAATTTCAGTAACATCCTTGTCATTTAAAAAATCTATAAAGATATTCCTTCTCATTTTAAAAATATCAGAGACACTCCGGCAATTTTAAAAATAAATTACAATTTGATGATGTTGTTAGCAAAAATTATATAATAATAAAAATTAATATTCTTTCTATCCTAATATCTATGTGTTTTCTTACATGTTAATTTGTTTTAAAATTTCCCATTCGTCTATTGTATTTGTTTTCTTTTTATTTATTTTTTAATTATTTGACCGCAGCCCAAAAATAATTCAAAAGAACTATTAAAAAAAGTGAAATAATTTAAAACATTTTCAAATAAGTTATGAAATTAACCAATTTTTAACATTAATCCCAAAACTTCTTCATTTCATGTCATTGTCTTATATTTTTTTATTTTCAAATTCATAACAAAATAATGCTGTCAATATTATTTGTAATTTTTTCTTTTCTTTGCTTCTCTTAGAGTCTCTTTTTTCAAAACATTTGTCGACCAACTTATAGGTGTTTTTAAGTTTTAGTGTTAAATAATTAATTTTTATAAGCATAAAAATATATTTATTAATGAAAATTATAGTTAAAAATGTTATGCCTTGATAGCAAAGTTTCCACCTTGCACTCAATAAAGAAGTTGCAAATACAAGTAAGGTCGTCTTTGGGTAAGGGAATTAAAAAATCCATACAATTAGTAAATAATAGTATTTCAAAATTTTAGATTTTCAAATTCCATTATTTATAAATTCCCTCTCTACATAACCTAAAACAAGCATTAACGCTCTATTTTTAAAGGAATAATTGGTCTTAATCCATAATTTATCATATTTTAATTTTAATATTTATTCCTTATAATTTGACTTATGTTTTAATCTTATGACCAATACTCTCTTATATCTCCAATAAAATGCTTCCAATTAAGATTTGTATCGTCTATCGCTGACGCCATCCACCCACGGACCTTAGGACTCCGGTCGCCAAAATTCGACCATCGGCTGCTAATTTTTTTTTTAAGTTACACGTAACTATTTTTAGTGTATTTTTTTTTTTACTTACAATAACTCTTTTTAATGTATTTTTAGTTACATTTTCCAAGTGTATTGTTAGTTATATTTTAGTATATATATAATATTTTTGCGAACAACTACCAAAAAATTAATTGAATCTGACTAAAAAATTATAAGTAAACTGTATATTGAAAAAATATTACTAAAAAGTAATTCAATGTAAGTAAAAATAATTTCGGTGACCAATGTGGTGTCCAGCGACCGACGGCGATTGATAATGCAACTCTAATTGATACAGAGTATTTTCATATACTCTAAACCAAAATTAAAATAGTTATTTTTTTTAAAGATTTTTTTATTAATTTGATATCAATATCAGACCTCAACCAATTTTTATTTTTTTTAATATAGTAACCCGACTGTAATCCTAACTGGAACTAGAAAATAGCTATCGCAAATCTTATGAACAATAGGTACAAAGGGTACCCAAGAAGTGTTAGTCTGATTGACAAAGAGAGATATCTAATTTCTTTGTGAACCAGAGTTCGACTCTCTTGGGAAATAGTCCAGTTATTAAATCTTGAACACCATGCCAACCGATAACCAGTAGGCAAACACGACCTTCAAAAAAATAAAGATCAAAAGAGTGTGTGGGTGAGAGAGAGAGCGAGAAGATCACAAAAACCGAGCTTCTCGATGTAGAGAAATGAACATAGTCATACCACAACTGCATTTTTTCGTGGATTAGAGAGAGAGAGAGTGTTCCGATTGGGAAATACAAAGCAAGTTTATGAGCTTCGATCAGTGTCCAGAATACACATCGTTGGAGAATGAAGGGGAAGAGGAGATCTACGAGAAAGGCTTCACTCTCTATCGCCAAAGATTTGAGGGTGGAGTCTGTGGTTGCAGTGCCCGAAGATGTGGTGACCCGAATCCTGTTGAAGTTATCGGCGAAATCGTTGGTTCGTTTCAGGTGCGTTTGCAAAACTTGGTTTGATTTGATTAAGAGCCCTTCGTTCATCGCCGAACACTCGCGCGAGAATAGGAATGATCGTATTCTTTTCACTCGCATCGGAAAAAATAGGTTCCACTGCGCCCTCTCTCCTTCTCCACCGAATCCATAATCGGAGCCATCACCAACACCTACACCCATAATTTCCGGCCTGATTTAGAGAGAACGTTTACGGTCTGCGGAATCGATTACGGAAGTTACCTTCTGGGTCCTTGCAATGGAATTGTGTGCATCACTGATTTTGGGGCAACTGCGTTGTGCAACCCTTCACTTAGAGAGTTCAAGCTCCTTCCTCCTCCTCTGTTCGACTCTTATGTAGAGACAGGGAGAGTAATCATCGGATTCGGCTTTGATCTACTCAGTCATGACTACAAGGTGATTAGAATAGCGGAATACATATACCATAACAAGTACGAGTGCGAGTTTGCCCATTATCCTCATATGATTAGGAGGGCGGAAATATACAATCTAAGTAGTGATTCGTGTGGAGAGAAATCGATTATCCTTTTCCCTTCAATGGTTACTCTCGCAAAGTATGAATCACGAGATCCCGTTGTTTCTTTCCATATGAGTGAGGAGGTGTTCCGGGTGATTGGTTGGGGTCTGTTTGTGGAGTACATTTCCGACGCAAAGAGTTCACTTGTGGTGTTGGATGGATGCCTGGGTGTAATATATGATTACGTTGAGAGTGGTGTGGGGTTTTGCTATGAGATATGGTTGATGAAGGAATACGGTGTGGAATCTCCTTGGAATTCAGGTGGCTGCATGATTCCGTGTGAATCTTTAAACTTCGTGGCACAGGTACAAAGGACAGTGTATGGAGTTAAAGCCATTTTCAATGTCTTTTTCCTTGCATTAAGTGCTCTGGTGTTTGCCTTTTGGTTTACTCCTCAGACATCTTTTGTGGTCGGAAGGAATTCTCTTCATCTGTTGCGTTTTAGCGCTTCTTCTAACCATTAATTTCAGTCTCTTGGATGGCCAACTCCACCATTAAAAATAAAATTCCACATATATCGCAGTAAATCCCCATCATTAAAAAACATCCTTTCTCATTTTAAAAATATCGGAGACAACTCCTACAGATCGTTTTGAAAATAAAATTATAACTTGACAGTCTCATTATACTATTAATTTCATCTACAATTTTCTAATAATAAGAATTAATATTCTTTCTATCGTGTTTTCTTACATGTTAATTAGTTTTAAAATTTCTCGTTTGTCTATTGTATTTTTCTTTTTTTTAATTATTTGATGCAACCCAATAAATTTCAAAAGAATTATTAAAAAAAAATGAAATTAATTTAAAACATTTTCAAAAAAGTTTTAAAATTAACCAATTTTTTATATTAACCCCAAAACTTTTTGATTTCATTTTTCATGTCATTTTTTCATATTTTTTATTTTAAATTTTTTGTTCATTGCAAACGAAGTATTGCGTTAATATTTTTTGTTTCTTTTTTTCGTTTTTATTGAGTCCCTTTTTCCAAAACATTTGTCGACCAAATTATAAGTGTTTTGAAGTTTGTGTAAAACACTTTATAAGCATAAATATATATATATATATATATATATATATTTTAAATAAAAATTGGTTTATGAAGAAAAATTTATAAAGTATTTTTTTAGGATATTATTGTTGGGTTTAGAAAATCATAAGTAGACTTTAGAGGGTGTCACTTAGGTGGCGTTTGGTAACCGTTTCTGTTTCCATTCCAACAGTGGGATGGGAATTTTGTTTTCTTTTTGGGAGTAAAATTACGTTTGGTAACGATAATTTTTTTTTTTTTTTGTTTTGGGAAGGGAATTGTGTTTGGTAACGATTTTATCCTAATTTTGTTTTTTTTTTTTGGCCTGACGGCGGTGGCGCCGTCACCGGCCGGCCGGCGGTGCTCCGGCAACGGCCAGCGGCGGTTCTCCGGCGTCGGAGACGGCGGTACCCCCCTGGTGATGACCGGACGGCGGTGGCGCCGGCGACGCCGGCCGGAAGACAATGGCGCCGTCGCCGACGACTGCTGGAGTGGTCGGAAAATTTTCTGCCGTAGGTGACCGGCGGCGGGCGCGGCGGGCGGTGGGAATGGAATGGAATGGGAATAATGAGAAACAACTTTTTTTTGTTTCTCATTTCTTAAGAAAAAAGTTGGCACAATTCTCAAATGAGAATGAAATGGAAACAGAAACAAAAATTACCAAACGCTATTCCCAAATAAAATTCCCAAAAATCTGGGAATGGAATGGGAATTTCTGGGATGGGATGGGTTACCAAACGGGGCCAATTTTCTGAGTTCTTTATCTTTTTAAGGTTAAAAAATTGACAAATTACTTGATTAGGGCCAACTTTAATTTATTTTCGAAAATAGAGAAAATCATATTTTTTCATTTTAATTTTAAAAAAATAAAAAAAATATAATTTTTTAAAAATTCATATATTTCTCTAATTTTAATTTTTTTAATAATATTAATCAATCTAAAAACCCATTTTTATATAATATATTTAAAGATATTTATTTTAAAAAAATAACAATGAAAAACCCAATGCACGGTCGCCCTCTTCATTTACTCGCATTTTTCTTCAAATTTATTTTTTATTTTTTAAATTTAATTTTAAAAAAATACATAGACACAAAAAAAACATTAATTTTTAGGTAAATTTTATTTTTAAAAAATAAAATATTTTATATTTGAATATTACAAACCCTCCAACCCCCAATTTGGGGTGGGGGGGTGGGGGAAAGGTTGTGCCAAAAAGCAGGCCCCTAGTGAGCACGGACTCAAACTTAGCCGGTGCTCCACTCCCCTAAGAAACCGGCCCATTTCTTGTGTACATTAAGAAAAAAAAGAAAATAAAACCGGTCGAGATGCAGCCGGTTTGCTCTATTTCTGAAAATAAGTTTTAAGTTAATCCTAGTGAAGTAATTTGTCAACTTTTAACCCTAAAATGATAAAAACTCCAATTTTCTTAATGGAAATTGTGGTGAAAAATGTTATGCCTTAATAGTTGAGTTTCCACATTGACTCAATCAAGGAGTTGCAAATACAAGTAAAACAAGCACCTTTTGAGTACCGTACTTCAACAAATACAGAAGCAACCCCAATTTTACTCCAATCCTTTTATGAACCATCAAATGCCTTTCACCTCACCAAAGGAAAAACATCTTGAAATCACAAGAAAATAACACATCAAAATCAAAATCCACCCAGTTTTTTTATAATCTGCTCTCTCTCTCCCTCCCCACCCCTTTTTCCCTCTCTACATAACCTAAAACAAGCATTAACGCTATTTTTAAGGAAATAATTGGTCAATAATACCAAATTAAGATATTTTGACTTATGTTTTAGTCCCATGACCAATACTCCCTCATATCTCCAATGAAATGCTTTCAATTAACATTTGCATCTTTTATCGCCGACGCCACCGGCCCGCAAACCTCATGACTCCGACTGCCAAGATTCGACCACTGGTTGCTGATTTTTTTTAAGTTACATGTAATTATTTTTAATATATTTTTTAATTACAAATAACTTTTTAAAGATATTTTTCAATTACATTTTTCAAGTGTATTGTTAGTTACATTTAAGTATACATGTAATTTTCCCACGAACAACCACCAAAAAAACTAATTGAATATGACTAAAAAATTATAAATAAAATATATACTAAAAAAATTACTAAAAAATAATTGAATGTAACTAAAAATAATTACGGCAACTGATAAATGGAGTTTCGTCAACCAATGTGGTGTCCAGCGGCAGGCGACAGTCGGTCATGTAACTCTAATTGGAATATTAGTATTTTCATAAACTTCAATAGATGAGACCAAAATTAAAAAAGTTATTTACTGTCGAGATTTTTTATTAATTTGTTGTAATTATTAGAGACTCCCACCAACTTTCCCGACTGTAGCCCTAACCGGAACAAGAAAATAGCTATCGCAAAATCTTATGAACAACAGGTACAAAGGCTAAGCCTAATGCTCTCATAGATAACCGATAACCAGTAGCCAAACACAATTTTTAAAAAAAAAAAAAAAAAAAAAAAAAAGAAAAAAAAAAGTAGTAAATCAAGATCGAGAGTGTGTGTGTGTGAGAGAGAGAGAGAGAGAGAGAAGATCATAAAAACCGAGCTTCTCGATGTCGAGAAATGAGTTGTTTTTCTTTTTTTCTTTCCCCCCATAATCAAACAACTCTTAAAAATCGTTTAAAATCCAGTTTGGATGAGATTTAACTTTGAACAGAAGGGCTTTTAGTTATGAACTATAAGGAGGGGACGATGCCGGTACCTTTCGAGACCGATCATCTCCGCTCACCGGTTTGTTGGATAACCGGCGCTTGTACCGTTTAAGAACCGACGCCAGATTCTCTTTCCCTTTTGGAAAAGCCACGTCGCCAGCGGCTGTTCCCGTCCGACCTTTCCGGCAAGAAATGGCAGTCTCGACGTCCTTGATTATGTCCAACAGTGATGCCGAAGTGGTGCTTTTTCCCCGGCCTTGCCTTGCCGGAGGGGGCAAGCTTCCATTTGAGACGGCCGGGCTCAACTTTTGTTGGGACGAAACCGGAATTTGTAGGCAAAAGCAGGGTGTCATTGGAGAACGGGGCTTGGAAAATGCGAGATCGATTATTCCCTACAGCCAAAAATAAATAAATAAATACATAAATAATTGACCTATTCGTGTTATTCTCATCAAACAAAAAAAAATATTAAATCTATCCCAGTAAAGATTAGAAACAGAAAGGTTGACCCGGTTTGTCGAGTGTTTCTGTTCCCACTTTTTTGTTTCGGTTGCCACTTTTATGAAAAAAGAAATAATCACTTTTGTTCTGTTCGAGGATATTGTAGAACAAATTTCAGAGGAAAGAACAAAATTGTACCATTAATGGCCTGAAATATACACTAAACAGAAACAAAAATGTTGATCAAATCAGATACTATGGCCTTGTTTGTTTAGTTTATTTAGTTCCCCCATTTCTGTTTCTGTTCTCATTTTAATGGGAAACGAAAATATGTTCCCATCCTGTTTCCAGTTTTTTAGAACAAATTTTCTAAGAACATGAAAATCTTTTTCCATATTTCTGTTTCATTTCCAAATTTTCTCAGTACAGAAACAGAAATGCTGACGATGATCATAATTAATAAGACTAAAAACCTGCTCATTCCGCATTTCAATTTGCACATTTAATTTTCAGTCCCCGTTTTTTTTTTTGTTAAAGAAAAAATAGAATTGTTCCCAAATTTCTGTTTCTGTTGAAAAAAATGGAAACAGAAATCCGGGAACAGAAACACAAAACAAACACCACCCGAAACATTTATACCTGAAGACGATTGAGCACATAAGTATATTTTCCCCAGAGCTCAGGCCTGCTCTCCATAAGCGAAAGCTCAAGAATCCGATGAATGCACCAAACCCCAAAACTAATAATCAAATCAGCCCGCCAAATGCAACCTTCCCCGCAATTGGGAACCGATGTCACAAGAAACTTATAATCCGAATCATCGCTCCTCTGCGGCGAACCAACAGACGATTTCTGGTTCGATGAAAACTGAGATTCGCCGCCGTCGACCCTACTCTCGGCATCAAAAAGGAACCGTTCTCTCGCAGCCACACGATCTATAAGATCTTCATCTGCACCGTCGTTCTGTCTGAACAACCAATCAGATCCTTCGAGCTTCAACATCCGCACAATGCAATGCCTGAATGACTGAAGAAGCTTCGACTCCAAATCTTCGTGATTCCCCGTTTCTTGATCTTCAAAAACTGAGTTTTTCTTGTTTCCAACGTTTTCGCCCTCAGCCAAACGTGTCTTATCAGCCACACCGAATTGTTCAAAAGGCTGCCGGGACCAGAGAGAACCAGCAGCCGCATTCGAACTGAAGTTCAAGGAGAAAGCATCCCGGCAGACGTCGGGAGTTGAGAAATCGTTTAAGGCAAAACGAGAACCCATCATCGGTGATGTCGTGGTTGTCCGAACGCCACCACCGGATTGTCCATACGGGTTACTATCCCATAAAGCGCTGGTGTGGGATAACGACGAATCCCGTTGCGGAGCGGATCGACCTGAAATATCGGGCAAACTGTAGTATTTCTTGGCGGTGACCGTTCTACCGGAATTATCCACTGATCCGGGAGAAGAAAGATCGTAAAACGGGCTTTCAGGATGTAACGAGTTGTTTCTATAGACCGAGACGTTTTCGAAACCGGGTGGTTTTTGGGTCGACGACATGTATTGCGGTTTTGCCGACAAACTGAAATTCGATTGTTCC
Source organism: Eucommia ulmoides (assembly GCA_016647705.1). Classification (NCBI taxonomy): domain Eukaryota; kingdom Viridiplantae; phylum Streptophyta; class Magnoliopsida; order Garryales; family Eucommiaceae; genus Eucommia; species Eucommia ulmoides. The sequence goes on along the minus strand of CM028335.1, from coordinate 8,597,927 downwards.
CTGTAGCTTGACAAGACAAAAGAAGGGGAATTAGGGTTTAGTGATTCCTTTTGACCGTTCAAGTATTCGGAGTTTCTCTCTCTAGAAATCCGGTCGAGATAGGATGCAATTTGGTACCCATGAATTGTCGCCGGCTGACTCTCCCGGCCGCTGGAGGGCAGCGGGAGGCGTAAACTGGAGTAACGCCGCTCGTTCGGGTCCAAAGATCCTAGCCCAGAGTTCAGCAAATACGGGCTTTGCGGCTTCAAATGGGAGGACAATAATGGAGATGAGCCTCTCTGAACCCCGTACAGCCCAGAACTGAGCCCTGAATCTTCTCGCCAACCACAAGGGTAGTATCCCTTGAATTTGGGCCCAGGAATGTCAACTTTCAGATCCGAAGCCCGTTCGGGCTTTGAATCCAGTACAGAATCGGCCCCAAGCAATACTATCAGTTTCTTTGCCTTTGCTTCTTGGGTCGCCTGCCCGTGGAAATCGAAAAACTGCCCCCAAAACTCGTCGAGTACGACTGTCAACTGGCGTCTCGCGGCCCGGCCCAGCCCAACCAATCTCGAGAGACTCCCGAAACCGCTCCCTGTTTCGTCGCTTTTCCCGCTCAGACTCCGGAAAGAACCCGGACCATCGGATGATGCCATAGATGGACCGACCTCGACCGTCCCTTTCGACGGCACTTCTTCTTCAAGATCCCAACTATCTCCTCCTTCGACCTCCATTTTATTGTTTTTCTCCGTAACCTCCGGCATTGGCATCAGCATTGGCGCCAGCATCGGTGTCGGTGTCGATTCTTGTGTCGTTTCCGAAACCGTGTCGGTTTTCGCAACCGACATCTCCGAAAACGTAATGTCGGAGGAACAATCCTCCTCAATGGTCGTCAAGTGGGGCCCGCTGTCCGAATCCAGAAGCGTTTCTGGCAAATTAAAATCGAGCATTTCTTGATTCCGTACCGGTTCGTCCACTTGGTACAGTTCGCCGAAATCATTTTCATTCTCATTTTCATTCGTCTCTTTGGACAATATCTTGGGAACCGACTTTTGTAACTGTAAATCGCAATTATACCCCTGAGGTTCCATTTTTGAGATCGTTGATTTCAACGGGGTTGCTGCTAGCCAAAGCGTGAAAAAAACAAAAGTCACGGCGACAAACAGAAGAAGAAAATACGGACCGGACACGGAAGTACCCGCGTTCCAACTCAAATTGCCGACCCAGTCGCTATTTCCAAATATCAATTCTACTAAAAATACCATCTTTAGGCCCAATATACCAACGAATGTGATGAAGGCCAGGAACTCAATGGGCTTTGAGGCATTGTTCGGGCCCATAATGGGCCTGGACGAGGCGATTCGGAACAGGGGGAGCAGAGACGATGGGAGCATAATGGCGGTTATGACCTGTATGAATAGGAGGATTTGATATATGCCTTCAGCACCGTTGCTCCAGGCACAGAAGAGAGCGGGGACCACAGCGATGACTCGGATCGTGGCATGATGAAGCCAACCGGGAATGTCCAAACCTAAGAAATCATGTAAGACTGTTTGTTTGCCGAAGTTCCAGGTTAGTGCCGTGATTTGGTTCGAAACGAGCATGATTGATAGCAGAAAAAACGGTGTGATCAGACCCCTAAATGCCTGCAATAATTTTTTATTTTTTTTCAATGAAATAACAAAAAAAAAAAAAGTAAAAAAAGAGAAGTTTGAAAGGGAAAAGTACAGTGCAGTTTGATTAGTGTTTCTGTTTCTCTTTTTTGTCCTTGAAGACAAAAAAACAGAATCTGTTTCAGTTCTCAAACCTAAAATTTGTTTTCAAATCAGGGAATTGAGCAAAAAATAGCTTTTTTGTGTTCTATTCCAGTTTTTCTGTTTCTATTTTTCTGTTTTTGTTCCCAAAAAAGTAATAAAAAGAATTAGTTGCTGTTCTCAACCCTAAGATTTGTTATTAAAATTTGGAAACTGAACAATATAGTATTTATTTTGTTCATGTCTCATTCTGTTCCAAGTTTTATGGGAACAGAAACAAAGAAACAGAAACATAAACACCAACTAAAATCAAAGAGAAAGTATTTGGTTTTACCTGGTCCATTAATGATAAAGCATCCTGAAAAGTGAGCAAAACAAGGCCAGAACCGTAGAACAAATTTCCGGCTGAGTTCAACAGAACATAATTTACGATGAAAATGCCGCTGAAGATGCATATGATGGCAAAAAGATGGTCGTGACACAACGCCCGCTTGGAAACATTTCTCGATCCGTGATCTTGCTGCAACAACATGCGAAAAATCAGCAGATTTCCCATAAATTTCACTTGCAAAAGTAAGAACTAAGAATTGCTTTGTGAACAGAAACAGAAATCTGGGAACAATTTGTTTTTACCTACAATCTCTCTCCCTCACACACACACACATATAGAGAGAGAGAGAGAAGAGGAGACAAAACCGACAACAAAATGGATGATTCTTCAAGATTCAAAATGGAAGAACGGTTTTAATGTTTTATCAGCTGCGTATCATGAATATATGTTTTCTTATGATTATGGATCCATCAATAGATTAAAAACAACAATCATGAGCTAAAAATCTAGAGAGAGAGTAGAGAGAGACCTGAATAATAGAAGAATGGAGATACAAATTGTGAGGCATAATGTTTGCTCCAAGAAGACCCATCAAAGCAAAAGCACTTTCCTCACTGAGCTTCATTGCCATCCCACCTATAGTGAGCGGAAATTCCGGCTGACTAAGAAGCACCCCAAAAACATACGAAAACAATATAAAGCTTGCCGCCGATATGCACATGACCTTCGCCTTTCCAGTTTCCTAAAAAAATTCGCAAACGTCAATTGGTGTTGCAAATAAAGACATGCTTGGTTGCTCAGGATTTAAAATGCATGTCAAAAGAGCATCCCATTGAGCGAAGGCTCCCGCTATTGCGGGGTGAGAGGGTCAGATGTACACAGCTTTACATCTGTATACAGAGAGGTTGACCTCCAGGTTACAATAGAGCAACCTTACCATTGTACCAAGGCTCTCAGAATTGAAAATGCATGTAAAATCCCGAAATTTATACATTCCAAGGCTTCAATTCTATACTTACAAAACACTTCCTAAAGATATGGCAGTCGGACTTACCAGGAGGTTAGCAAAAAGTGGAAACAAAGCAGCCTCAATAGCTGCCAGAAAGACACCCGATAAAAGGTCCACCCCAAACACAAGATTAAGCCCATGAGCAGTTCCAAGAATCTATGCATATTGGTAAATTTTGTTTACAAAATAAAGCAAAATATAATAAGGGTGCATTTGGATACAAAATTTCAAATTTCAAAATCTCATCATTCGCAAATTCGTTTTTTGAGTATGTTTTTGAAAATTGAGATTTCTCTTTTACGAAATTTCACCTCAAGATGAGCGGGTGAAATTAGATGTCGACAGGAACAAGCAGAAAAACGTACCATAGTAAGGTCCAAAGCGATCATGGAAAGCTCAACTTGAATTCCAAGGCATAGGCATGTGACCTTGCCATACTCTTCACTGCAAATCTAAGGGGGAGGAAGAAAAAAGTATTTAACAGCCAATTTCATAATTAATAAAAAATTATGAAAAAAGGTTTATTCGCGAAAAAACATTAAAACAATACCTGGGCAAGATCTTTTCCGGTAACAATCGCAATTCGAGCAGATAGGTACTGACAAAGGATGGCGGTGAGATTGAAAACAAACAAAGGGACAACCAAATCGGACCCAAAATGGGCCCCTCCATCAACAGCCGCTGCCCACTTTCCGGGATCCACATACGAAATCGCGATCAAAATCACTGGAACAGCGGCTGAGAGTAGCCGTATGAGAGTTCTCGGCTGATGATGAACATTCACAGCCTCAGCTTCCATGTTTCAACCGTTCAAAAATTAGACGAGAATTTTTCAATCTTTTCAATTGAGCCCAACAATTTACATGGCTGCTTAAAGTAGCCTGATAATATTTTCAATTTCTGCATGACAACGTATATTTGTTGTCATGCTTATTGGAATAAAACCCTCGAATATATACATGAACATGAAACAACCCGATAATCTGATACTACTTTTGACAAATCAAATCCAAACCCGATATAAATGTCTTGATCATGTCTTAAAAGCTGAAACTTAGGATGAGATGTAATAATTCGACGAAAATCCAACTACACCGATGGGGAAGAAGCAATTGGTTGTCGACCGGCGATCTTTAGTACATTCCTGATTCAAGAAAAAAAATCACAGAAAGGAAAATATGAACACATAAACAAGATGAACAAATTAAGAATTAACAAAGAGAGTTTTGGCTAATCTTCATGAAACAACAAGAAATCCAATCCTTTTTCAGAACAATTACGAAAATAATTGAAACAGAAACAGAAATTAGACATGGGTTTGCTCCAAATTCCACTGTAATGATAGTTGACAGAGAAAATATGAAGAAAGACCCAATTACTACAACCTCGTCAAAAGCTAGAAATTGAAAACCCCGCAAAGAAAATCAACATGGTCAAGCTTACCCAGATCTTCAATTTACAGTCGACAAGCACCAGCATAAGACAAGAAAAAGTTGTAATAATCAGAAACCCTAATTTGGAAAAAGAGAAGACCAGAGTCCAAACCCCCCCATAGAAACAGAGCAGAAACGACCCTAGAAAATCTCAGAAAAAACAGCCACCATAGTCTACATCAAGAATCGAAAATTGACTGACATCGATCCGTAACTGAAGCGAACAACACAGACCCGGTCCAGATTTTTCCCAATATAGAAACGATTGATTACGATATATATGAATCTCGAACATAAAGAGTTATTACCTAGTTCTTTGTTCATGAAGTTTCTTTTTCAGTGTCAAATCTCTGTGCGCAGACCAGATCAGAGGGACTTTCAGGGGAGCCACGCGGAGGTCGATGTGCAGTCAAAAGAGTAACAGATGGGTGAAGATATGGAGAGAAGGAAAAAGATAAAGAAGAGTAATAGCACTATTTTGTGAGCTGTGAATGAGGAGAGAGAAAGTGGAGAGGGGAGAGAGTAAATCAATATATAATTTTTTTTGGGTTTAATTTAATTGAGTGGCTTTTAAAGCCGTCTTGGAGAGTGGAAAATTGAAAAAAAAGAGTTACACGGATGTGTGAGTTAAAAGCTAGAGAGAGAGAGAGCGGGCTCCCAGAATACAGTTTTAACGTTTCCTCTACTTTTTCTCATTTATTATTCCTCCTCCTCCATATTATCCATAGCTACTGCTGCTACAAACCTTAGAGAGAGAGATTCACTTATTGGGTCACTTTCTCTCTCTCTAGAAAACTCAAAACTTGGGGTCCTCTGTTTTCACTCTCTCTCTAAAATTTAGGACGCCCAGGTGACGCCATTTTTTCCTTTCGTCCGAGAAAAACTTTACAGTTCCAAGGAAAAGATTTTCGAAATGGAAATAAAATAATACGACGTCGTTTGATGTGATTTTTAATTTTTGTTCCCCTTTGAAGAAAACATACTCTCACACTCAATTAATTATATTCCATTTTATACTTGAGTAAATAACATTTTATTAATTTTAGTATTTAAGTTAAGATTTTATTTTACTGTTAAATTATGAATTAGATATGATTAACTATCGTTCTCAGCTTACAAGTTGTCTTAATTAACAAATGGGTAATAATTATATTTTGGGTTTTGTTGTTAACTGAAATTAAAATTTTATCCATTATTATAGTAATTTTTTTCGAAGTCCAAAAATTATTAAAAATTATTATAACACGTGGATGGATTGAATAGTAAAATTTTGTGAACGGTTTATCAAAAAATCCTTATATTTTTTTTTGTATTTTTTAAACGCAAATTACGCAATGAATTGACTTGAAAAAAAAAGACTAGTTTTACCAAATAATTAGTTAATATATATATATATGTATATATAAATTAAATAAGAAGTCAAAATTGGGTGCAATGTGCTAAATTTCACTAAAATACATGTGACTCGGGTGATATTTCCATTTCTCGGGGGGTCTATTTCATATTTTTTTTATTGGATGGGCTCGGTACGAGTATACGGAAATGTGTACAAAAATAGTGGCATTTCACAAAGGTTTGCTTTTATGTTAAATGTCACTTTTTTTTGTAAGAAGTAAGAACATGGGTATGTGAGCAAAGCCAAAGGGCATTTATAAGGCACAATAAATTTAGGTGATGCGTGTATAGAGTTCTTCACGTGATATTCATAAATAAAATCCTAGATAAGTGATGATGTGGCACCTAGAGTTTTTATCCTCTACATTTTTAAAGGGAAAAAAAAATTAATTTTCAAATGGTTTTTGAAAAAGAGAACATATTTGGACGGTAAAACCGTTTAAACTACCAAATTCATTATAAACTAAATATGTTCTCATGAAAAAGAAAACATATTTGGACAATAAGGTGGCGTTGGTTAGTGTTCTCACTTTTCTCAACTCAATTAGAATGGATTGGGTTGGGTTGGGTTAAAAATTTTGTTTCCTTTTGAGAACAGAATTGCGTTTGGTAACAACAATTTTTGTTTTGTGCTGAGAACAGAATCGTGTTTGGTAACGATTTTATCCTAAAACTATTTTTTTTTTTTTGTGATTTTTTTTTTGTTTTGGCGGCGACGGTAGCGGCGATGGCCGGACAGCCGACGGCAGCAGCGGAGGTGGCCTGCGGCGGCCGGTCACGCGGAGGTGGCCTGCGGCGGCCGGTCGCGCGGAGGCGGCCGGCGGCGGTGGAAGGTCACCGGAGGTGGCCGGCGACAGTCACCGGACGGTGGCGGGTGGTTGTGGTTGGCCAGCAGATGAAGACAAAAGTTGAGAACTTTGGGTTGAATTTTTTGGGCACAAAAAAAAAAAAAATAAGTATTTTTTGTTTCTGGTTTCTTTAGGATTTTGAGAATTAATTCTTATTTTTTGGGTTAAGTTGGGTTGAGTTTTATGTTTGCCAAACGCGTTCCCAAAAATCAAACCCAAATTTTTTGGGTTGGATTGAGTTGGAATGGAATGAAAACACTAACCAAACGGGCCCTAAAATTGTTAAAACTAAATCTGTTACCAAATTTATGAAAATACTGAATTTGGAGTCTCTTAATGTAATGTTATATTAGACATAAATCTTAAATACAATAATAACGGTCGTTCCGTTAATCAAAATTGATCTGTAAACTAACGAAATTTGACTTATTGAATTACGTGAGGACCACCAATTCAAATAATTTAGTCAAAAAGAGAACATATTTGGACGGTAAAAACGTTATAAACTAATTATTTTACCAAATTCATGAAAATACTAAATTTGGAGTCTCTTAACACCATATTATATTAGATATAAATCTTAAATACTGTACTAACGGTCGTTCAACTAATCAAAATCTATTGTTAAATTAACGAAATTTGACTTATTGAATCATGTGAAGACCCACCAATTCAAATAATTTAGTAAAAAAGATAACATATTTAGATAGTAAAAACGTTATAAACTAATTATTTACCAAATTCATGAAAATACTGAATTTGGAGTCTCTTAACATCATATTATATTAGATATAAATCTTAAATATTGTACTAACGATCGTTTAACTAATCGAAATATGTTGTTAAATTAACGAAATTTGACTTATTGAATCACGTGAAGACCCAATAATTTAGTCAAAAAGAAAACATATTTGGACGGTAAAACTATTATAAACTAATTATTTTACCAAATTCATGAAAATACCTGAATTTGGAGTCTCTTAACACCATGTTATATTAGACATAAATCTTAAATATTGCTCTAACGGTCGTTCAACTAATTAAAATCCGTCGTTAAATTAACAAAATTTGACTTAATAAATCACGTGAGGACTCACCAATTCAAACAATTTAGTCAAAAAGAGAACATATTTGGACGATAAAACCGTTATAAACTAATTATTTTACCAAACTCATGAAAATACTGAATTTGAAGTACCTTAACACAATGTTATATTAGACATAAATTTTAAATACTGTAATAACGGTCATTCAACTAATCAAAATTCGTCGCTAAATTAATGAAATTTGACTTATCAAAATTCGTCGCTAAATTAATGAAATTTGACTTATTAAATCGCTTGAGGACCCACCAATTCAAATAATTTAGTAAAATATATATATATATATATATATATATATATATATATATATATATATATATATATATATTTGGATGGTAAAATCATTATAAACTAATTATTTTACCGAATTCATGAAATATTGAATTTGGAATCTCTTAACACCATGTTATATTAGACATAAATCTTAAATATTGTACTAACGATCGTTTAACTAATCAAAATTTGTCGTTAAATTAGCGAAATTTGACTTATTGTATCACGTGAGGACCCACCAATTCAAATGATTTAGTCAAAAAGAGAACATATTTGGATGGTAAAACCATTATAAACTAATTATTTTACCAAATTCATAAAAATATTGAATTTGGAGTGTCTTAATATAATGTTATATTAGACATAAATTTTAAATACTGTAATAACAGTCATTTAACTAATCAAAATTCGTCGCTAAATTAACGAAATTTGACTTATTAAATCCCGTGAGGACCCACCAATTCAAATAATTTAGTCAGTTTATTTGCTTTTGTAATCAATTTTTCTCAACTACAAAGCTGATTTAACTCTTTTTTTTTTTCTTTTTTTTTTTTATGACACTGTAAACGTTAATTATTTAAGATTTAATTTTTGAAGCTTATAAAAAATGTTATATAATATTTATACGAATGGAATGTATTAAATAGTAATAATGCTATTTTCATTTATGGATTGGGATTGAGATTTCTTTTTTTCAATTTTACAACATTTAACATGTGTTTAGGTAATACATTTCCTATATTAAACATTTACACCATAACCAATAATTGACCAACGCCCTTTTTTGGTAAATTTTTGGAGTAAGAAATATGATTAATGAAAGACCTTGTTTGCTTTGCAATTGAAAATAAAATTTTAAGTATAAATTTATTTATATTTTTTAAGAAGTGACCGACTATACTTGAGTTGTTTAATTATTTGGTAAAAACTTATTTCAATAAAATTATAATTTAAATCAATAAATTTGCATTTAAAAGAAGGCAAATTATTGAAATGGAAAAAAGTTTTTTAAAACCATTTAAATTACTATCTTAATGCTTTCATAAGCATGAAAAATCCCTCAATTAAAAAAAAAAAAAAAAAAAAAAACATTATAAAAGCAAAAAAATTCAAAAAATTATGTGAAAAAAATAAAATTATATAAAATTATTCCCCCTAAAAAAAAAAAGAAAAAAGAGTGGAGAGGGCTACCCCTCTAAATGTGTCAATGCGGACAATTACATCTTATGTTATAGAAGAGAAATAAATTGACACTCAATGGAATAAATGCACAACTTTTTTCCCTAAAAAGGGAAAAAAACAGAAAAAGAAAAATAAGGTTTAATCACAAGTCATACCCCCGAATTATACCTTGCGTTTCATTTTCATATGTAAAATTTTAGGGATAATTAATGATTAGTCTCAAATAGCGAATGTAATATGTTATTAGTCCCATTTAAACACATAAGTTTTGATTTAATCCCTTAAATTGCATTTTGTTTGCGTATTAGCTCCGCATGTGTTCATGTCTGTGTAATATTAATTACATGTACCTGTGTAATATTAGTTACATGTTACAAATTACACGTCATTATATTTTACACACAAGTTAGATACATGTAATTGCGAGAGTGTAATGCATGTATTGGACCTTCTGCCTTTTCTTAATGCACAAGACTAAAACACAAATTGCAATTGCGTATGAAACTATTTTACGTATGAAACTTTTTTAAAATTAAAGATAAAATATGGAACTTACCACAAAAACACCCTAAATTTTAATTGTGGCACATTGCAAAGTTTAATTGACACAAAATCATGTTGTGATGAGGTACAAAAATGGTTCACTAGATACGTCACTTTGAGATTCAGAAGATTTGAATCTCTTAGCTTAAGTCATTTTCCCTTAGCTTAGGTTCCTGCAACTTGCCGGCGTTGCACCTCTAGGGGTGAGAATCATTCAAAAGTTTCTTAGTAGAATTTGGTATAGTGGTAATTAGGAAAAAGTGTAGATATCTGGTTAGCCCATTATTCTGGAATTTAAAAACAAACGAAAACTTATTTGACAAACCTTCCTTGATTCTCGACCCACTATCATTGAGGTGGCGATGATCTCGGCTAATTGTTAGTGCCACAGTGTAGTGGCGAGATATGGGAGCAAAGAGCCGTTATTGACTAGTAATGGCTCTTTCCTAAATGAGTGGTGTCCGTTGTAACTGTCTCAGACTCTCAGTGGTGGTGTCATGTTGTGGGATCATAGAGTTAATCCCCGTTAATTGCGGCGACAATCACGGAGTTGAAAGGTGACGTGTGGTCTCGCCCGCGCCCGATTTGTACAACCAAAATGTCAGAAGTGAATGGCATTTTAGTGCCCTTCAACAACGTGTCTAGCGCGTCCAAAGGCTTGTCACTATCCACCTTGCTTCTGGGCTACTGACATGAATCAACAGTCTCAGTTCAGTTGTACACCCTCATCTCCTGTCATTGATTATTGGTATCTCCCTAGATAGCGCGCTCTCATTGGGATTGTAGGTCTGCGGACCCTTGAGACTCTGCTTTCCTTCACGAGATGTCTCGCCCGCGCCCGATTGGTAGCCTCAACGGAGCGAGTTAGATCTCCCCTAGTTGGACTGATGTTGTAGCTAGCCTGGCAAAGACGAAAAGCTCCTCGTGCATGCCATGTATTAGGGACACGTGGCTAGAAATCAAACTGTGCCTGATTTCCTCTCCATCGGAGTGTGTCACAATAAAACACGACAGTGCAGAGTGAAATGTGAAATGAAAATGAAAGGGTTGAAAATTGTAAATTAGTCAAAAAAGAAAATAGAAAATTTGGTCACAATTTGACTATTATTCCATTGTGGGAGAGAGAGAGGACAAATAAGATTTTCCAAGTTCTATGCAAATGATTAAATGTAGGGGTATGAGACGAATGACTAGTTACCATCATCCTACCCTCTAGTTGGTTGATAGGGACAAAATACTAAAGTCCAGAGAGTCGCCATTAAGGTAATGGATAAGGAGGGGGTCAAAAGTACAATTACGAATACATGGGGGGGTGAAAAACTGAACTAGATATTGGAATAGTTTCATCTTCGCGGGAAATTATCAAATTACGGCTCCATAAAACTAAATATATTTTTTTTTTGTGTGTGTATAGCCAAATGACCCACACCTGTGTGTAAGACTAATCTCTTTCGAGTTGCGTAATTGTCTCTCTCAACAAATATTTTTTCATAAATTTAAACTCCTGACCTTATAAAGATCCTTCAACTGTTTTAACTCAAACGAGTCTTACCACTTGAACCACACCTTATTGGTTCAAATATAATTTTAATGGTCATATAGAGTATAGATTCTCTTTTGTTAACCATTTTTACATTTTTTTTTTTAAGTTTTAAGACCAATCACTGCAACAAAAATTACATATTAGGATAATAATTTTAGAGGTCATTTGTAAATGATGTTCTTTTAAATATTTATTGAGACACTTAATCATAATGTCCTTATAATTTATTTAATGAGACGCATTTAGAAAAATATATAATAAAAAATAAAAAATTATCCTAATAAATATACACTAACGCGACAAAATAATTGTCCTTATATGTTAGGACAATTAAAGTGCCATTTATGAGACTCTTTTTAATTTGATAGAATAATTGTCTTTTATGAGACACTTTTTAATTATCTCAATTCTTAATGTGTCTTAAAATTATATATGTTAGGATAATTTTAGTACCTTTAAAAGTGAATTTTATTGTAGTGAATTCATGACAAGGCTGAGATTAAACACCACACCCTTTACCATTTTCAAAAATATCAAAGACATTCTTTGGTCAATAATCACCAAGGCGAATAATCCTGAGAGTAATCACTTTCTAAATTCAATCTAAATGTTTAAGCCAGTTAAAGGTTTCATTTTTCATATTCTTCTAAGACATTCGTATTCTCCTTGCTTGTATCCGGAACCTTGTCCTTTCTAATGGGTAATTTTACATGTACATTCTTTTTCATAAATGTATATTCTATTAAAAAGATAAAATTATTTTAAAATTACTCTTTTAGCTTTGTAAAAACAACTTTATTGTGTTTTTCTTTCTACCTAATAACGTTATTGAAATTGCACCATCCCTCCACACCCTCTCCCATGCTGGCGACCCCCACCCCTGTCGCTGCCGGCACCAACCCTTTTCTTCTCTTTCTGTTCTCTTCCTTCTCTCCCTCTTTCTATCTCTTTCTCTCTCCTCCTCCTCCTCCTCATCCTCATCTTCCTCATTCTATATAGAATAAAAGAATGGCTAGTGTGATTTTATTCATATCAAAGTTTCACCATTTATACAATGTGACCAAGAACAATAAAAGAAAATACAAATACAATAAAGAAATAACTTAAATACTAAATTAAATAAGGAAATAATATTATTGAAATCAGTGGTAGGTGAACTCAGTTCGGTGGGTGAACTCAGTGACTTGGGGTATACTCTAACATGCCCCCGCAAGATAAAGCTCTGGAAAGAGAATCCAATCTTATTCTTAAGTAGAAGAAAATGAGCCCAAGCTAGAGGCTTGGTGTTGTCAGCGTCTAGTTGCTGGGAGGCTTGGTGGAGCGTTTTCTTGGAACATCTGGGGGCTCGCTGTAGCAAGCGGTAGAACATTGTAGCGTATAACAAGCGTTGTCTTTCCAAACAAGTGTTTTGCAGCATGCACGAACCATTGACTTGCAGAGACCCCTCAACTACTGCATCTTGTGGGTCGGAGGCGCGTTGTAGTTGGCGGGATTTATTTATGATATAGCAGAAATCCCTATAGTTGAAATCTGCAAGGAGACGAATTTTTTATTTACGAGAGAGAGAGAGAGATGGGTCACAGATACTCAAGAGATCTGAGAAATACTGATAGATATATCATATGTGCGTGTGTGCGTGAGAGAGAGAAAGATTGGTTCACTTCAATGAGTAAAGATTTTGACTGGAGTTACCTAGGAAAACATGGGAGTTCATCCAATGGCAAGAAAGCTGAGGTTGGTGGTTTTAGAGAGATAATAGAGAGTAAAATGACATTTTTTTTTTTTTTTTTGTATTTAAACAAGGTGAATCTGGGAAAGAATAATGGCAGTGGGCATATTTGCTTTCTTTTTCTTCGTCAATAGAAAAGAAAAAAGGAAGAAAAGATATTGAATGGACAGATAACTGAGAGGGACAAGAAATACGCGTGGGACTATGACTATGAGATTCTGGTTTTTAGAACATGACAATATCTGAATGCAATGTTGATGAAGAAAATATTAGGAAAGAGAGAAAAAAATGAAAATTGAAAATTGGGTAGTAGAACTTGTTTCATGACAATCGCTGTCGGAGTTCGTAGCCAGAGGCCATGAAGGCCCGCGGCGGTTGTAAACTTTTTCTCTCTATAGGCGGTTAGGATTTTCGGATCGAATGCTCTGATACCATATAGAGAATAGAATAATGACTAGTGTGATTTTATTCATATCAAAACTTCACCATTTATACAATGAGACCAAGAACAATAAAAGAAAATACAAATACAATAAAAAAATAACTTAAATACTAAATTAAATAAGGAAATTACATTATGAAAATCGGTGGTAGGTGAACTCGGTTCGGTGGGTGAACTCGGTGACTTGGGGCATATTCTAACACCTCATCCTCCTCCTCTTTATTTTTTAAATTTTTCTTCTTGTTAGACTTTTTCTCTATCTCATTTTTTATTTTTTATTTCTTTTGTTTCATATTATTTATTTTGTTTTGTTTTAATTTTATTTATTTTCTTTATATGATATTTAAAGAAAGTAAAAAAAATCAAAAGTTAAAAAATAAATAGCAAAAAAGAAAAAATTATATTTAAAAAGAAAAAAAAAATCTTTTTTTTTCTGTTTTATTTTTTAAATTTTCTATTTTTTTTTTTGAATTCCTATTTTAATTTTAATTTTATTATTTTCTACTTTTTTTGTTTTCGAGGTTTTTATTTATTTTTTATTTTGTACAAATACCATACAAAAATAAACAAAAGAAATGAAAAATAGAAAACAAGAAAAAGAGGGTAGAAAATAAAAGTAAAATAAAAAATTAAAATTAAAAAATATTGCGTAGTAAAGGTATTTTTGTCAATAAAATATGATAAATATTTTTTCTTCTTCTTCCTTTTTTTTTTTTTTCAAATAAAGATTCAAATAGACAACACCAAACAAACAAAAACAAAAGGACTAAGGCCTTTGAAAAGAAACACCAGCCATATTCGTCGATATAGCCGTACACATGTCGCTTGGGAGAGTGTCAAAGAAAATGAAAGCCACTTCCGAGTTAGTTCCCTTCTTAGCAAGATAGTCCGCACATTGGTTGCTTTCATGAAGAGTGTGTTGAAGAATACTTTAACGGACTCTAGGAGCATTTTGCAGTCTTCCACGAGGGCATTGTAGGGAAGTTCAAAGGGGCAGGCTTCATTGATGAGTCTTAAAGCAAGTGTCAAATCCGTTTCAATAGTCACACCTTGGATGTTCACGTCGAGAAGAAGATTGAGACCGTTAAAGATTCCTGTAAGTTCCACTTCAATGCATATACAATCAAGGAGGTAGTCATAGAAACCCCACAACCAGGTTCTAGTCTTGTCTATAAGTAAACCTCCAAAGCCTCCTCTGCCCAGGTTCTCTTTGGAGCTGCTATCAACATTGAGTTTGAATTTACCTACAAAGGAAAACGACCAGGAGATAAGTCTGGGGTGGTAACTGCCTTAGGCGAGGAAATCTTGGGAAACCATTCAAATATATCTTGAGCAAATGACAAGAGATTGTTCAAGATATTGTTTAAAGGGTTCTTTTAGCACTAATAGTTTCATTATTTATGTATTTCCAGATATGCCAGAGGGCAGAGATAATAAGATAAAATTTGAAGGTGGAAGGATAAGAAGAACTCCCTTTGAGATTAAGCCAAATCCATTCCTCAAGGGATCCCACATGAAGGGAAATAATTTATTGAACCTGCAAAATGAAATTTCAAAATTTTCCAGCTTTGGGATAGTTTCTAAAAGTGTGTTGAATATCTTCCCAAGGAGAAGAGCATCGGGCACACGCTGTTAAGGCATTAGAGGACCAACTAGCCCTTAGGCTATTGGTGATAATTCTTACCTTAAATATTCTCCAAAGGAAATATATTATCTTCTCTGTGACATGGAGTATCCAAATTCAGGACAATGAGTAGGAGGTTTACTATCAAGATTGATAAGCAGACTATAGGCCATAGAAATGCAAATTATCCATTTTTCGAAAAGGCCTAGGTAGGCACATCTTTGAAATTGTATTATTGACGTATCTGAGTACGATATCTTTCTTCCCTATGATTAGAAAGGTTAAGCAACGAAATTCCTAAAAGGTTCCAAGTACGATTAGTATCAATGAATGAGCTAAGCGGAATCGAGGAGGTGGGGACCTGAGCGATAGTCGTTAAAGGTTTTTGTGCACACCACCAATCTTGCCAAAAATCAAAGGTCCTATCATTTCTTAAAAAACCCATTTAGTGCCTCGAATGAGAAGGTTTTTGTGCACACCACCAATCTTGCCAAAAATCAAAGGTCCTATCATTTCTTAAAAAACCCATTTAGTGCCTCGAATGAGAAGGTTTTTAGTTTTGTGGATACCCAACCAAATAGGGAAAGCACCCTTGGGGCTCGGCCAAAGCCTAGGATTCATAGGGATTTTATATTTATTTGTAAGCACTTTAGCCCAAGGATAAAATTTTAGCTTTCCAACCCGACAATTTGGCCAAGATTTTATTAACAATAATTTGGAAATGAGATGCCTTTTTTGTACTGTGGATGAGGTTGATACCGAGGTCAAATCCAAGGTCCTTGGAAAGGGTGATACCGAACTAAGCACTAAAAGATCTAGCAACCGAATTAGGGAGATTAGGCAAAACGAACAATTTAGTCTTTTTGAGGTTGATCTTTTACCCGGAGATACGACATAAATTATCCAAGGCTTGGAGAATAACATCAAGACTTTGAGGACAACCTTTGGCAAACATAAGATCGTCTGCTAAGAAAATATGGGTAATGGTAGGACCCTCTCTTGATGTTTTTAGCTCCACCCAATTCCTATCATTTTTCTCTCTAAGAATCATGGTGGAAAGTTTGTTCATACATAAAGTGAAAAGGTAAGGGGATAGCGGGTCTCCCTGCCTTAATCATCTTTTGGCTTTAAAGGACGGCAAGGGCTCCCCATTCCAAAGGATAGATAATTCCATACCTCTAACACAATTCATAATGATACTTAGCCAGTTGGTAGGAAAATTAAACTCCTTGAGAATGAATGAAAGGAAATCCCATTCAATCATATCATACGCTTTTTGGAGATCGATTTTGAAAATTAGACCTCCCAATTTACATCTTTTCCTATTAAGGAAGTAGATGATTTCTTGGGTGATAATCACATTATCAATGGTAGAGCAACCAACAATAAAGTTTTTGAAAGGGGCCTGCAAGGGTATCCATAGAGCTATGAAGCCTATTTGTCAAGATATTGGTAACAATCTTATAGGTTATTTTAGAGAGACAAATAGGACAAAATTGACAGATGAGGCTAGGATGCTCAATTTTGGTGATAACGGTGGCGAGAGTTTTATGGCAAGCCTCCGGGATAGATTGGGCAGAGAAGCAATTATGATAAAAATTAGATGTAGAGTCTCCAACTTTATCCTAGAACGTTTTGTAAAAGAGAGCTCAGATACCTTCAGGGCCAAGGGCTTTGAGATTAGGCACATTAAAGACTGTTTTATTAATCTCCTCGTAGAAAATGGGGCATCAAGAATGGAGGGCTCTAATAGAGATGCTTTGAGAAACAAGAGAATTGTTATTGACTTCAAGCTGCCCAAAAGATGACTCAAAGAGGGAAGAGATAAAGATTGAAAGATAAGGATTGTCTCAGGTAATATAAAAATGATAGAGGTTGTCCTTAATATTTGTCTAAATGATAAGGGATGTATCATGTTTAAAATCTTCCAAGATTCTACTAAAAAATGTGACCAAGAAAAAGTGAAAACAATTTATTTAATAGCACAATAGAAATCGAACGACAAAAAGTAGAAGTTTTGGTGGAGGCATTTTTTTATAGCAAACAATATCACATTTTAAAAATAAAAATATTTGATTTTCATCATGTAAACAAACTATAACAATGAATTAATTTTTCAGATATACAATTTTTTTTTAAGACATACTTATTAAAATAAATAAATATAAGGTTGGAGAGATTATTGATTTTATAATCTAAAAGAAAAATATATTTATATATATTATATTCTTGATTTTAAAAAATAAAAAATAAACGGATTTTATTCTTTGAGGAAAAAAAAACCGAAAGGTTTTTATTCTTTGTGAAGAAAAAAATAAAGGTTTTTATTCTTTTGTTAATAAAAAGAATTATTATTTTTTAATCTTAATGATAAGTTTCTCGCATTAAAATTGGTTCCTAGTAGACTACTGAACAATTTCTCATTTTAAAATAATTTCTAGTATGTATTATGTAATAAGACAACTGGTCATTTCGAATAAGTAGTTCTTAGTAGTAGGCTACTGGTGACAATTTGTGATATCTAGTAATAAGACTATTTGTGATAAATAAATATAAGGTTGGAGAGATTATCGATTTTATAGTCTAAAAGAAAAATATATTTATATATATTATGTTCTTGATTTTAAAAAATAAAAAATAAACAGATTTTATTCTTTGAGGGGAAAAAAACTGAAAGGATTTTATTCTTTGTGAAGAAAAGAATAAAGGTTTTTATTTTTTTGTCAATAAAAACAATTATTATTTTTTAATCTTAATGATAAGTTTCTTGCATTAAAATTGGTTCCTAGTAGATTACTGAACAAATTCTCATTTTAAAATAGTTTCTAGTATGTATTATGTAATAAGACAATTGATCATTATGAATAAGTAGTTCTTAGTAGTAGGTTACTGGTGACAATTTGTGATATCTAGTAGTAAGGCTATTGACTAGTAAAATAATAATGTTAAGCAAGATTTTTTATATTGTGATTAAATTTTGATATGCGATAACATATTTTGACAATTTTATTGCCATAAGATAAAACTTATTTAGTTGCCCTGAAAGAGAAAACAAAATTATTGAAAATTAAATTTCAGTTATTGGAATTATCACATGGCTTCAAGAATGATCATGAATTCTCCAAATAAAATAATATTTTACATCAATAAATTGGTATTCTTATTGTATATAAGATATAATGGTGCCAATAGAATTTTCATTATTCGATTGTTCCAAAATATAAATGTTCAGATGTTATTCAAAAATATAGATGTCTTGAAAATTGACCGAAAATGATGCAAAATTAATTCCATTTCCATGCAATTATTTGTTGGAAGAAAATATATGTTACTTTGACTTACATTCCTAGAAAGTTTATATGATGGTAAATTATGAAATATGATGTATTGATGAATGTGTTGGTTTGATATAAAGTCTCTAATTGTTGCTTTGAAAATTCTCAAATTATTTATATGATTATAAAATTGGGATTATAAATTTTGCCCCAAAATTTATTGCTTTGGTACATATCTCATATTAGTTTACATGATGAAATTTTGGATTGTATCTATTGTTTGTTCGATAAAATATTGTGATTTTAATATTCCTAATAAATTTATTTGATAGTGTTATTAGGATTGAAAAATTCCAAACGTTGCTTAAAGAAAATAATATTCCATAATAGTTCCAAAATATTTATTCGTACCATACGATAATTGATGGAATAATAATAAAAAAATAAAAATAAATAAAAAAATTGAAGCTTAATATCCATATATTGTATTCTCACGAGGTGGGAATTGTCGAGGGGATAAGTCTTACCTCACAAGAAAGTCATCTAGGGAGGTAACTCAATTTCTGTGATTGAAAACCCCATGAAAGAGGTTCAATAGGTAACAGTAATCTATATTGTGTGATTTATGAAACAACATTATATAATTTAGAGAAATCATTAAAAGATTCTCGTGTTCATCCCTACGTCACTAATGTTAGATAATGTGATGTTAAAGATAAGTTTAACTCTTAATGAGACCAATACAAAAAAACCTATTGAGATCATTGGTCACATATATCTTTGAATGAAGAGTAATAAGATTTAAAATTCTACATAAGTTGACTTAGGCAGTTTTTATCCATTGGAATGATAAAAAAGGAAAAGGAAAAAGAAAATGAAAAAATAAAATTTTTATCCATTGTAAAAGGAAAATTATTTTTCTTAGTGTTGGTTGATTAGGAAAGAAAAATGAAAGGAGGGAAAATAATTTATTTTAATATAATTTACTATTTTACCCTCATATATTACAAAATAAAATTAAAAATTATATTATCAAGAGTATAATTGTAATTTTATTCATTTTTCACCACTTCCTTCAATTTTTTCCCTATATTTGTGAGGAAAAAAAAATTGCCTTGAAAATTGTATTTTTTCCATCTTATTTTCTTTTTCTTCCCATTTTTCATTCAACTAAATAACATTTTTTTTTTTTTTCCATTTCATTTTTTTTCCATCCATTTCCCTCCATTTTTCTCCCATATTTGTGAGGAAAAAAAATGAGTTTTTTTATTATTTAATCCCTATTTAAGAGACCATGTAGGGAAAAGACCTTTTTAAACTGTTTACTTAGCATTCAGACCTCAATTAAATTTTTAGTCCTTGGGTAGACAAAATAGGACATGAAAAGACACATATACCTCTCTCTCTCTCTCATTTACGTTAACGCTATCTCTCTTTTATTCCTATCACTCCACAATCCACGTTCACTTTTTATTTCTTTCACATATCCTCTATCTACTCTCTCACTCTAACATTTATCTTTCTCTCTCTAGATATCAGGTTTCTCTCTTTCTCTAGATATCAGGAGGTCTAAACGACGATGCCCCGTGAGATCAACGGAGACGGCGATTGCTTTGCCCGTAAGGTAGACGGAGACGGCGACGGAGGTCGGCGAACTGCTGGGCATCGCCGTTTTCGGGGTTCTCTCTTTCTCTCTCTCTAAACCCTAGCAATGGCTTAGCCCGTGAGATTGACGGAGACGATCAGGCGATGACTTGGCCTGTGAGGCCGACGGAGACGGAGATGGAGGTTGGCGAACCGCTGGTAATATGGTTTTCGGGGTTCACTCTCTCTCTCTAAGCCTTACCCATGGTTTTCGACGACAGAGGTCAGGTAAATTGTGTTTTTTTCTCCCATCGTTTTTCTCTGTATTTATTTCTTGTTCTTGGTCTGACTTCTATCCTCTTTGTTCACGGTAGAGATCTGGGTTTCCAGATCCGTTTTTCAGATCTGGGTTTTCATTTTTTTTGGGTTTTTTGTTCTTGTTTTGGGTGTTTTTTCGATTTTTTGTTCTTTTTTTTAAGATCTGGAATCCCAAATCTGGGATTTATTTTTTGAGTGAACATGGTATTTTTTATGGTGTTAATGTTCGATTCGGCGGTGGTGATGTTCATTTTCGATTCGGAAAACTGTCTGCCACCACTAGCCAGATCCGACAATCAACGCTGACCACCAGCCAGATGAACGTTAATGCCACCACTTTTTATTTTTGCATATATGTTTTCTAGACAATGCTTGGCGTGTTAACGTTAATACATACGAGATCCCCCAAAAATGTGTATTTTTAACATTAATGTCAATGTTTTGCTTTTCATTTATTACATATGGAATTAATCAGATAACATGAATGCATTAATATTAACACAAGAGACACAAAAAAAATGTATATTAACGTGGATGGGGTGTTTCATTTTTATGTTTACACTAGTGTTTGTGTGATGTTTGTAGACATATTTTTTCTGGACAACATGAATGTGTTAACTTTAACACAGAAAAGACCCAAAAAAATGTGAATTTTTAACGTTAATGTCAATATTTTTCTTTTTTAATCTCTCACATTTTGGGATTCCAGACAATATAAGTGATTTAACGTTAACATAGGAGCCCCAGAAAAATGTGTGTTAACATACACAAACCAGAATGCTTTGACATTTAACATAGAGAAACCCAAAAAATATTCATTAACGTTAACGCACGTCCAGCTAAAAAAAAAAAAGAGACAAATATCACAAACGGTAAGTTAACATTTTAACACAGAAAGAAACTAAAAAATGTACATTAACATTAACGCAAACTCAACCCAAACACACATCAAGTCAAAAGAACAAAATACCACATATGGTAGTTAACGTTAACGCGCACAAGACAACAGTACGGAGCATGACATTAACATAAATATTCAAGTAAAATATATTAAATATTCAAGTAAAAAAAATCAAAATACGGTAACAGTAAAACCACAGTCCGATGGTTAAAAATGTGTTAACGTGAATGTACAAAACAGACAAAAAAAAATGCGGTAACGTGGAATAGACAAAAAAAAAAAAATTGCGTTAACGTTAACATGAAATTCAAATCGTAATATTATAACATAGATAACACACACAAAACAGATGGACAAGATGCGTTAACGTAAACACACACACAAAATAAGCTAAATATTCAAGTAAAAAACAAAAATACGTCATATGGTAAAATTGAATTAACGTTAACGTAATACACACAAATAGATAGATTGGGGAATATACATTAAAAAAAAAAAAAAAAAAAAAAAAAAAAAAAACAACAAAACATGAATTTAACAATGTTAACGTGAATTCAAAATGTGATTTTTGTAATATAAGGTCTGAACAATTTACGTTAACGTTAATGTACTGCTGTCCAATTTTTGTTTTGTTGCATAGGATAAAATAACAAATCCGTAAATATTATTGAACAAAGTGGCTAAAATGTAAGAATATTTTTCTAAACAATTTGTGGGTTCTAAAAAGTGATTCCCAAATCTGAATCTTAAACAGTTACTCTACAAAGGATTAAATAATAAAATCTCAAAAAAAAATTACCTTAAAAATTGTATTTTTTTCATTCTATTTTCTTTTTCTTCCCATTTTTTATCCAACTAAATAACAGGGTTTTTTTTTTTTTTTCATTTTATTTTTTCTCCATCTATTTCACATCCAATCAAACACAAACTTAAGTAAACTTGCGTGGAATTTGAAATCTTATTACCACAATAACGAACGAAGGTGCAGGCACGAAGTACAACATTAATTCGCCTCTACCTATTCATTTTCATGTAATGCAACTTTTTTTTTTTTTTTCAATAAAAATAAAATAAAATAAAATAAAAAACGATAAAGGGAAAAAAAAAATCTTGATCCTGTTAAATTTATTAATTTATGGACATGCTGATCTCAATGCATTATTGAAGAATAATGCAGTTGGTCACATTATTTTATTTTATTTTATTTTTTTAAAAGTCACATAAAAAATGACATTAATTAAATTGAATATAAAGGTCTTTGGTTCTTATTCCTAAAAGAAGGGAAGAAAAAACTATTAGTTTATCAAACTCAATGAATTATTGTGATTTAATTTTGTTTCCCACATGCTTCATCCACTTCTTGTATATTCAATGCATCAAACCCTCTTTCTTCCTTTCAATTATATTAATATCTTTATTATGTCAAGAACAATAAAATTAATATTAAATTACACTTTGACACCATAACTTATACTCAATTGTATTCTCATTTTTTAAGCTTTTGATCACAACATATTATATACAACTTGAGGTTTGTAAATTGACCAAACCCATAAAAAAAAATACCAAAATAAAAAATAAAAAAATTGATGAAGCACAAAAATAGTTCACCGGACACAACACTCTACAATTCGGAATGTTGAAAGTCTTCCAGCTTAACTCTCTCCCTCAACTTAAGTTTCTACAAAACAATACACCGTGGGTGGGTTGCCAGTGTTGCACCTCCAGTGTCATAATTAATCAAGGGTTTCTCAGTAGAATTTGGCAGAGTTGTGGTTAGGAAGAAGTGTGCATCCCTGGTTAATTAGACCATCATTCTCGTAATTATAAGCAAGGGAAGACTTGTTTGACAACTTTTCCCTGATTCTCGGCTCGTCACCATTAAGGTGGCGACAATCGTGGAGGTGTGGGTTAAGGGACCATTACTTAGGGAAGATAACACCTCTTTCCTTAACAAGCGGGAGAGATGCTTCTATTGCTCCCGATGAGAAGTAGTGTCGGATCTCTCGCCTAAGAGTATGGTCCTGACGGGGATATAAAGTGGAAACATGGAGGCCTTTCTATCATGGTCGGGCCGACGTCATAGTTAGGTCTTTCAGGTTGGAATGTTTTCTTAGGATGATGTCCATGCAGGGATGGTCATACCAAAAGGCTAGGAGACCATTGTAGCTTCTCGTTCTCACGGACACACGTAGCAATGTTCTAAATTTGCTGGATTTTCCCTTATCAAATAGCATTAGATTTCTTACATGCATATCATCATTTTTAAGATACAATATGTTTAGAACGCAAAGTGTAAAGAGTAAGGGTGCAAAGTGTAATTTAGCATCCCATTTATATATCAGTAACATGTCAATGCAACAACCTAAGTAACAGGATTAGGCAAGCTGACCATGTTCATTGAACTATTAATTATTTTTTATTTTTAGATATTATTAAAATGAAATTGTTAACATTGAAACTACAAAACTAGTATTACTCAATTGCTTTTGGCAGTTAAGAGGTGCAGTTAGAAGGGACAAATCACCATAGTATGCCACATGGTCCTAGTCATATTGCTTTTTATTTATTAACGGTAGGGTGGATCTTCATCATTTTACACTTTACACGTATTTCAATTAATCACTTCATCAGACAACCTTAAAGATATATTTTCCCATATCAATCTAGTGCATTCAACATTAAATTCAAGATTTAATTCTTGGAGCACTATCTAGAAGAGTCGAATTCTGGTTGACAAAAAAAAGAGGCACCTCTCCTTATCAACGGAATTAACATCTGTTTTTGGTTGGTCATATTGCTAATAATAAATAAAATAGAAAGAATCTAGTTTTTGTACTTCGTATTTGACTAGATTGTGATTTTTGGGGTTTGTGCAATTGGATTAATGATAATATTAGCAAATTAATGTATTGCAATATTTTGATTTATCTTGAAGAGGAATTGGTTCACTGTATCTTCTCATTGGCATATCATTTTTTTTTCTAATTTGTTTATTATACATTTATTGTTTGATGCCTAAGTGTTGTTTCCTAATTGTTTGGTCTATTTTTTTCTTTATTTTTGGGGAAACATGTTCCTTTGTTTCCAACAAACGTGCTTGATGTGAATTGGTAAATTTTTTTAAAAGAAAATTAAAAAAAAAAAAATGAAAAAAAAAATTGGAGATAGAACCATTTGTTATCTTTCTTTTTTTTTTTTTTTTTTTATTATTATTATTATTCTATTCAAGCTCCCTGCCCCCCCCCCCCCCCCCCCCCCCCAAAAAAAAAAAAAAAACCGTCTTAGGCCCATTTTGTAACCTTTTTTTTTTTTTTAAATATAAAAAATTAATTTGACCAAAAGATAATTTTAATTAAAGTCAAAAGTAAAAAATCAAGAAGTATATTTTATTTTTTAAAGATATTATTTTAGTATTATTCTTATAAATGATATCTTAGGTAATATAGTTGAATGGAATTGAAAAAAAAATGAATGCTTGTAAAGCACAAATTTTGTAAGTACATATTTTTATTTACATTTCATAACATTTAAAAAATGTTTAGGTCTAATGTTATTTTAAATTGAGTTAATGCACTTTATCCTATGTGATTTTATCAATTTGCACTTTATCTCCTTGAATTTAAAAATCACCACTTATTCCCATGTGGTTAAATATTTGTTATATTACAGGGTAAGTGATTTGAAAATCTAATCACAGGCGGGATAAGAGGCGATTTTCAAACTACAGGAAGTAAGTGCAAATCGGTCAAATCACAGGGGATAAAGTTTAAATAACCCTTATAAATTTTACTTAAAAGCCTTTAGGGGTCATTATGATATTCAAATATTAAAAAAAAAATATTTTAAGAAAATATTTGGGCCTAGTGTATTATTTTAAATTTTACTTAAAACCTTTTAGGGGTCATTATGATATTGAAATATTAAAAATTTTATTTTTCAAGAATTTTGAGGTTTAATATGTTAATTTTGATTTCAATTTATAAAATTTGGGGTCCAATTGCTATTTTAAAATATTAATTCTAACTTTTGGACTTAAATCATATTTTAGAGATTAAAGGAGGAGGATTTGTTTAATTGTTTTGGGATAAACACACTTTTAACTTCTGACAAATGGTTTCGTTGCTCAATTGCCTCCATATTTGAAAGTCGATACATTTGTCCCTCACATTTGAAAATTATTTCAATTTTGCTCCAATTACAATTCTGTTAAGGTCAATCGTAACGGTCAAAGGGTATTTTGGTCATTGCCTTCAAATATTATTTGTACTATTCAACTTATAAAGATTAATTATACTTTGCACCCTATAATATTTAAAATTATATTTTTTACCATTAACTTTTTAAATAATTATATTTATCTCTCATCCTATCCCATTTTCTCACCGCCACCCACCACTGCTACCGCCAACCACCAACCACCACCGTCATCACCAACCGCCACCGCTGTCACCACCTCCACCCACCACCACTGCCAACCGCCGCCACCACCACCACCGCGGTCGCCACTATCACTACCACCGCCACTACCAACCTCCACCTGCCATCATCACCACCATCTGCCAACACCACCCGCCACTGCCAACTGGCGCCACCAACCACCACTACCAACCGCCCAACCGCCACCCTTAACCACCACCCGCCACCGTCACCACCAACCATCACGGTCAAATAATTTTACCCTTAACTTTTTAAATAATTTTATTTATCTCTCACCCTACCTCACCCTCTCACTGCCACCCGCCGCCGCCGCCGCCACCACTGCCACCCGCCAACTACCTATCGCCACCTCCCCTATTGTTTTACACTAATATCCTCATTTAAAAAATCTATTCTTTTGACCATTTTATTAAACAAAATAAAATATCTTTTTACACTAACATCCTCATTTAAAAAAAAAAGAAAAATTTTACCCTTTTATTAAAAAAAATAAAACATAATTATAATATCTCTCCAGCAAAGGCGGTGCTGGATAGTGATTGTTGGCGGCAGTGGTTGGCAGTTGGCGGTTGGCGGTGGTGGGTGGTGTTGGCGGTTGGTGGTAATGGTGGTAGGTGGCGGTTGGTAGTGGTGGTGGTGGTGGTGATAACGGTTGGCAGTAGTGGTTGGAGGAGGTGGTGGCGGCAGGTGGTGTTGGCGGTGGTGGGTGGTAGCGATGGTGGTGGGTGGTAGCGATGGCGGGTGTTAGAGGTGGTGGCGGTGAGGGAGTGGGGTAGGGTGAGATATATATATAATTATTTAAAAAGTTAAAGGTAAAAAATATAATTTCAAAAATAATAACATGCAAAGTGTAATTAATCTTTATAAATTGAATAGTAGAAATCATATTTGAATGCAAAATGACTAAAATACCATTTGACCGTTATCATTGACCTTAACAGAATTGTAATTAGAGCAAAATTGGAATAATTTTCAAATGTGAGGGACAAATGTGTCGACTTTTAAATATAGGGGCGTAATTGAGTATTGGAGCCATTTATCAGAGGTTAAAAGTATCTTTATCCCATTTTTTTTTTTCAAAAGTTGACAAAGGGATGACACATCACATCAGATAAGGCCTAACAATAGATGTTGACAAGGGCGGTGCAATTTAAAATAATATATATATATATAGGGTTAATAGAACCTTACTCCTTGTGATTTAACGGATTTGTACTTAACTCCCTATGGTTTTTGACTTGGCACTTACCCCTTGTGGTTTTGTAACTAAGTACAAATCACAAGGGGGTAAGTGTCAATGTAGGGGGTAAGTGCACATAAATCAAGACCACAGAGGGATAAGTACCAACATAGGAGGTAAGTGCAAATCAGTTAAACCACATAAGGATAAAGTGTATATATATATATATATATATATTATGTGTGTGTTATAAACGTGGGTTTATGAGTTTTTATAATATAGGTGAAATATATACATGGGGTTTTTTATAATATAGGTGAAATATATACATGGGATGTATTGTTTGAGTATATATAGTTATATTTAATTGGTGAGAAATTTAATTTCAAAGGAATTATTAATTTTATTAAAATAATATATGTAGTATTTCGTTGACTAGTAAATTTTATTAATAGTTAATTAATATTTTTTTGTAAGTTAAATTATTACTTGATAATTTTGTAATTATAGCTATAATATTTTATTTCGTACAATTAATATTAATTTAAGAAAAGATGGTGTTTAATTTTGGTAAATTTCAGATATATTAGAAAAAAAATTATTTGGGGCTGGGAAATAATACATTTGTTTAAATTGTCACGTATTTTATATCGTATTTAATTTATTTAGATAAATTCTTAGTTTTAGATCTAGACGTATGTTAGGTTCCTAGACAACCCCATTAGAGTTGGGTTCTTGGCGTTGAATTAGTCGTACAAGTATCGAGATGAGTGTTCTTCTATGTAAATTGTCAAATTATATTTTCATATTAAATTGTGAAAAAATTATTAAAATGGACAGTAATATAACGTTAAATGAATTAAGTAAAATTTTAAATATAAAAACTTACTTTAATTATTATCATGTTATGCCATAGCATATGTCTCGATAGGAGAGCATTTCCTACGGTATGTTGTTGGTCTTGACAGGAGGATATATCTTGCAGGATGTTGCTTGACCCGACAGGTGGGCAGTCCTGCGGGGGTGTGTGTTTGACCTGGCAGGAGGGAAAATCTTGTATATTGTTGACTATTAGTATGATATAGTAGGTTATACCACGTGTGTGCTCCTATCATTGGATATATTAAATGACTCTGACACTAGCAACCTCAGATTGCACAGATATATAGGTTACGATACCATCGTAACTCCCGATCGTGAGATAAACAATTCTATGGTTAGTATGAAAATATGTTTGTGATTATTTATTATATAAAAGTAAGAATGATTAGTGATTTAAATTTAGTTCTATTATGATGATATCTGTGAGATTTTATGTTGCTCAGTGTGTAACTATATTTTGTTTTGAAAAGTGAATTCTGATAAATGTACCTTATTCATAAATTATTTTTATATTATGAAGGTAGTACATTGATAAAAGATTTTATCTCAGCTATTAAAGAAGTGATTGGTCCATTTAGATAGAGTCAGAGTATGGTGTGACTTTTGAAGCTATCAGACAATTGTCAGCAATATAAAGATTTGGTCTTTGTGGTTTTGTTGTAGATTAGTTGTACATGCACAGTTAGTATGTTTTGGTTGGCCAGATATAATATTTGGTAGGGACATTGTATTATTCTGATATAGCATGAGTTTGTAAAATTTTGAGAAATTATGTTGATTATCAATTTAGTATATATATATATGTCTATTCAAGTTATACTTGCTTGGTTAGGTAATGTAATCTCGTCTCTAGCATGGGACCCGACGTGTAGTGTGACAGTTTTTGGTATGAAGTTCTAGATAATAGGTTTTATAGACTTGGTGTTAGATTGTCGTGTTAATAGTGGATCATAGAATAGGTTGTTAAGTTGTGAGGTCGGCTTGGAACGTGAGGTTGAAGTCATTTTACTTGATTAGAAGGTAGTACATATACATCAAACACTATAATATCTACATTATTTTTCATATTACCTGATTAATGGGTAATACATGTCTTTCATGTATCATTATTGACATTTTAGGTAATATTGTTCATATGAATATATTTAGATATTTTAGATGTAGAGCACATATAACATTTGCATTATTGAATTATACTTATACTATTTTTTATTGAAAAATGGGTGAGATATTTATAAATAGAATATTAGTGCCACGATTTTTTGAGAATATTGCGTTATAATTAAATATTCAGATTAATGTTCAAGAAAATATTGACAAATTACAGAAGTCCATGTTTTTGGTAAATCGACAAAGGGTCTTGGCAGAAGAAAAAAATTGTGATCAGCTTGGTTATCTTTGAGGAAAAAAGAAAATTCTTGAACTTATCATTATGAAAAGAAAAGACTTCATAGATTTGACCATTGAGGATGAACGTTCTTAGTAATCAAATTCGATGCATTGTCTTATTTGATCTAGACCCTGTAATGATCGAGGATGTCATATGTACAATGTTTTAAAAAGGGTTCAGATTTTGTGATATGTTCGAGTACAAAAGAAAAATACACGGAATTTGTGAATACAATAAAAGTGATAGAGAATTATCACTAGATTTATTGTCCTTGTGTATCCATATGATGTGATATAAGTATGCATATATTATCCGGATATTATGTCTCAGTTGATTGTTTTAAAAGCACACATTTCAAGTCCCAAATAAGACAGAATTTGTATTTTTTGGGGATAGAGTTATTACTCTTAACAGTTTGATTTCGGCTTTGGAAGTCAGTATATTATTGAAAAAAGAACGTTACAGATATTTAGCACAGGTTATTGATATCAGCCAAGATGAGGTACAATTGGCAATATAGCAATGGTTGGGGACTTTCCAGATGTATTTCCAAATTAGTTATCGGGATTGCCAGTGGACCGAGACACTAAATTTATTATCAAATTACTTTCGGGTAAATACCCCATATCAATTCCACCTTATATTATAACACTTGATGAGTTGAAAGAACGGAAAATTTTAATTGCAAGATCTCTTAAACCGTGAGTTTATCAGACCAAGTATTTCTTCATAAGGAGTTGATCGTTCTCAATTCTATACTAAACTAGTTTTAGGATCGCGCTAAGTGCGAGTTTGGAATAATTTGCATGTTTATTTTATTTGATTGTTTAGATTTAATTTTGCATTTGTAGTGTTAGAAAAAACATATTGTATATGATGTAATATTAAATAGTGGTTTAATATTGAAGTTTGTTTCATATTGTATTTTTAGTCGAATATAATTTGAATTTTAAAGAGCTATGCGTTGATTACTTAATTTTTTTAAATTTATAGAATAATAAATAAATAACACATTTTAGTAAATTAATGTTTATCTATTTGGTTATTTTTTTATTTTTATTTTTGCATTGATTTATTGTTTTTTTTTTAATTATTTCTTTTAAGGTCTTAGAGAAGCATATTGTAGCTAATTTTCTATAATATTGAATTTTGTTTATTTTATAAGAAATTAGTATTTGTTAATTTAAATGTTATGTATTTGTAGTTATGACATAATTTTGTAGACAATTTAAACAACAGAAAACATAACATTATTATGTGGAGAAGAAATTACTCACAAAATAGTGAAAGAAGTAATTTTAAATGATAAAACTTAAAAACAAATATGAAGAAAACTGCAAGTGTCATTATGATATAAAAAATTCTAACAAAGCAAAAAATTATCTCTTGCAACTTTTCATACATCTATCATTCAATATATACATATATACATTAACGTATAATCCGTGTCTGAAGACACAAACAAAAAAAGATCACTTTAATTTAAAAAACTAGCTTTAATATTTAGTAAATGAAACAAAAAGATCAATGAACTAAACAACAAAAATACCATTTGAGAATATAAATACACCACCAAAAACAACAAAAATCAAAATAATAATCAACAATTTATTTATTAACACTATTTTTAAATGAACAATACATTTTCACTAAGATGAAAAATTTAGAAGAAATTAACAAAACCCTCTGCATTTATTAGTTCCCCCATTATTAGTAGTCTCTTCTTCGTTGCTGCAATTTGAATCATGTTTTTTGTTTCTTCTTTTTATGTTTTTGTTCACAATTTTTTTTATTAGTCCTCAATTAAATTTTGAACTGCTCAAAATCGGTTTTCGAGATTTCAAATCTTAAAAAAAAGTAAGAAGTGAATAAATTAAACAATGAATAATACCCAGCTACGACCGAAAAAAAAAAAAAAAACACAAACAAACAAACAAACGTAGAAGAACTTCATTTAAGTTCTTGCATATATGGATTCAACAAAAAAAAAGATATAGAAGAACTTCATTTAAGTTCATGTATACATGGAACTTCAATATGTGAATTATGTCATTTCTACAAACATGGAATGATGATACAACTCATTGGTCGATGGATAAATACAACCTTGTGGTACGGAATAGAATGTAAACAATTTTTAGTGAGTTACATTAATATCAATGGGTAAATGGATACACATTCACAAACTTGGAATTGTCTACCTCTTCAACAGTGCATCCTCGCACCCCTCTTTTCAAATTCTTCTTCAACTACCTGAAATTTGTTTGAATTAGTAAAATTCAACTCAGTTTTGAATGTTTGATTCCCATAAACAAAAAAAAAAAAGAAAAAACTTCGCAACAGCACATAACAAAACCAGATTGTAAAATCATGTATTCAAACTACAACGTTTCATAACATATTAAAGTGGAGATATTAAAATCTATCAATTTTTATTATTCCCGTTATAAAAAAAAGAGAGATGAGGTTTTGGCAACTCACCTTGATGATGATGGTGTACTCCTTCGTATCATCCCAAAGTCTTATCGAAAGACAATCATGTAGGAAGGAATAAATTAAAAAAAATGGAACGCCACGCACTGAACAGTAAAAAGGCATTACTACTACTTATATGAAGTGTTTGAGTGATTATAAAATGCCTTTTCAATTCAAAGGTGCCCTTACTTGACACGTCCTTTTAAATGCATTAAATCTAGTGTGTTAATGGGTTAATAAGCAGTGATATGAGTCTCTACGACTCAGGGTATGTATGTCCTTTCATGCTTTACTTTTTCAAAGTGAACGCATATAATTCAACATCACAATCTATAGAGCAATGTGATAATACAATGATTCAACTAAATTTTCCAATGTGTCTTTTGTTCTAAAAGTACAAAGTCGCAAAAATAGTGATGCCCATATACAATGAAATAAAGTAATTGAAGAGAAATACCATCCAAGAAATCAGTGAGAATTGTTTTAGATAAAAAGGATTTTAAGAGAGAATTTGATTATAAATGGGATTTGCAAAATTTTGTTATAGTTAGGCATTTGATTTTATGAATCCCTTATTAAAATCATACATTCTTCAAATGCCTCACCCAAATACACTATTTAAGGAAATAGAAAATTTTACAAATCCCTCTTTTCCTTCACTCACCCAAATGCACCCTTAATGAAACAATTAGAGGGAATAGGAAAAGATGGGAACATATGCTTTCATTTTTGGGTGAGGTATTTGATTTTATGAATCCCTTTTTGAAATCAAATACGTTCTTCAAATGCCTCACTCAAACACACTATTAAAGAATTAGAAAATTTTGTAAATCCCTTTTCCAAATCAAATTCCTCCCCTCACCCAAATGCACCCTTAATGAAATAGTTAGAGGGAATAGGAAAAGATGGGAACAAAAATTGAATATTCGGAATAGAAACATAATGTTAGGAAGGGCTTTTTACTTGTATTTCTAGGGCATTAGAAAATCTATATGAAAAACAAAAGTCTTTTCTCAAAACAGAAGAAAATCAAAATTAACAGTATTTATTGGCCCAAAGATCTACCCAAGAGGATGGTTGAATTGGGTAGTGATAAAAATTTAAACAATAAATTCAAATTCAAGATATCAATTTTCCTAATTGATTATTATATTGTTAAGGAGCGGAAATATGTTTATCTAAGGGTACACCTAAACAAACAGAAAAATAACAATGCAACACATAAGAATTTTTCTTGATTCGGCAAATTACTCTTACCTACGTCTAGTTCCCCGAGATCCATAGGAATTTCACAATCCACTAATCCTTTGATTCATTTCCCCAGAAGGAACTAAACGCTTACAATTCTAATTCTTTTCACAGGCTTAGAATTAACATTTATAACCCTGATTCTTTTCACAAACTCATAATCAACCTTTCATTCTCCCACACTATTACATTATCTTTTTTGTAGGCTTAGGAAGAACCTTTATAACACTCTAATTCTATTAGAAGAAGAATTAAAGCCTAATCGTGTAAAAGGCTAAAAATTAACCTAATCTTTTTTCGCAGGTTAAAGATCAAACTCTAATCATTTTTTAGGCTAGAGATTAAACCCTAATCTTTTTCATAGGCTAAAGATTAAAATCTAATTACCCTAATTAGACACCGACCCGAACGTGTCTAATCCACTCAAACTCGCAAATACAAAAGATTTTCAAATTTCCTCCCACAAAGAGTTTCTACCACTTTAATACAATTATACTCAATTAATATCTTGAAATACTAAGTGATAGATTTTATGTGAGACACAAATCTGATTTAAATAATTTAACACACAAATAACAGATAATCAAATTTCTTAAATAAAAACGTTTTGAAAGATTTTCACAAAATTAGATTTGAAAATGATTTTTCTCAAAACAAATAATCTAAGTAATTAAGCAAATAATCTAAGAATACAAAATAATTAGATTGGAAAGATCTCACCGGAATTCGTTAAAAAATTATTACGATAGCACAATAGTAAACACAAACTAGTGACAAGAACTTTCAGAGCCTCTGATCAAAAACTCTTTCAAAAATCTCACGTATGAATTTTAGCGAAAAAAATCTATCTTATAATTGCCAAAAAACTGATGTTCTTGATTACTTTTTATGAATCCCGCTTGTCTCTATTAATAGATCTAGAGCTAGACCTATAACGGCTAGTTTTCAAAAGTTATGACATTAAATGACACTCCAAGATCCCTTATATCATATACCTTCAAAATAAATATGTTTTATTAAAAAATACATTTAGCAAAGCTCAATTTGGTCCCCAAAACTTTTTCAAATCAAAATCCTTAAGA
This sequence comes from Eucommia ulmoides, assembly GCA_016647705.1. NCBI lineage: Eukaryota > Viridiplantae > Streptophyta > Magnoliopsida > Garryales > Eucommiaceae > Eucommia > Eucommia ulmoides. The sequence continues at coordinate 8,563,964 of CM028335.1, read as the reverse complement.
ATAGGAAGTACTTTATAAATTCAATTAAGAGAATAAATAAATATGTGGACCAAATAAATAGGAAATACATAATATATGATATAAGTAAATCATTTAATTCCCTTAAAATCCTCACTTAAAATTGTAAAAAACGAGGAGAATTGACCTAAAAATCGAGCTAGTATTAAAATTTGACTACAAATGTCAGTTGACTAATCGCCCTTTCGATCGCCCGCCTGCTTCAACGGTATGTTTTATGACCATTGAGCAGCCACTGGTCAGTTAACCAATCGAATCAGTGAGCTCCCTCAATTTTCTATTTTCAACTATTAGATTCGTTAATCGACCGACCGTACCCGTTAGTTAACCGATCCAACCAATAGGTCACCCATTTCACTTTCTTAAGCCACTGTTTTGGTTAGTCGATCGATCACTATCGTCGGTTAACCAAATTGACCCAAAAATTCAACATTTTAAGTGTTAAAACTATTTTTTCAATTATACCCTTAACAAAAAATATTTTAATGACTTAATACTTTATAAAAACCATATCAAGATCTTAAACTTATCGCTTCTTAATAGGACACATAAGATTTATTCATTTTCAAGTGTCATACGTAATCCTAATTCGAGTTGGATTAAGAGTATAAAGATAATTAGTTGTTTCATCTAATTGTCTTCAATGTCTTCAATACACTTAAAATCTCCACTGTTTTCATTTTACACCTGTTATGAATTCTTCAGTGATTCTTCTTTTTGATCAAATTTTTTTCTCATTTCAACATATGGAACTTTAAATCTGAAGCTACTCAATAAAAATATTAGTTTTATAAAATATCAATATTTAATTGTCCATCAAAACATTAGGTTCAACAATCTTTTCTTTTTTTTATGATGACAATTAACTTTGATATTTTCTCAAAAATAATGTAATCACGCTCCCCTTAAATCTAAGGACGGATTTTTATTTTTTTATAAACTCGTTTAAGCACTATTAAAGAGAAACATAAATATTTCAAAAAGATTTACAATATAGTATAACATATTGTTCTTCTTAAAAAGTTCTCCCTCTATATGATTGCAATGCTTAGATGAATAAATACTTTAAAACATCAAACAACTTCTCTCCCTTTGTCATCTCAAAAAGTAGGGATAAAATATCAAAACATTATTCTAAGTATACATCGTTATGTCTAGTCATACCTAAATCTCGAATAATTTTCATAAATTGATCTTCAAGTAGAAATTTAGTGAAAATATCAGCAAGTTTGTCGGAAGTATCAACATATTCAATAGTAACATCTCCTTTCTGATTGTGATCACAAATAAAATGTCTTATCTCTATGTGTTTGCCTGTTTGGTTTGTGCGTGTTGTGTTGAATTCTTACTTAAGTATAAAGCACTTTTATTATCATAATAGATAGATACTTCCTCTATGCAAATTTCAAAATCATATAACGTTATATCACTTAGACCGCGTCAAAGACTATTTTCAATTAGATATCGGCTAAGTCTCTCATACTAAGCCTGAGGAGTTTGTTTGAACCCATACAAAACCTTTCAAAGTTTAAAAATATAATCAGGTAATTTATCATTTTTAAAACTCAGTGGTTATTCTACGTAAACTTCCTCAATTGAAAATCCATTCAAGAATGTACTTTTGACATCCATTTGAAATAGTTTAAAATTTTGTGAACATGCAAATGCCAATAACATTTTAATAACTTCTAATCTAACCACAAGTGTATATATCTCGTCATAATCAATACATTCTTCTTGATAATAACATTGTGCTACTAATTTTGTCTTATTTCTAATTACCATTCATGTTTCATTCTTTTTATTACGATAAACCCATTTAGTACCAATAAAATGATAAAAGTCAAGTCTAGGAACTAGAGACCAAACTTTATTTCTCTCAAACTGAAATAATTCCTCTTGCATTGCAGAGATCCAAGATTCATTAGTTAAAACTTCGTTTATATTCTTAGGTTCAATTTGAGTTAAAAATACAAGATTAACAATATCTCTCAGGGAAAACCTAGTACTTACACCTTTATCGAAATTATCAATAATTTCTTTTACCAAGTGTCCCAGAATTGTCTTTACTGCTTGTAGTAAAGTCGTCCTTTCGTTTTGTGGCTCCTTATCCTTCAGATTTGATGCTTCTTTTCTTGTTTCAACTCCTTGATTCTTTTGTTTTGTTATTAATCCTACATCATCATCATCCAAATCCTTTTTCGACACAACTAAATTAGATTCCTTAAACACTACATACATAGATTCTTCTATAACTACAGAACACTTATCATATATTTTATATGCTTTACTATCCAAAGCATACCCAAGGAAGATCATATAATCTGATTTGGTATCAAATTTACCCAAATTTTTTATCATTTAAAATGAAACATTTACATCCAAAAATTTTAAAATATGGTATATTTAGAGTTTTGTCATTCTCAATCTCATAAAGAGTTTTATTAAAATCTCTTCGTATAGATACTCTATTAATAACGTGACATGCAGTACTTACTGCTTCGGCCTAGAAATATTTAGGAATATTATTCTCATTTAAGATAGTTCTAGCCATTTCCTGAAGCATCATGTTCTTTTTTTCCACAATACCATTTTGTTGTGATGTTCTTGGTGCAGAGAAATTGTGAAAATATTCATGTTCATCACAATAGCTAACAATTTTATTATTTCTAAATTTTTTGTCTCTATCACTACAAATGCTAATTATGCATGATTATTTCTCATTTTGCACACATTACAAAATTTAGAGAATATAGATGTCATCTCACTTTTCTTAGATAAGAAATATACCCATATTAGTCTAGAGTAGTTATCAACAATCACAAATGTATAGAATTTCCCTCCTAAACTAGCAATGCAACTAGGACCAAATAAGTCTAGATGCAATAGTTCAAGACACTTTGATGTGGATGTATGCAATTTTTTTCTTCATTGATGATCTAAATTGCTTATCTAATTGATATGCATCACATACTTTATCTTTAACATATTTTAGAGTAGGCAATCCATGTACTAGACTTTTCTTAGACAAATTAGAAATTAACTTCATACTTGAATGCCCAAGACGTCTACGTCATAACTAACTATTTTAAGATAAAGCATTTAAGCATAATAAATTTTGTGCCAAAAAGTTGTTGAATAAACACATGTAAATATTTTCAACGTGTGATACAATAAGTAATATACTACTATCATGTCAATTCTTAATAATACATTTAATATTAACATTATACTAATATTAATATAATTTATTTATACTAAACAAATTATGTTTAAGACCGTCTACTAATAACTATTGAATTGTATATAGTTGTTATAGCCGAATTATTAGAAAACAAATCAACATTGTATATATTTTGTTAGAAAAATTATTATGATCCCTTAAATTAAGGGATTTGTAACGTTAGACTTAGTTTATTGATTTAGGTAGATTAGTTTCCTATTTTTCTTTCTAAAATAGTCTATATATTGTTGTATACCAATAATTCTGAAGTATAAGAAGTTAATCATTCAAAAACTTTTTTCTTTGTTATGGCATCAAAGTTGTAAGGCTCAATCCTCTGTTTTCCCTTCCGCCTTAATCACCATATAAATCTAGTTCTTTAATCGGCCTTCATTGCTGAGAAAATTTCTAGGTCTCTAGTTCTTCAATTGACCTTTATTGTCTAGGAAATTTCTGGGTTTGGCCACTACCACTGCTGCTGGAATCACACCAGATCAAGTCGCCCACCTTCATCGCAGCCGGATCTATTGCCGAAATCTAGTTGTGCCCTATCCTCCATGGCTGCCACCGTTCTAGATCCAGATTCTTCACAGAATCAGTCTTCGATTCGCCCTCGTTTCTTCGTTGACGAAGCTCTTCGTCGTCGCTTTATAGCCAACAACTCATTTTTTCTCTCTAGTCTCGAATCTTCCTCGAAGGCTCGCTGTGAGTAGTCCCTCGATCAGCTGTTGTTTAAATGTTTAACCTAAACCCCACCTATAAATTACAGAAACCACCCTGCGGTTTTTAAAATCCCTTGACTTTCCCAGAAGTTATCAAAAACACTTTCTACATATTTTTCAAAAATTACAGAAACCACCCATATTTTCTAGCATTTAACGATCTTTCTCAATAACTTTCTATAAAATCTAAAACCCTAATTAGCAGCTGTCGTACACCCCAAAACCCTAACCCTAACCAACCACTACCTATTTTACCAGCCTTCATAGCTGGATTTTTTTCTCTGTTGCTTGGCCTTCATTGCCGATTACTATAACCTCTGAAACTACCGCTGCTTCAAATACCTTTGTTCCATCTGATGAGGTCAACTCGAATCCAATGACTGGAGAGTTGCAGAGTCTTCGGGTTACATACAGGTTAATTGAAAATAATTATCTCAAGTGGTCTCAATTTGTTAAAACGTATTTGAAGGGCAAAGGGAGACTGAGCCATCTTCTCGGGATAAGACCAAAACAAGGAGATCCGACGTTTGATGCATGGGATGAAACTGATTCGATGATCATGTCATGGTCATGGGACTCAATGGATCCTGCAATTAGTGACACTTGTATTTTTCTAACAATTGCAAATGAGATTTGGGATTCCATTCAGTGAACCTATTCAAAAGCTTGTGATGCAACACAAGTATGAGATTAAAGTGAAGACAAGTGCTGCTGGAGGCAAAATAGTGACAGAATACTCTAATTTACTGAAAAATTTATAGCAGGTATTTGATCACTACCGGATATTTGAGATGAAGTGCTTAGAAGATGCGACCACCTTGAAGAACTTTATTGAGAAGGATCGAGTATACGATTTCTTGGCTGGACTCAATCCAGAATTTGATCAGGTTAGGGTTCAGATACTTAGCAGAGAGGAGACACCTTTCTTGGAGGAGACAATTTCTCTAATCCGTGCAAAAGAAATTCGAAGGGGTGTAATGCTCGAGCCTCAAGCTTTAGACGGTTCAGCCTTGGCAACTAAAATTGAACAACCTCGGGGAAAGAAAGAGGGAAAGCGACCCTATTAAGGCCCTAGGGTAGAGATAACAAAACCAATCAGTGAAGAGATAACAAAGATAATTTGTGGTGTGCCTACTGTAAAAACCAAGGCATGCCAAGGCAAACTGTTGAAAATTGAATGGTAAACCACCTAGTCGAGAATGGGAAAATCGTAAAGGTCAACAGAGAACTCAATCTCATGCTCATTTGACAGAACAAATAAACCAGAACGAGGGACAGGAGAAAGGAGGACTCAATAGCGAAGAGATTGAAAAACGCAGAGGCTTAATAAGATCTCTTCCTTTTGGTGCTTGTTCATTGGCACTCTCAGGTAAGTATTCACTTCCTTTTGGATTACATGTCTCAGAAAAATGTTTAACCAACGTTTGGGTAATTGACTCGAGGGCTACAGATCACATGACTTACACCTCATAGTGTTTCAAAACTTATACTCTGTGTCCTAGTAGTAGAAAAATTATTGTTGCCAATGGTTTCCTTGCTACAGTTGCAGGGTTATGACATATCCATGTGACACATTTCCTTGTCCTTAAAAATATTCATGTACCCAAATTGTCAGCAAATTTTGTCTCAATTAAAAAACTCACAAAAGACCTAAAATGTTATGCAATTTTCCATCCCTCCTACTGTGTTTTTCAGGACCAGGGTTCGGGGATGAAGATTGGACTTGCTAAGGAAAGAAACGGCCTCTACTATCTTGAAACACCTAGATGAGTCATGAATAATTTGTCCTTATCTTTTCTTAGTTCTTGAAATAAAGATGTCATTTGGCTTCACCATTTTCGCCTTAGTCATCCATCTTTAAAGTCTTACATATCATGTTTCCCACTTTGTTTAAAGGACTTAATGTTACCGATTTTCAATGGGATGTTTGTGAACTTGCAAAGTATGCTCGTGTATCATTTCCCATTAGCAATACCAGAAGTTCTCATCCTTTTGAATTGATTCATAGTAACATTTGGAGACCATCCACAATTCCAAATATTTCAGGGTCTAGATGGTTTGTTTCTCTAATTGATGATTGTACTAGGATTACATGGATATTTTTTCTCAAACAAAAATCTGATGTCAATGGCGTTGTCCCTAATTTTCACTCCATGATTCAAAACCAATTTGGGGTAAAAATTAAAAACTTTAGGTCTGACAATGTGATAGGTGTAATTTATTTATTTATTTTCAAGCCGATTTTGGTAGTTTTTGAGTATTTTTATAACGTTTTAATATGTTTTAATACATTTTGATTTATTTTGTTATAAATCAGGTATTTGGGGTGAAAATGGACTAAAGTGGTCCATAAACGAGCAAGTCGGTAGAAGAACGGTGGAGAAAACGAGAAAAAAGATATATTTCAAGAACCTGCATCCATCTCTACAATGGTCAAATGAAGAGAGCTTCACCGCTGCAGTGATCACCCGCCAGAATCCTACCGACATTCCACCGCTACAGCGGTCAGCGCAAGATCTTTTAGGATATTTTTAGATATTTTGGATCTTATAAATATCGTCTCTTCTCCCCCAAACATAGAGAAGACATTTTCGGGAGTCTTGAGAGCTCCAAGACCATTCAACCAAGAGAAAATCATCAAGGCCAAGAAGAAGAAACGTTCTTGAAGCGATTTTAGTGGCGGATCTTTGGATAACGGCTAGTCTCCTCGTTTCTCTCATTTATTCTTAGTTTGGTTGAATGTTTTGAATATGTTTAGCTTGTATTTAGTTGTATTTAAGGTTATGGCCATGTGTAGCTAAACATATATTGTCTAGGGCTTGATTGAATTCATGAAGACGTTGTTTATATAAAATCAATATTTTGTTAATGGTTGTTCATGTTTATCCGATTGTGTTTTTCTTTCTTCCATGTTTATATGCTTGTTATGATATATTGAGAATACGGGGTTTGACACTCAGGAGAGGTAACCCCGGATTTGAACTAGGGTTTAAACACAACGTGAAGATCTAATAATCCGGGAGAAAGTTAGAAAGTGTGCAATTCATGACGTTGGGGCGAGAGTCATGTGACCAAGTGTCGTATAGATGCTCGATGGGGACTTTGGCGTTGACGAGAAGTCATATATTTATTCACTTTACACTCAAGAGAGGTAGTGAATAAGATTTCGATACCGAGATTGTCGGATAGGATGAATGTCGTTAATATAAATTAGATTGAAATGAACACGTTTAAGTGAACGAAATTAATCCCTAGGCAATAATTTCCTATAAACGTTATACTAGTATATTAGTATAATTAGTTTAATTGACTTAATTTAGTATATTTTATTATAAAAACTACATTTTTATCTCCTAAATAAAGTTAGGTTATGACAATTACGGTACTCAACGATAATCTATACTAATCCCTGTGGATACAACAACCTTTACTCTTCTCACTCTACTAAAACTTGACCCGTACACTTGTGGCGAAAGTAGCGACGTTATTTATGCGCTACCACAATGCAAGGGATTACTTTAACCAAATTTTGACCCCCTACTTCCAAAAAGAAGGCATTATTCATAAATCATCATGTGTAAGCACACCACAGCAAAATGGGGTAGTTGAAAGGAAAAATTGTCATTTACTAAATACTACTCAGGCATTGTTATTTCAAGGGAATGTTCCTAAATATTATTGAGGGAAGGTTGTTTTTACTGTCACATGTATTATCAATAGACTACCCTCACGAACATTAGATTACAAAACTCTCTTGGAAAACCTTGCAAAATTTTATCCTCATATCAGAATATCAAATGGTCTCGTACCTAGAGTCTTTGATTGTACCTCTTTTGTCCACGTTTATAGCCCAAATAGTGGATAATTGGACCCTAGAGCTATCAAATGTGTGTTTTTTGGTTACGCATCTACGTAAAAAGGGTATAAATGTTATCATCCTCCTTCTAGAAAATTTTACATATCTGCAGATGTCACCTTTACTAAGAAGAAACCATATTTCACAGAGTCTTATCTTCAAGAGAAGATTTCACTTATGGAAGATAAAGACTATGGTGGTAATCTTGGTTCTTTTGGGCCTTTTGATCTACCCTCGACTTCATTTCCACCTACTCAAAAACAAAATGTTCCAACCTCCACCGAGTCTGAGTCTGTCTCAATTCTTAAGTCCGTGTCATTCCTAGAACCTGTGCCCACTCCAATACATGTTCATACTCCAACGTCTGTTCATATTTATGACTCTCATTGATTTCCTCAAGTGTACTCAAGAAAAATAGATGTTCCAGACCTGACACAAGTCCAAAATGACATCCTGAGCCCTGCCAATGAAGACATGGTAAGTTCTGATTCACCTTTGCATATACCATCTGTTGAAACATCACAAAAGGATTCTAATCTTCCTATTGCTGTTAGAAAAGGTACTAGAGAATGCACAAAACATCCTTTATATCCATTATCCCACTACGTGTTACTTAAACATTTCTCACCACTCCATATAAACTTTTTTGTGAGTCTACACACCATTTTTGTTCCAAACATTTTATCTGAGGCATTGTCAAAAATAGAGCGGATGAATACTATGAGAGAAGAAATGGATGCATTGGAAAAAAACAATACTTGGGAGATTGTTGATAAGACAAAAGAGAAGAATCTAGTGGGTTGGGTTTTCACTTTAAAATACAAGGTCGATGGTTCTCTGGAGAGATATAAAGCGAGACTGGTTGCTAAGGGCTATACTCAGACTTATGGAGTTGATTATCAGGAGACAATTTCTCCTATGGAAAAAATGAACATTGTGAGAATTTCATTATTCTTAGCAGCTCATTTCAATTGGCCACTTCAACAATATGATGTGAAGAATGCCTTTCTGCATGGTAATCTAGAAGGAGAAATTTACATGAGTATTCCACCAGGATTTGAAGGAAAATGAACGACTAACAAGGTGTGTAGATTGAAAAAAGCCCTATATAGACTGAAGCAATCGCCTAAAGCTTGGTTTGGGAGATTTACTAGAGTAATGAAAGCAACAAGATATAAACAGAGTCAAGGAGATTATACTATCTCCATCAAACATTCAGCAACAGAGGGAGTAACAGCCCTCCTAGTATATGTTGATGATATTATTGTCACAGAAAATGATGAGGAAGAGAAACAACATCTGAAACAGTGTTTGATCCAAGAATTTGAGATAAAGGATCTTGGAAGGCTTAAGTATTTCCTTAGAATTGAAGTTTCATACTCAAGACAAGAAATTTTTATCTTACAGCAAAAGTATATGACAGATCTCTCGAAAGAAACAGGGAATCTCGGTTGTAAACCAGTAGCTACACCTATTGAACCAAACCAGAAGTTAGGGGAAGCAAAAGAAGAACCAGTCATTGATAGGGAGATGTACCAACGTTTGGTAGGAAAACTTATCTACCTTGCTCATACTCGACTAGACATTGCATTCGCAGTAAGTGTCATTAGTCAGTTCATGCATGATCCGAAAGAGAGTCATCTACAAGCTGCCTACCATTTGTTACGCTACTTGAAAGATAGCCCGAGAAAATGAGTTCTATTCAAAAGGAATAATGAACTCACATTAGAAGTCTACACAAATGCATACTATACAAGTTCATCAATAGATAGGAGATCGACATCTGTCTATTACATGTTTCTTGGTGGAAATTTGGTAACATGGAGGAGTAAAAAATAGAATGTAGTAGTGGCAAGGTCTAGTACTGAATCAGAGCTTAGAGCAATGGCCCAAGCAGAGTGTGAATTGTTGTGGCTGAAGATCATCTTGAATGATATGAGAATCATGTGGGAAAATCCTATGAAGCTGTATTGTGACAATAAGTCAGTAATAAACATTGCTCACAATCCAGTACAACACAACAGAATGAAACATATCTAGATTGACAGACACTTCATCAAAAAAAAAATAGAAATAGATCTGATTTGCATGTCTTATGTGCCTTCAAGGAACCAACTTGCAGATGTCTTGACTAAATGACTCAACAGTGCAACTTTTCTTGGAATTATTTGCAAGCTGGAAATGAAAGACATCTATTCTCCAGCTTGAGAGGGAGTGTTGAATTATATATAGTTGTCATAGCCGAATTATTAGGAAACAAATCAGCATTGTATATATTTAGTTAGGAAAATTATTTTGATTCCTTAAATTAAGGGATTTGTAACGTTAGGCTTAGTTTCCTGATTTAGGTAGATTAGTTTCCTATTTTTCTTTCTAGAATAATCTATATATTACTGTATACCAATAATTCTGAAGTATGAAAAGTTAATCATTCAAAATATTTTTTCTTCGTTAATAACACATCTTCAACAGTAGTAGACCCATTACCGATTTACTTATACAGATAATTTTACCCTTTGTATTGTCTCCAGAAGTTACATGACCTCTATCTTTTAGTATTAAAGACGTAAATTAAGATTTGTCACCCGAAATGTGCCGAGAACAACCACTATCCAGGAACTATTTTTCCTTACCTATTGATATTTTCAAAATAACCTATAAGGAGCACCTCAAATAGTTCATAAGTGGTACCCAATCTAAGTGGGTTCGATCTTATTAGCCGAGACAATTTTAGTTCCTTTAGGAACCCATGCTTAGTTATATTTAGATAATTTTTCAAAAGACCTCTTTATAGTATACCCCACAACATTACATCTAAAATATTTAACAAGACTTTTAGTTTCAGAAAAGAATTTTTAAAATCTCTTTTGTTTAATTTTTTTCTGAAAACCAATTCCAGCTTTATAAAAAATTCCTCTTGAACTTTCCAAAAGTATTTGCAAATTATTTTCACCACCTGTGATTTTGAGAACAATAGAACATAAATCCAAAATGTTAGATTTCAATTCATTGTTTTTAGATTCAAATTTAACCACTTGCTTGTTAAGTGTATTAATTGTATTTTGTAGAGTATTTATTTGTGAACACTGATTTTTATAATCATATGTTAGTTATTGATAGACATCAAATAGTTCATCAAAATTTAAAGGACAAAAACTAGAAGACTTTGTTACCTCATCTCGAGTAGCCATCAGAGCAAGTATGGATGAATTGTCTCTACTTGATTTTTTAGAGTCGCTTGACTCTGAGTCATCCCAGGTAGCTTTTATAGACTTTTTCTTACTCTTTTTCACCTTTTTATTTTCTTTTCTTTTTTTTTCTTTGGCTCGAGACAATCAGATTGAAAGTGACCGATTTTGCGACAATTGTAGCATTCAATATTATTCATATTGAAAATTTTATTTTCTCGGAATGTTCGTCGGGTCATCTTTATAACAAATTTGGTTAAAAACGTCACATCCTCTTCTTGTTCACTATCAAGACTTACATCATCACTATCAGCGTCTTCCTCATTCTTTTGAGCTTTCAGTGTCAAAGATTTCTTTTTACTACTTCCTGATCCGTCTTCATATCCGCGAATAGCTGACTCAAGGATCATTAGGTTACCAATGAGTTCGTCAATAGTGTATTTTGTGAAATCCTTGGCTTCCTTGATTACAGTCAATTTTGGTTCCCAGACTTTGGTCAAGGATCTCAAAATCCTCTATACTTTGTTCTGCATAGAATACGGCTTTCCGAGTTGTCCAATACTGCTGCAGATTTTGTTGAATCTGGTGTACATTTTTTGAATTGTTTCTACATCACTCATTCCGAATAGTACGAACTGATGGATCAAAGTATTGATTTTAGATTGTTTCACTTGATTAGTTCCCTCATGTGTGATCTGTAATGTATTCCATATTCTTTTGCCAATCCGCAACCTGAAACTCTTCTATACTCATTTGCTTCTAAAGAACAAAATAAAATATTTATAGCTTGAGCATTAGTAGATAACTTTTGTTTATTAGAAGGATCTAATTGTTCTTTCTTTTTAACAACTACATTTTCTTTAGGAACATATCTTCAATGACCAACCAAGTATCATAGATAGTGGCTTGTAAAAAGACAATCATTTTATTTTTCCAAAATGAATAGTTATTACATGTGAACAAAGGAGGACGATGCATAAATTGTCCTTCAGCTAGAGTGTTTACGTGGTGCGCCATGTGATCGTTTTAGTTAGGATTTTAAGCATATCGGGAAAAATCAGTTTTGGTACCAATTGTTGGCATAAAGATATACCCAAGTGGATGGTGAATTTGGTAATGATAAAAATTTAAACAATAAATTCAAATTCAAGATATCATTTTTTTAATTGATTATTATCTTATTAAGCAGCGGAAATATGTTTATCTAAGTGCATACCTAAACAAACAGAAAAGTAACAATGCATCACACAAGAATTTTTTCTAGTTCGGTAAGCTACTCTTATCTATGTCTAGTTCTCTGAGCTCTACAAGAATTTTGCAATCCACTAACCCTTTGATTCATTTTCCTAGAAAGAACCAAACTCTTGCAATTCTGATTCTTTTCACAGGCTTAGAATTAACTTTTACAACCCTGATTCCTTTTACAAACTCAGAATTAATCTTTCACTTTCTCACACTATTACACTTATCATTTTTATAGGCATAGGAAGAACCTTTACAATACTCTAATTCCATTATACGAAGAATTAAAACCTAATCGTTTAAAAGGCTAAAAATTAACCTTATCTTTTTCGCAGGCTAAAGATCAAACTCTAATATTTTTTTAGGTTAAAGATTAAATCTCAATCTTTTTCATAGTCTAAAATCAAAATCTAGCTACCATGATTAGACATTGACCCAAACGTGTTTAATCTACTCAAACTCGTAAATACAAAATATTTTCAAATTTCTTTCCACGGAGAGTTTCTACCGCCTCAATACAATTATACTCAATTAATGTCCCGAAATATTACATGATAGATTTTATGTGAGACACAAATCTAATTTAAATAATTTAACACATAGACAACAGATAATCAGATTTCTTAAATAAAAACGCTTTGAAAGATTTTTACAAAATTAGATTTGAAAATATTTTTTCTCAAAACAAATAATCCAAGTAATTAAGCAAATAATCTAAGAATGAAAAATAATTAGTTTGGAAAGATCTCACTGGAATTCGACAATTCATTGAAAAACGATTACGATAGCACAATAATATACACAAACCGGTGACAATAACTTTTAGCACCTTTGTTCAAGAACTCTTTCAATAATATCATGTATGAATTTCAACAGAAAAATCTTTCTTATAATTGCCAAAAAAACTGATGTTCTTGATTACTTTTTATGAATCCAGCATGTCTCTATTAATAGACCTAGAACTAAACCTATAACGGTTAGTTTTCAAAAGTTATAACATTAAATAACACTCCAAGACCCCATATATCATATACGTTTAAAATAAGTATGTTTTATTAAAAAAAAAAATCCATTTAAAAAAGCTCAATTTAGTCCCCCAAAACGTTTTTAAATCAAAATCCTTAAGAATAGGAAGTACTTTTATAAATTCAATTAAGAGAACAAATAAATATGTGGAACAAATAAATAGGAAACATATAATATATGATATACGTAAATCGTTTAATTCCCTTGAAAACCTCACTGCAAATTGTAAAAAATATGATGAGAATTGACCCAAAAACTGAGCCAGTCAAAAAATTTAACTACAGACGTCGATTGACCGGTCGCTCTTCCAATCGACCACCTGCTTCAATGATGTGTTTTATGACCATTGTACAGCCTCTGGTCAGTTGACCGATCGGATCAGTGAGCTCTCTCAATTTTTCATTTTTAGCTACTAGATTCGTTGGTCGACCGACTGTACCCGTCGGTTGACTGATCCAACTAGTAAGTCACCCATTTCACTTCCTTAAGCCACTGTTTTGGTTAGTTGAACAACCCCTTTCGTTGGTTGATCGAATTGACCCGAAAATTCACCATTTTAAGTGATAAAACCATTTTTTCAATTATACCCTTAACCAAAAACATTTTAATGACTTAATACTTTATAAAAAACTATATTAGGATCTTAAACTTATCACTTCTTACCAAGACAAACATAAGATTTATTCATTTTCAAGTGTCGTGCGTGATCTTAATTCAGGTTGCATTAAGAGTATAAAGATAATTAGTTGTTTTCACCTAATTGTCTTCAATATCTTCAATACTTTTCAAATCTTCATTGCCTTCATTTTGAACTCGCTATGAATTCTTTAACGATCCTTTTTTTCGATCAAATAGTTTTCTCATTTCAACATATGGAACTTTAAATCTAAAATCACTCAATAAAAATTGTAGTTCCATAAAACATCAATGTTTAATTGTCCATCAAAATATTAGGTTCAACAGTATTAAAGTTTGAAAACACCATCAAACAGAAAGGAAAATAGGACTAACGAATACAGGCTCGGGATTAGGTAAATCGAATTCAAAGCTCTTCAATGGAGTAGATGAATCCAAAACCCTGTCCAAATTGTCCTCTAAACCTAGGGTTAAAATGATCTGTGAGATTTTAAATAAAATTAGAAAAGGCTTACCATGGCCAACGGCAATGCTAAATTCGTGGCATATAAAAAGAGAGGAAGAAGTTGAACTTCATAGAAGAAGCGAGAAAGGTCTTTATCATCTCCGATCGTTTTTTAAGCTCAACCATCGCTCAATTTTTCAGGAATAATAAAGAAGATAGAAAATATTGAGATTAAATATGAAAAACTGCAAAAGTACCACCATCGCATTTATTTGATTGAATAAATAGAAAAGCTTTGGCTAAATCGAAACCCTAATGAAAATATCTGAGAAAAATTAAAAAAAAAAAAAAAAATCTGAGATTCATCTGACGAAATCAAACAAACCTATTTCAAAATAGAAATTGATGAAAGGTTTCAATTTAAAGGATTTCGACATAAAAAAACAAAGACAATCAAACCTAAAATCGAGAGATAGAGAGAGAGAGAGAGAGAGAGAGAGAGAGAGAAGGAGTGAAAAACATACCTAAAGACAGAGAGGGTGATGGAGGGAGTGATCGATATTTGCAGAGAGAACGAAGCAGCACAACAGTGGTTGTGGTAGCCTTCGAGAGGAAGAAAAGTTGAGATAGAAACAGATGATGGCGATTAGCTAGCCGACAATGCCAGTGATAGCCACGCGACGTTGCAATGGCTAGGTGATGGTGGGGGAATGGGGAAGAGATCAAAAGTGCGGATGGCGAGGCGACAACACCAACGATGGCATTGCCACATAGTGAAGTGAAGATGGTGATTGTGAGGGGATGGCAGAGGAGCAAGGAAGATGGGGCTTTAGCTTGAAACGAAAATGAAGTTGAATAAGAGTGAGCGTGTATTAGGGCGGTGAGTCTATTAGGCGGTGTATTAACCCTAATTGTTATGTTAATTCTGATCCAACAGTCTGGAAATATCTAAGGGTTTGCCTATGATTCGACGGTTGTGTTTATAAATGAACTAATTTATTATATATATACATATGAGAGAAAATTCGGCCAGAAAATACCAGGGCGACACATGTCCTCGCACACATGACCGGCCTAAGAATTTCAGAACCAATTGGTCGGACAGGCCCATCGACATACCCACTCCAGGTCATTATATCCGTTTTGGATCTCCACTTGAAACTGTCGCCGTCACATGTTTTAATTTTAAGAAATTGTTTATTTATGCCAAAAGTTTTTAGAAATATTATTTATATTCTATGTTTAATAAAGGGTACTTATTTGGTTATTTTTTAGAATAATAATTGTATTATTTATTTCCATTAAAAGTTTGTTGGATTAGGCATATGTTATAATGATCTTCATTATTTAAAAATGCATAGTGAAATCAACAACATAACAACTAAAAGTATAACAAGAAAAACGATTGAGAAATGAAAATTCTGCCTACTTGTGGCTTCTCAAACTAGGCTATATCAGTGAGAAAAGAATTAATACGATGGTTAAAGATGGGCATTTGGGCCTATTTGTCTCATAGCCATTACCACTTGTGAACTTGTCTCATGAAAAAATGACCAAATCACCCTTTGTTGGACATTGGGAAAAGGTTGCTAACACATTGGGTTAGGTACCTACTGACATTTGTGGGCCCATAAGCTCCTCAGCTCGAGGTGGATATTCATACTTCATTACCTTCTCCAACAATTACTCTAGGTATGGTTTTGTGTATGTAATGAGGCACAAATTTGATACTTTTTAAATGTTCAAAGAATTCAGAAATTAAGTAGAATAATAAACCAAGAAGAGTATTAAGGCACTCCGATTAGATCGAGGTGGCAAATACTTAACCACAGAGTTTCTGGACTATATCAAACTTAATGGTATACTTTTCCAGTGGACTCCTTATGCTATGTCACAATTAAATGATACATCAAAAAGGAGAAATCAGACTAGATATAGTCAAATTGATGATGATCTGTACTAATTTACCCATTTCATTTTGGAGATACACCTCGATGATTGCAACTTATTTATTGAACAAGGTTCCAACGAAGCCCATGTCGATTATTACCATATGAAATGTGGAACGGGCAAAAACCGAGTCTTAAGTATGTTAAGATTTGGGATTGTCCAGCTCATATCAAAATAATTGAGGCAAACAAGTTGGAATCTACGACTCAAATTTTCAAGTTTGTGGGGGTATCCTAAGGAAACTATATGATACTTCTTCTATCACCTAGAGGAGCAAAGAGTATTTGTTGCTAAATTTGTCGTATTCTTAGAGGAATTATTTCTCGCAATCTAACACTGGGAAAAAGATAGATTTGGCGGAGGTACTGGACAGCGAGTAAGCCGAAAAAACTGAAAATAAAGAGACCTTTTCATCGGTCGCCATATTAAATTCCAGGATTTTATTGGCTATAGTCGTACACCACAACTATGAAATTTGAGAGATGGATGTAAAGACGAATTTTCTCAATGGAAACATAGAGGAAGGAAAAAGCCATAAGGTGTGCAAGTTGCGAAAGTCTATTTATGGACTTAAGCAAACTTCTAGAAGTTGGATGATCTGTTTTGATGAGGCAATTAAATTGTTAGGTTACTTTCAAAACATGGATGATCCATACGTGTACAAAAAATGGATGGAAATGTCATTTGTTTCCTAGTGTTGTACGTCGACGACATACTAATAATTGGTAATGATTTACGGATGTTGTCAACTACAAAAGTATAGCTTTCTCAAATTTTTTCCATGAAAGATTTGGGAAAAACATCCTATATAGTGGGTATAAAGGTTTATAGAGATAGATATAAAAAGATGATGGGTTTATCCCAATCTGGGTACACAGACAAAGTGTTGGCGCGATTCAATATAGCGAATTCCAAGAAGGGCTATTTACCAATCTAACATGGAATTCATCTCTCTAAGAAAATGAGTCCTCATTCTTCTGAAGAGAAAATAGCGATGAGTAAAATTCTATACGGCTCAACAATTAGAAGTCTCATGTACACAATGTTATGTATCAGGCCTAATATCAGTTATGTTATTGGATTGACTAACAGATATCAGGCGGATCCAGGTTTGGGATACTGAAAAGCTGTGAAATCTATCCTCAAGTACTTGAGAATGACTAATAATAAATTTTTAGTCTATGGAGGAGAGAAACTAAGTGTTGGCAGTTATATTGATTCAAAAATGCCTACAAAAATAATTCAGAAATACTATACTTGCGCTTCCTTAGATGATTTTATTTAATTGTATTGTCCATCGCCTTTACTTTCTCTATAGACTACAAAACAATGAATTTCAACATTGCAACAAGAAAAGTTATAACAAAATTAAAGGACTTGAACTTTCTTGTGTTACTAATCAATATCCAAAATGTCAAAACATTTCATAACCACTACAACAAAAACTGTCTATGAGGACATTTTTTTTGAGATACTATATGTAATGTGTCCTATAAAATTGCATTTTTAGGCACAAAATTAGAAGTATCACATAAAAATCAACTTGATATTTTTAATAATCATATTCTTATTATTTTAGTAAAAAATAATATATAATCAAATGTTTATATGACAAAAAGTAGTACCCAATGAAATTAAATTAATAGGTACAAAAAATAATGTCTATATATTATATATAAGGACTAAAAGTTGTGTTCTAAAAACCAAAACTAAATTAGGGCACAATATTGTGTCTTATTATAACTACTTAATTAAAGGACAAATAATAGTGCCCTCATAAATGTAATAAAATGATTAAATAAAAAAAAAAAAGATAAAATCGAAATGAAAAATATTATACAAAAAGCGACGTCATTTTGTATTGGCGGCAAATATCATTTCCCTCTACCACTCTTCTCATTTCGGAATTTAGCGTGCCAAAAACTCCAAATTCCAAATTCCCACCTCAGTTCTTCATCCAAAGCCAAAAGCCTTGATTTCTTTCTCACCTTCATTCCTCTCGTCACTGAAGCCCGGATCTCTTGAGCTCCACCATCTCTCATCGCGTTGGTATCTATTTGGTGTCTTAATGACCAATTGGGGCGGCGTTTTATAGGGCGCATGCGCAAGTGTTGAAATAAGACCAAGTGTCGCAATAGAGTATATCGCGACACTTTTTGTTGTCCCGATAGGCCAATTTTGTTGTGGTGAACACATGAATGAAGCATGAGCCCCATATCATAGCAAAATAAATGCATACTAAATGCGAGTAGGAAGAGCTCAAGAACTTATTTGGAAAAAATTAGGGTGTTCATGGGTCGGTGTCGAGCTGTGCCCAACCTAATAAATGACAAAAAATTGTAGGGCTTAGGCCCAAACATCGAGCTCTATTTCCCTACCCAAACCCACCCATTGTAAAATGCTTAAAACCCAAGGCCGGCCGGCCCTATATAATTTTTTAAATAATTAATATATATTTTTAGAATAAATTATATAATTTTACTTTTTAAAGCAAAATATTATCTATAAAAGTATTCTCAATAAGTAAGAAGTCTTGAACACTAGATCTTTAATTTGGAGGCTCTTTAGATAATCATCAATTTATAAGCTTTATGTTTGTATGTGTTACATATTATAATTTATTTATTTTATGCAAAATATATTTTTTAATATTTGGATGGATAGACTGGGACAGACTGACCCTAAATATAAGTGGTTGGGCCCTAGATTGACTTTAAAAATGATCGGACCAAATTTTTGGGGCTCTGACTCTATCCATGTGCTTAAACTTCAAGTCCAAACCCTAGAAAGAAGCCAACAGGCTGAGCAGGTCCCAGGGCACATGAACATCTTTGGAAAAACTAGATTAAATAATTTGCATGGAGTAGTAAAGTTACAAATTCTTTAATGGTACAATAAAAATATAACTAGTATTTTGTGATGAAATTGTAACTTCCTTGAACAACTTATAAATTTTGAACTAAAACTTGTAAAAATATTTCTCTCAATGGTTTTTAAGTTAATTTGTTTTTAACAAAAGGTTATAGTTAAGTTCTATATATTAAAAAAAAAAAAAAAAAAAAAAAAAAACTATTGAGATTAATTTAAACCAAAACTTAATTTTCTATCAAAATCCTATACCTTAAAACTAACAAAATTTTCTATCGAAATCCTAATACTCTAAAACTGACAAATTTTCTATCAAAAGCTATTGAAATTAATTGAAAAACTCATTATTTTTATCACCAACATCATTGCTAAAGAAGAAGAAGAATGTGAGAAAAAAATGTAATTAATTTTTGTTTTCAGTATTATGGAAAGAAACCAAACTTAGATCTTATGAGTCTACTTAGAATTTAAACACTACTGAGAAATTCATTCAAATTAAGGCTTAATTAGGATCATATAAACTGATTAATCAAATACCCTAATACCAAAAAAAACTAAGACGAATATTTCTTTGTTTTGACAATTTTTTTTTTTTTTTTCAGAATCCGGGGAATTGAACAGAAACCAAAATAAAATTAGGTTCTTGCTTTCAAAAATCAAAAGGAGAGTGGAAGAGAAAGAGAACCAGAGAGAGAAACATACATATGACTTCAATTCCTTTGGAAAAATACTCTGTCTGCTAATCCTTTCAAAGCCTTCTACTCTTTCCAAAGTTTGGTCCATTTCTTCCTCAGTGGTGAAAACACGGAGAGACAGAATTAAGAGTTAGAGAAGTGGAAAAAGTTTTTTCACCGACTGATAAGGTAATTTTCAACCAGTTGATTTTTTCATGTTTTTTTTAAGTGGTTTTTTGGTAAGGTTTAATTGGTGATAGCCCAATTTGAAGAAGAAAATTAGAATGGGCTCCAAGCCCAATTTTTTTTTTTTTTTTTTTTTTAACAAAAAGTTATTTATAAATAAATTAAGGGACATGCACCATTTAGTCCCAAAATACAAAAGAAATTACCAATTACTCCCATCACTTTTTTTTTGTACTAATAAGTTCTTTTATCTTTTTCTGACCAAAATACCATTAATATGGATGTTAAATGTAACATCAAAATTATTAATTTTTTTTTATGCTATTTTTTTCTGATCAAAATACCCCTCATGTGGATGTTGAATGTAACATCAATTGTTTATTTGTCTTCTTTTCTTTTTTTTTCTTTTTTTTTTTATGATGTTATTTTTTTCTGACAAAAATACCCCTCATGTGGATGTTGAATGTAACATTCAACACCTATGAATGTTGAATGTAACATCAATTGTTTTGTTTGTTTGTTTGTTTTTTTTTTTTTTTTTTTTTTTTTTTTTTTTTTTATGATGTTATTTTTTTCTGACCAAAATATCCATCATCTGGATATTAAATGTAAAATTCAACACTTGTGGATGTTGAATGTAACATTCATTATTCTCTTATTTTTATATGCAGAATAAAATACATATGATATTACATTGAACACCTATAAATGTTGAATATAACATCAATTGTTCTCTTATTTTACGTTACGTTTAGTAACAATTTTATCCTAAAATCAATTTTTTTTTTTTTGGAACATATAAAAAGTGACAAAAAGTCATAAAGTTTGGGATGAAAGTGTAATTTATGGCGGCGGCGACCGACGGCGGCGGCTGCTGACAGCGGTGGTGTACCAGTTTGACGACCTTCCTTCTCGATGTGAAACTCACGGGAGGGCATTTCGGTAAACTCAATCCTCACCATTTTTTAAAACGGGACTAATTGGTGCAAGAAAAAGGTGTTGATGGGACTAATCGGTGCAAAAAAAAAGTCGATGGGAGTAGGTGGTAAATAATTTCTTTTTTTGGGATTAATAGGTAATTTTCCCATAAATTACAAAAAAAAAAAAAAAAAAAAAAAAAAAAAAAAAAAAAAAACATTAATTAAGAAAATTCCGAAATTATCTTTTTTAAAAAAACAAAAATTGCTAATTACTATATATATCTAAAATGTACAGAAAAATGAGTGAAGAAGAAGAAGACCAACACTCCCCGCCACAGCCACTAGTTATTACCATCGCCTCCACTCCACCAAGAACTCCGCTCCCTACTACCACCAGTGGCCACCAC
Source organism: Eucommia ulmoides (assembly GCA_016647705.1). Lineage (NCBI taxonomy): Eukaryota > Viridiplantae > Streptophyta > Magnoliopsida > Garryales > Eucommiaceae > Eucommia > Eucommia ulmoides. Next base: position 8,542,603 of record CM028335.1, on the reverse strand, counting down.
CATCGTCTCCATTCCACCAAGAGTACCGGTCACTGCTGTTGCCACCAGCAACATCTCTCTCTCTCTCTCTCGATATGATTGATGCCAGCCAAATCTGTTCACGATTTGGCCACTCTCGAGAGAGAGAGATATGACTGTTGCCGGCCAAATCTGTTCACGATTTGGCCAACAATAACAAGATGTTCAGACTTCAGCCAAGATCTGGCCATTGCCATCCAGGTCATGGTTGTAGGGTTTTTTTTTTTTGTTTTTTTTTTTTTTTTTTTTTTTTTTTTTGTCTTTTTTTCATTTTCTAAATTTTCAAAAAAAAAAAAATTAGCTATATGTTTAAATGATTTTTTTTTTTTTTTATTTAATTTGCAGATTTTTTTTCTATGCTAAAATGAAATTTACAATTTTTTTATTTTTATTTTTAATGTTTTTAATTGTATAATTTTGATATTTGTTGTTGATTAATTGTTGTGGTGGATGCGGTGGTGATAGCGAAAATGTTCTGTGAGTGGTGATAGTTGTTAATAGTTAGTGTGCCATGAGTTAATATTTGTTACGGTGGTGGTGATGATAAAAATATTTACTGTGATGATGACAGTGGTGATAACTAATATTAATTGTGGGTGGTCACGGTGAATATATGATGTGGTGATATCAGTAATGGCAGTTTAATGTTTGTGTAGTAGTGACAATGGTGATATTAAATGTTTGTTATGGTGGGACCGATAATTAACAAATATTTATTGTAATGATGGTAGGGGCGATAACAAATATTTATTTTGGTGATAGTGATGATAAGAATATATGTTTTGGTTGTGATAATATAGTGAATATTTTTTTTGGTAATTAAAAAAAAAAAATTGAGGAGTCTTTTTATCATAAGAATAATATATTTTTAGAATTGTGATTTTCATAAAATAAAAAAGAAAGGTGAAAATAAACTTAAAAAGTGGCATTACTGAATATGGGTTTTGGGGTTTAATTAGGACTTCGAATAAAAAGCCATTGGATTCCTCGGGCTGGACTGGAAGCCCATATTTCAAAATGTTACTATTGATTTAATTTCTTCTAGAGGGAAAAAATAAAAAAAATTGTATTGGTACTATTGATGGCTATTCCACGAAAATCGAATCAAACTGATACACTAATTTTGCTAAGATCAAAATCAGTGTTTCGAGAACACTCTTCGAGTGAGTGCGAGCTCCAGAAATTCTCAGAAAAAAAAAGAAGAAGAGAGAGAGAGAGAAGAAGACACCAGAAATTATGTTCTTAATATTCTATTCTCGTGAATGACCAATGAAATGCATATATATGATACATCAAGGTGCTCCCTAGATGATGATCACAAAAGATTCCAACAGAAAGAGGTTACAATGGAAATAACAGAATGAAAAACAAAATAACAAACTTCAAACGGAATCGCAGCAAAAAGGAATCTCTCTCTAATTCACCTAACATAGTCATTCAGCCATTGTGGTGGATTCCTCACTCGGTTTGGGTATGTGGGTTGGACTGAAACTCCATCTAATTGGGCTGTGGGTTGGGCAGAAACTCTTTCTACTTGGGCTGTGAGTCCAGCTTCATTTAGGTCCGTAGTTGATGGAGTGGACTGTTCTATTGGAAGGGGCATGGGTGTATCATTCTCCATATCTTCAAAAACCACATTGTCTGCAAGGTAAAAGTCAGGGTAAACGGAGCAAAACTCAGCAAAATCTTCCCAGGTGGAATTCTCCGGTGAGCTCTCGGTCCATTGAACAAGAACCTGTTGAACTTCTTTGCTGTGGTGAGAGATCATGCGACTGGCGCAGATGGCAACGGGTAAGGACGAGGGTCGGTTGTTGAAGCTTTCACATGGCAGGAGAAACACATCGACGGGTGGTGGTCCACAAAATGGTTTAATAGCCAAGATGTGGAAGACGGGGTGGATCTTGCAGGTTGGAGGATGGTCCAATTTGTATGCGACAACTCCCACCGAGCTATGATCGAAAATGGTCCGTAGAAACGCTTGGAAAGTTTCTGCGAAGCGCGCTGAGCCAGTGAAAACTGGCGATATGGTTGGAGACGGACGAGCACTTGGTCACCCACATTAAGTTGAAGATCGCGACGATGGGCATTGGTTTTTTGAGCCATGCGATGTTGAGTTTGGCGTAAGTTTTCTTTCAAGGTTCTCAAAAAAGCATCACGTTCCAATAAGGTGTCATCTAATGCTTGGATTGAAGTAGAGCCCTTTTGGTATAATGGAATAGTTGGCGGTGGTTTTCCATACAGTGCTTGAAAATGGGTCATTTGGAGACCACTGTGGTAACTTGAATTGTAGCAAAATTCTGCCCAACAGAGAAAAAATGCCCAAGATTGAGGCTTATTGTGAGTGAAAGTGCATAGGTATTGCTCCAACCCCCCACTTACTACTTCGCATTGACCTTTTGTCTGTGGGTAGTACGCCGTGTTGTGGCGAAGTGAGGTGCCACTCAGTTCAAATAGTTTCTGCCAAAAATTGCTCATGAACAGTGGGTCTCGACCCAATACAATGGAGCTGGGGAAACCGTGGAGTTTGATGACTATATCGATGAACAATTGGGCAGTCTTAGTGGCTGTAAAGTTCGAAGGCAAGGGACCAAAGTGGGCTGATTTAGTAAGGCGATCAACTACCATGAGGATAGTAGTGAAGCCTTGTGAAGGTGGTAATCCCGTTATAAAATCCATCGTAATCTCATCCCAAACCAACGATGGAATGGGTAAGGGCTGCAGCAAACCAGGAGGGGCTTTAGTAGAGTGTTTAATTTGTTGGTAGACAATGCAAGCAAACAAAAGTCTCCACATCAGCACGCATCTTAGGCCAATAAAAAGTGGATGCGAGTCGGACTAAGGTCCGTTTAGTACCTGTGTGACCAGCAATAGGTGTGGCATAAAACTCACGGAGTAAGACATGCTTCAGAGTTGAACTTGGGTTGATATAATAGCGGTGGCGAAAGTAGAGGATACCGTCACGAACAGAGAAAGCAGGCGATAAACTTCCTTTAGCCAACTGTTGATGAAGCAAAATCAGGTCTGGAAGAGTGTGATTCTCAATAAGTAAAGTCGTCATGAAGTCGAAAGTGGGGATAGAAGCCAATAGAAAGCTCGTAGGGTGATCAACGGTGTTACCCCTGACCTCGTCTTCATATACTCGTGATAAGGCGTCAGCAGCGTAATTTGTGCGACCAGGTTTGTATTCAATCCGGAATTGGAAGCCCAACAATTTTCGAACATAGACCTGTTGATCTGGAGTTTGAATTACCTGTTGCAAGAGCTCCTTGATGCTTTTATGGTCCATACGAATAACGAATGAACAACCGAGAAGATACTGGCTCCATTTGTGGACAGTTTCGGATATAGCATGTAATTCCTTGATGTAAGTGGAAGAAGCACGCAGCTTGGGTCCCAACTTCTTGCTAAAGTAGGAAATGGGATGGCCATCTTGCATAAGCACCGCGCCAATGCCTGTATTGGAGGCATCCATCTCAATGGTAAAGTCGAGCTCAAAGTTAGGTAATCGTAAGACCGGAGCTTCAACCATTGCTTGTTTAAGGGCTATGAAAGCCTCTGTGGCCGCTGGGGTCCAAATGAAAGAGCCCCTACACAACAAATCGATCAAAGGGGCAGTAATTGAAGCATATCCGTTAATAAATCGCTAATAGCAACCGGTGAGGCCGAGGAACCCTCTTAGTTGTTTCAAGGGCTTCGGTGATGGCCATTGCACCATGGCCTCAATCTTTTGAGGGTCAGCCCGTACACCGCCAGCGGACATCAAATGTCCCAAATAATCTACGGTTTCCTAGCAAAAGAGGCACTTGGATAATTTGACATAAAAACAGTGGGCTGCTAGACATGATATGACCTGTTCCAAGTGAATGGCATGATTAGATATGGTTGGACTATAAACCAAAATATCATAAAAAAAAAATAAAATAAAAAAAAAAATAAAAAAAAAAAATAACTATCACAAATTTGTGCAAGAAGAGAGCAAAGATCTGATTCATGGTTGCTTGGAACGTGGACGGAGCGTTTGTCAAGCCGAAGGGTATAACCAAAAATTCATAGTGGCATTCATGAGTTCTAAAAGTTGTCTTGTAAGTATCACGGTGGTGCATACGAATTTGGTGATAGCCCGCACACAAGTCTAATTTGCTGAAAATGATTGCACCACCGAACTCGTCCAACAACTCATTGATGGTGGGAATGGGGAATTTATCTTTAATGGTGGCTTCATTCAACGCCCTGTAATCAACACAAAACCAATAGGTGTCGTCTTTCTTTTTTACCAATAGGACCGGAAAGGAAAATGGGCTTTGACTTGGTTTGATAAGGCCCTGGTGAAGCATCTCTTTGATCATTTTTTCCATTTCTGATTTTTGGAAGTGAGGGTAACAGTAGGGCCGGACATTGACTGGTTTTGTGTTAGGTAAGAGGTGGATTTTATGGTCAAGTAAACAGTGTGGTGGAAGACCGGTAGGGGTGCGAAACTGATGGTGAAATTGGTGAAGGATAGCAGTTATAGGTGGAGGAACAGAGGTAGGAAAGATAGGGTTATTATGGTCATAGGTTAAGGCCAACGACGGGGTATCATCAACTGGAAATAGATGTAACTCAAGGAGGCTATGAATAGCCGAACGATACATTAAGGCTTGAAATTGGTGCAAAGTAATTGGGCTAGGTGTAGTGGTTGTATCTCCCCTAAGAACAACAGGTTTGTCTTCCCATGAAAACTCCATGGTCATGGCCGAATAATCATGAAACACACGACTTAAGTGCTGGAACCATTGAATACCCAAGACAACATCAGGACCTTCAATTGGTAAAACAAATAGGTCCAAGATTAAGGCATGCCCCTGCATGGTTTAAGTCACTTGTGGGCAATAATGGCAGCACATAAGGGAGTCTTCATTACCAATGTACACACGAAAATGATCAGCGATTTTAACGGGCAAGCCTAAACGTTCCGCTAAGGCGGGCTTAATGAAGTTATAGGTGCTCCCACTATCGATGAGCACCTGGAATTTCTGATTCGCGATCTCGCTAATCAGTCAAAGGGAACGAGAATTAATCTGCCCCGCTAGTGCATTCAGACTAGAAATATCACTCGTAACCATTTCTTCTGGAGAAACTTGGGTGGGTTGATCTTCGACATCGTCGGGGTCGTCATCATCCGTGCCACAAAGAAAGGGAAACTTGCTTCGATAACGATGGTTTGCGCTATATTTCTGATCACAATTATAACACAACCCTTTCTCTCGTTTATCTCGTAACTCAGCCGAAGTAAGGTGGCGAATGGGTAATGTTGGAGTGTGAAGTAAGGATGCAGATGGAGTTGGTTTGGGTGTGTGAGATACTGTAGTGGACATGGGGTAAGATTATGGGGTCTTTGGGGTAGACGAATGGAATATTAGGGTAGGGGTGGTGCCGGGGAAGGAAGACGATGGAGGTTGGTGGGAGGATGGCTGCCACTTCGTCCAAGGTCGAGGACTGACTTTTGTGTCCTCAGACCGATCCTCATACGCTCGGGCCAAAGCGAAGGCTTCCATTAAGGAAGTAGGACGCGAGAACAGCAGCTCGCGGTGAATGTCCTTGTGTAAACCCGTGATGAAAAAACTAATGAGTAAGAGCTCGGAGATCCCCGTGACCTTGTTCATCAAGTCTTCAAAAGCTTATTGGAATTCAGCCACCGTTGTGGTCTGTGTAAGTTTGGACAATTTACCTTGATGATATTCATACAGTAAAGTGCCAAAGCGATGCTTCAAGCTAACCAAAAAATCTTTCCAGGAAGTCAGAAGCAAATTAGCTTTCATCCATTGATACCATGCAGCCGCACGACCTTCCATATGGAACGAGACGATACGTAGTCGTAAGTCATCTACTATGCCATGGAAGTTGAAAAACTCATCGATGTGGAACACCCACCCATGTGGATCGGTCCCATCAAACTTCGGCACCTCCATTTTCATAAAGCGAAGGACTGGAGATAAATCAGAACTCTTGGAATGCCCCTCAGCTGCAGACGTGGGGCGGTGAATAGGGCTAGATGAACCCGTCGGAAGCACAGGGGAACCCAACATTTGTGAACGGAGATCCTCCAGACGAGCATCCACCATTGTCATGTATTGCTATAAGGTTTGATGAATGACAAGAGTCTAACCTTCCAACTGGGTTTGCAATACCTTCATAAACTGGGTCTGCAATGCCTCAGAATCTATCGTGGTTAAATCAATGAAAGCACCAATGATACACTAATTTTGCTAAGATCAAAATCAGTGTTTCGAGAACACTCTTCGAGCGAGTGCGAGCCCAAGAAATTCTCAAAAAAAAAAAAAAAAAAGAGAGAGAGAGAGAAAAGAAGACACCAGAAATTCTGTTCTTAATATTCTATTCTCATGAATGACCAATTAAATGCATATATATGATACATCACGATGCTCCCTAGGTGATGATCACAAAAGATTCTAATAGGAAGAGGTTACAATGGAAATAAAAGAATGAAAAATAAAATAACAAACTTCAAACGAAATCGCAGCAGAAAGAATTCTCTCTCTGATTCACCTGACATAGTCATTCAGCCATTGTGGTAGATTCCTCACTCGGTTTGGGTATGTGGGTTGGACTGAAACTCCTTCTACTTGGGCTGTGGGTTGGGCTGAAACTATTTCTACTTGGGCTGTGAATCCAACTTCATTTAGGTCCGCAGTTGATGGAGTGGACTACTCTACTAGAAGAGGCATGGGTGTATCACAAACCGAATGGAACGGTTCGGTTTTGAAATTGATTAAATGATTTTGGTTTTGAAATTGAAAATCTAGACGGTTTTGGTTTTGGTTTTGGAATAACAACCATAAACCAAACTGCATAATCTCAATTTTGCGGTTTTCGTTTTATAAAAAATTAAAAAATCTTAACAGTTTTGCGATTTTGGCTTTGGTTTTACATAAAACTAGTTTTTAACCCGCATTATATGCAGGTCTATAAAAGGAATTATTATATATTTTTTATTTGAATATTACACCTATCGTTTAATTGATCTTTTACTGTTATATTTATCATATTTTATAAAAGTGTAACAAAAATAGATTTCAATACTGAGAAATAAAAATAAAAATGTAACATAGAAACTATTTATGCCAACTTCCGAAACTATTACTCTTTACCACTCATATTTATTTTTGTAAAGTAGTGAATAATAAGTAAATAAGTTCCTAGAATGATTTTACAAATTTTTAACATTTTTTTTTAAATAATAGTTTTAAAATAATCTAATAGATCATTTTTATATTGTTTAAGGGTCTCTATTATGTTGTTACAAATGTTAAAAGAATTACATAAAATTGAATAAATTTATATGTAATTAATAAATACAAAGAAATAATTTTATTAAATGATTGGAGATAGAGAAAGAGATGAAAACATATCATTATATATAGTTATAATGAAAATAATCGGTAAATTTTAGTGAACTCCTATCATTTGAAAAACTTACAACGATATCCCTTAACATTTAGAAAATATTTCCAACACTCATTTCCTTTAATATTAAATATAAAATTATTATTTTTGCCTTTTTACTATACTACTAAAAAATTAATTAAAACTATCTAATAAAAATTTTATTCTTATAACCCTCTAAAGAATTAATATCTTGGTCAAGTTTGATTTTTGTTTATTAATTTTGTTTATGTAACACATTTTCAATTTTAATTTGTTTCATTATTTTTTAGATCAAATGATGAACGTTATATTTTTTTTTCCAGTATTTAAAGAGTATTTGGTTCATAATTTTTTAATTTTAAAAATATTTTTAGAATTAAATTAATGTTGATTTATGTAATACATTTTCATTTCTATTTTGTTTTATTACTTTTGGGATCAAATGATATTTTTTTAACAAATTTTTAGTATTTAAAAAGTACTTAACGCTGAATTATTCTAATAATTACAAATTTTTTATTTATGTAATTTAGTTATCGTTTATATTTCATTTCACTATATTTTTTAAATTATTTGGTGAAGTACTTGTATAAGACTTTATTTAATAATAGTTTCGCTCATATTAGAAAACAGTGGGCATTATTATTGTTTATATATATATATACTATTTCATTTAGTTATTTTTTTTTAATTATTTGGTGAAGTATTTATATAAGATTTTAATTGGTGATAGTGTCACTTAGACTAGAAAATAGTGAGTTTATAGATTTTTTAATTGTTATTTTTAACTCTTATTATTTTTGTCATTTTAAAGCTCTATTTGTATATGAAATTGGTTGCATAAAAAAGAAAAAAAAAATTAATTACTTCTATCAACACTTAATATGAGGAAAAAAAATTAAAAATTGGAAAAAAAAAATTAAATAAAAATTCTTGTAAGTGAGTCATTATAGGTTTTTTTTTTTTTTTTAATTTAATGTAAAAATTATCTTTTATTTAAATGAGAAATATCACTATTTTAAATATATAAAAAAAATTAAAATGCATTAAACCCACTATGATAATAATAAATAAAAACTAAATTCATTAAAATCATTATATTAATGATAAATAATATTTAAAATTTATTTAAATAAAATAAAATATTAATAAAGAGAGAAATTAAGAAGAATAAAAAAAAAATGGTTACATAAAAAAATATCTTTTAATTACTTCTATCAACACTTATATGAGAATTAAATAATATAAAAAAAAAATAAAAAAAAATTTAGTAAGTGAGTCATTATAGTTTTTTGTTATTCATTTAAAAAATTAACTTTTATTTAAATAAAAAATATCACTATTCTAAATATATAAAAAAAAAATTAAAATTCATTAAACCTACTATTATAATAATAAATCACTATATTAATGATAAATAATATTTAAAATTTACTTAAATAAAATAAAATATTAAAAAAAAAATTAAGGAGAATGAAGAGAAATGGTTTTATGTACTCTCATTCATTCTAAGTGTAGTTTTTCAATTTTAGCTTCTTATATAGAATATAGATATTGTAAAAACTTATGTTCTATTTAAATAGAAAATATCATTATTTTAAATATATAAAAAAATTCATTAAACCCACTAGTATAATAATAAATAACAATTAAATTCATTAAAATTACTATAATAATGATAAATAATATTTAAATTTTATTTAAATAAAATAAAATATTATAAAAAGGAGAAATTCCAAATCCAAATCTGTATTTATCTAATTAGTTTTGTTACGTTAGAAATGATGTTCAGTAGTGGTAAATGTTTATTATGGTGACTGACGGTAAATGGTTATAGTGGTGGTGAATGTTTGTTATTGCAATTGTGGTGGTAGGCAATGGTCACGAAGGTGGTAATTTTTTATTTTTTTGTGGTGTTTGGTGGTAGTGGTAAAAGTTTCTTATGTTGGTCAACGGTGATTGTGATGGCAATAAATATTTACATTGTGATAATGGTAAATATTTACCACAATACGAACAAATTAAGAAATTTTTTATCAAAAATAATTTTTTATTTATAAAAAAAAATCGTACAAAAAAAACTTAATATATTTTATGAAATTTACATTACCTCATATTGAATGATCTCTAATTTTTTTAGGACAAAGCAATTAATGTTTCATAAATCAAAATATAAAAGAATTTATTCATTCATTTAAGAATTGGAAATTATTGGGGGGATAAATTTTTTCTAAAAAAATCAATCTCAACTGTCTATTTTCACCAAGATATTTTTTTTTTTTTTAAAAAAATGACTAAGATATACTAGTTAGGTATCAACAACAATAAAATATAGATCCTTATTTTCTTGGTTTCTTCTACCAACAATAATAAAACATAATTCACATAAAATATAAATATAATTTTCTTAATTACATAAATTTGGTCTCAGCTCCATATTGAAGTTTTTAAAATCATGAACTGAAAGAAATGGAATTCGCTGTACTGATCCATCGCCAAAAAATGAATGAAAAGGAAAATTGAATCCCCATAAACCCAATCTCTTTTGCAGACCTAAGAAAGAGCTTTGCACACCAGAGTATTTTCGATTTTCATGGATACTTTGAGGCACTCAGAGAAATCTCCACCACTATCGCCGACAACCTATTTGAAATTTGCAACAGTCACAACACCAAGAGTTGAATGGTGACTAGATCCACAGATTTTTGAAGGCAAACCCGACGATCCAATCCAAGAGGTACGGTTTTTTCTGACGAAGAACTCAATCTCGAATTGGCCAGGATTTGAACTTGGCCTGAACACTTGGGTGTATTACCATTCGCGCAAGAAGGATTACAACTGTATCAGTCCTCCTAAATATCATTTGTTGAAGAAGAAAAATATAAATTTTAAAAATTGTAAGAAAAAATATTTAGATTATTCATATATGTGGATATTGAAAAATCATACATATATTGAAGTATCAATGCGACAATATTAGGATTAAAATGTTATGAACTCTTTAAATTTGGTCAAACAAATAGTTGCAACAAACATATCAATATTTAGAAGAAACCCAAAAAATAATCAAAATATTGAAGGAAAAATCAATACAAATGATATATATATATATATATATATATATATATATATATATATATATATAAAATACAAAAAATACCCATAAGATTGCGATCATGTCGGAGTCTTCAAGCTTGTCTTCTTCCTCTATTTTCTGAGCATGTTTGATTATTCTACTAGATGAATTATTTTCGGCGGATCAGACTGGCCGTGACAATTTTCGTTTGCTATGTGATATAAAATTTTGCATCTCGAATGACTATATATGTGTGGAGGGGGTCAATTTATGATGTCTTCTCAAATTTTTTAACCTATGGTGGAATTGAATACAATTTGAAAAATTCAATATTATTAATTGCTATAAAGAATTTAAAATGGTTAATTTATTACGTTTTCTCAAATTCTATAATAGATAGTGAAATTAGAAATCAAAATTTCAAGAATTAACATATAATTAATTAGAATAAAGAAAATAAAAATGACTTGATGCATGCATTTTTGTGATATTAAAATTTCACAATTTAAAACTACTAATATTAAGACAAATTCACCAAAAGCAAGTAATGGAATATTGGAGAGCTCTCATTCTTTCTTAACTTTAAACTTCCACTTTTAAATTTGTTATATAGATTAAACGGTTTCATTTAAAAATAATTTTTTAAAAATCCAAGGGTTTTGATTTCGATTTTAAATTTGATATATGCCTAACAATTTTGATTGTGATTTCTATTGAAACCAATCCAAAACCTAACCATTGCCGTCCCAAATTGATATAATTGATATAGTAGAATAAAGGTTTCACTAGTAATTTTAGGTGTGCAAGTAATAGCCTTGCATCGTCCAGTTGAATTGAATAAAATCAGATAAAAAAAACCAGTCACTGGACACTTAAACCCTAACCCTCGCTACGCCACCATGAAGATCTCTCTCTCTCGCCTCCCATTTTCAAACCTCCGCGAAGATCTGAAATTGATCTGATTCATCATTTTCGCTTCACCGATCAAACATACACCCAGAAATGGCTTCTCTCTCCTCCACACACAGACCATATAGACTTTCCTCTCAGATTTCCACCCTTTCGAACAACTATTCCCTCCAAGTCCTCTTCCATTTCTGCTCATCGTCTTCTCCCGAACCGCCGATTGACCAATCACCAAATCCAGCAGATGCGGAAATCGCCATTTCATCTCCGGTAACCGGAAACGAAACCGAAACAACGGATTCACCACCGGCGCTGCGGCGGCGACGTGCATCTACAGGTAACAACTACGAAACGCCCGAAAAAATCGAAGACATAATTCGTAAAATGATGTCCAGACGAGCCTGGACAACTCGTTTACAAAACTCGATCCGTAGATTAGTCCCCGAATTCGATAATCAACTCGTTTACAATGTCTTACACGGGTCGAAGAATTCGGAGCAAGCGCTCCAGTTCTTCCGGTGGGTTGAACGCGCCGGGCTTTTCCGGCACAACCGTGAAACCCATTTTAAGATAATCCAAATTCTGAGTGGAGCTTCAAAACTGAACCACGCCAGGTGCATACTCATGGATATGCCCAAAAAGGGCGTGGATTGGGATGAAGATCTATGGGAAGCCTTAATCTATGGCTATGGGAAGGCGGGTATCGTTCAAGAGAGCGTGAAATTGTTCCAAAAAATGGAGGAATTAGGAATCGAAAGAACATCGAAATCCTATGATACTCTGTTTAAGGTTATCTTGAGACGTGGCCGTTACATGATGGCGAAAAGGTACCACAACAAGATGTTGAGCGAAGGCGTGACGCCGACTCTCCACACTTATAATATACTGATCTGGGGGTTCTTCCTTTCGAAGAAAATTGAAACGGCAAACCGTTTTTTCGAAGACATGAAAAGCAGGGAGATTTCTCCTAATGTGGTCACTTACAACACGATGATCAACGGGTATTATCGGGTCGAGAAAATCGAAGAGGCGGAGAAATTGTTCGTTGAATTGAAAGGTAAGAATTTGGAGCCAACGGTTATTACATACACAACCATGATTAAAGGTTATGTCTCTGCCGGGCGAATTGATGATGGGTTGGGGTTGTTTCGTGAGATGAAAAGTAAAGGCGTGAAACCGAATGATGTTACGTACTCAACGTTGTTGCCAGGCCTGTGCGAGGGAGAGAGGTTATCTGAAGCCCAAACTATTTTGAACGAGATGGTTGAGAAATTCATTGCTCCTAAAGACAATTCGATCTTCATGAAATTGATTTTGGGCCATTGTAAGGCCGGGGACACGGATTCGGCTGATAATGTGTTGAAATCAATGATGAGGTTAAGCATTCCGACGGAGGCAGGGCATTACGGTGTCTTGATCGAGAATTTCTGTCGGGCCAGGCTTTATGATCGGGCCGTCAAATTGTTAGATAAGCTTATTGAGAAAAACCTCGTGTTGAGGCCTGAGAGCAGTTTCAATATTGAGCCCGATTCGTATAATTTGATTATCGAGTACCTATGCGAAAACGGGCTGACGGAGAAGGCCGAAACATTTTTCCGGCAGTTGATGAAAACGGGTATTCTAGATCCGATTGGGTTCAATAATTTGATCCACGGTCACTCGAGAGAAGGAAAGCCCGAATCAGCTTCTGAAATTCTCAAGATCATGGTTAGAAGAAAAGTTAATGCAGAAGAAAGTTCTTACGCCTTGCTTATCAACAGCTTCTTGAAGAAAAACGAACCAGCTGATGCCAAATTGACACTCGATAGTATGATCGAAAACGGGCATTCTCCGGATTCTTCTCTATACATTTCGGTGATGAAGAGTCTCTTCGATGATGGAAGGGTTCAGACAGCGAGTCGGGTCATGAAGATTATGTTGGAAAAAGGCATTAAGGACGATAAGGACTTGTTTGGCAAGATTTTGGAAGCGCTGTTAATGAGGGGTCACGTGGAAGAAGCGCTTGGACGAATCGAGCTTATGATGAAGAGTGGGTGCGAACCCGATTTGGATAATATTTTGGCTGTTCTTTGCGAGAAAGGGAAAACGATTGCTGCTCTAAAGTTGATCGATTTTGGGTTAGAGCGAGATTTTAGGATGGATTTTTCGAGCTATGATAAGGTTTTGGACGCACTTTTGGCGGCTGGAAAAACGCTTAATGCTTATTCAATTCTGTGCAAGATATTGGAGAAAGGAGGGAAAACGGATCAGAGTAACTGCGAGGGCTTGATCAAGAGCCTGAATGAGGAGGGAAATACGAGGCAAGCGGATATTCTGTCAAGGTTGATGACGGGGAAGGATAAGGCCCCTTTTGGCAAGAAAGGGAAAAAAATGGCGCCCGTGGCTTCCTAAGGTGAGAATTTACGGTTGAATTTCCCGACATTAGGAGTTCGATTTTACTAGCATTGTATTTTCAATTCTGAATCTTGAGTTTTTTTTTTAAAGAACTCATTTTTTGAGAGAAATTTCTTTCTTTTTCAAATGTTATTCTCATTTAGAAGAGAAAAAAGAAGAAGCTGTTTCTTTGAATAGGGGAAATATGTTGATGTTCATCTCTGGGTGGCTATTACTGCATTTTTCCTTCTTTTTGTTGCGTGCCAAACACGGCCTTATCTTCTCCATTTGGTTGTTTTGGAGATGATGTTTTTCTCTCTTTTCGCCACGTTGAATGAGATCATAATTGCCCTTTTTATGAGATCATAATTGCCCTTTTTTGGGGGATTGACGGTGAAGTGTGTCCAGACCAGTCTACGCACACCTCAACTTATCACCTAATCTGATGATCTCAAGGGACGCATTCTCCCACATCTGCCTGTTTACGCTGCGTTTGCATCCCAAAACGCTTTTGTGAAAAATGTAAAACCCCCAAACGGGGCCTTAGAAAAAGCAATTTTGGGCAGCTGGCAAGTTGTCAGCAGTTATTTGTCTCTGTCCACATTATTATATAGAAGAACAGCAGCATGTCACATGTAGATACTGTGGGGGGTGTGGGTCTTGTTTGGATAACAACTTAGGTGTCATTTGGTAACCGTTTCTGTTTTCATTCTAGTAGTGAGATGAGAATTTTATATTCTTTTTGGGAGTAGAATCGCGTTGGTAACGATAATTTTTTTTTTGTTTTGGGAAGGGAATAGTGTTTGATAACGATTTTATCTTAAAATCCTCCTCTTCTTCTTCTTCTTTTTTTTTTTTTTTTTTTTTTTTTGGCCTGACGACGGTGGCCCCCCCGCCGGCAATGACCGGATGGCGGTGGCGCCAGCGACGCCGACCGGAAGGCAATGGCGCCATCGCCGGCGACGGCCGAAAGTGGCCAGAAAATTTACGGACGGACGGTGACCGGCGACGGTCGCCGGAAATGGCCGGCGGCGACGGACGGTGGTCGGCCGGTAGGTGAATAGTGACCATGTGTTTTGGGAATGAAATGGGAATAATGAGAAACAATTTTTTTTTGTTTCTCATTTCTTAAGAAAAAAAATGGGCACAATTCTCAAATGGGAATGAAATGGAAACGGAAACAAAAATTACCAAACGCTATTCCCAAACAAAATTCTCAAAAATTTGGGAATGGAATAAGAATTTCTGGAATGGAAATGGTTACCAAATGGGGCCTTAATCTCTACTTTTGTGCCGTTGCTAGGGGTTTTACATTTTGAGATATTTTTTTCAAGATATTTAAAAGTCAAGATTAAAAAATTAGCAGTCATTTTTGTTGGTTAGTGAGCTATCCAATCAGAAGAGTGAATTGGGTAATTATAAAAATTTAAACAAATTTTTTATCTTTCAACACTTATTAAATCAAATAATCAATTTATCCTAAATCAATTATTTATCTTTATAATACAGTGGATAAGTGTTATTAAATTTAGGTGCACACTCAAACAATAAAAAATAGATAAAGTAAAAAATGCAACACACAAAGATATATGCTGATCCACTAAGTTACTCTTGGTTAATCCAATCATCCAAGTCTCCAGGGATTTGCACTCACTAAACTATTAGATTCATTTCATAGATAGGAACCAAACCTTTATATCGATTATTTTACTAGACTCATAATCAACCTTTATAATTTCTTTTTTCACAGGCTAAAGAAGAACCCTATCTTTTTACTATGTTAAAAACTAACCTAATTCTTTCACAGGGTAAGGATCAAATCTAATTCTTTTATACCTCAGGTTAAGTATCAAATATTACCAAAAACACTCCGAGTATTCTTTTCCCAAGTAAAGATGTTTATTTACAAATCACTCTAAATAATTATAATTAGAAAGAATTAAGCCTAATTTTTTTCAAAAGAAAAGAATAACCTAATTTTTTTATATAATAGGTAAAAATTCAACTTTAATCTCTTTACCATAAGAGATTGAAACACAAGTTACCCCTGACTAGATACTCCCAATAATATCTAATCCGCACAAACTCACCAATTACAAAAATCGATTAGTTTCTTCTCACTAGGAACTTCTACCACCTCAAATTAATTAAATTCAATTAATATCCTGAATTTACTAGTGATAGAATTTATGTGAGGAATTCAAAATCTGATTATAAAATAAGTGGGTAGCACAAAATTGAGCACGTAATTAGATTATAACAAAAATCGTTTTAAAAGAATTTGTATGCCTTTAAAGTTAAAAAAAAAAAAAAATGAATTCACAAAGATATTTCAACCAAACAAGTAATAATAATATAACTTCACAATTAATAATAAAAGCTCGGTAAGATCTCACTAGGATACCACCAAAAGAATGAAAATTGAATCGCTAGACAGCTCAAATCGGTGACGTCAAACAATTAGCGCTTTAACTTAAGAACTTCTCAAACAATTGAACTCACAATTAATCTCTCGATATAATCGCAGAATAATGACTCTTAGAGAAACTCATGAACTGAAAGTTCTTGATAGATGTAATGTATTGATCTCTAAAAACGTAGGTCTATTTAAACTGATTTGAAACAGGTCCTCTAACGGTTAGTTCACACAAGATATGATAATTAAATGCACATATAGACCCCATATATCAATACCATCTAATTCTGGTCCAATTCACTTAAATATGGCTTTTAAAATATTCAATTTAGTCCCCAGAATAATTCTCAATTTCAAATCAAATAGATAGGAAGTATTAAATGAACTAAATTGATAAATATTTTAATTTCATGTACCATATCTATAGGGATATCTAAATAAGAGTATCATATCTTCAATACATTTAAATCCCTAAGATATCTCCCAAAGATCAGCCAAAAAAACGGCTAGTAACGGCTAATTTTGTTCAAATCCCGAAATTCCTCGAAATCTAAAACAACACAGTCAGTTGACCGGCCTCTACCCATTGGTCGACCGATTAATACAAGATACAATCTCAGGCTAAATTTTGGTCCTAGTCGGTTGACTGATTATCGATGGTTAGTTGACTGATCGATACAAGGAGTTCGTCTTTCGGCCATCAGTTAACCGATCTCCCTCGGTCGGTTGACCGATCGATTCAGAGACTCTCTATTCCCTAGCTAATGCCCATCGACTAATCGAACTTCTATGGTAGGTTGACCGATACTTGCTGGAATAATTTCTCCTCAAATTGTTTCAACTCCAATTTTCAACGTTTTTTACCCTTTAACCAAATTTTTTTCTCAGTTAACTAAATTGACATTATTAATCAATTTTAAATACTAATCTTGCTTATGTCAATTTTTGTTTTTCAATTTTACATTGGAGCAAATAATTTAACAATTATTAGGACTTTAATATAAACACTCATAAATATAAATCATTTAATTTATGTCGTATGTGATCCTAATTGGGATATATCAAGAGTAAAATATATTTGAGTTGTTTTAACTAAATTTTTTAGAATCTTCAATATCTTAATGTCCGTCTCTACATCCTTCACAATTATTTCATGATTGTATCTTGATTGAAACTCTTTAAACTGAAACACTCAATAAAAACGTTAGTTCCACAAAAATATCAACATTTAATGATCCATTAAAATTTCGGGATCAACAATCTCCTCATTTTTTATGATAACAATTAACTTTAACATTTTCTTTAAAATAAGAATGTAACCACGCTCCCCTTAAATCTGAGGACATATTTTTTAACTTATTAAAACATAATCATGAAGATTAATTCAAGAACACATCAGATATTCAATGAAGTACAAAATATGATCAAAGATCAATAAAGCAATATGATCATAACAACAATATTCTCCCCCTATATCAGTGTAATGGTTATGTGAACAAATTCTAAACATTAACTAACTCTTTCAAGCTCAAACATGGTTTCCCCTTTATATATTCCATTTTTATCAATCAATTCAACTCATTAAAGAATAATTAATAAACATCAACATCCTCTCCCCCTTTGTCATCTCAAAAAGTTGGGAAAGGGAACAAAAAACATCACTTTTAGCATGTAATTTCCCTCTCTATAATTGTAACAAGCTAATTCATACTTAAGAGAATAAAAGCAATCAAAATATTTCAATAATGTAGCACGATATCAATTAATATCTTCCTTATAGATAGAATCTAGAAACATATAATCGTTAATGCACTAGGACATGAAGCATATCTCAGTGATAACTTATGATCAATCAACATAAACCTAATGCATACTTTAAACATGGATAAATGCATATTTATTTTATAAAAATTTCATCTTCCTTTTTTAACAACAATTATTAATAAAAATAGGAGACATTAGATGAAAGTTAGACACCTAATGATTATAAGGGTATCCATGTACAACGATATTATGTATATTCAAAGATCATGCAGATTAACAAATAACTCAATGATAAACAAATCATGAATTGATACAAGATATTTCGCATATTTTAAACATGATCTTTTAGAAGATCTCATATAATATAGCATAAAAATATCACATAAAAATATGTGAACTTTTCTGATTAACATGCAATAATTCTAAGATAACAAAAGAATATGTAAACCAACATAGGTCTTAGAAATTCTTACCAGTTTATTTAAACTTAATTTCTTACTCATGACATAGTCTCTAGAAATCACATGACTTTCGTCTTTAAGTGTTAAAGGCGTAATTTTTTCTTTATTCCCTGTCACGTGTTGAGAATAGCCACTTCCTAGGAACAATTTGCCATTGCTAATAGATGTTTATTTAATAACCTGTAAGAAGCACATCAAAGAGTTTCTAGGTGGTACCCAATCTAAGTGGGTCCAATCTTGTTAGTTGGGACAATTTTAATTCCTTTAGGAGCCAAAACTTGTCCGCAATTAGATACTTTAAAAAAATATTTACGAATAGTATGCTCCACAATATTATATTTAAAACATCTAACAAGATTTTTTGTTTCAGAAAAGAATTTATGAAAACATTTTTGTTTAAGATTTTTCTGAAACCCAATACCGGCTTTATCAAAGATACCTTGTGAATTTTCTAAAAGCATTTTCAAATTATTTTCACCGCCGGTGAATTTGAGAACTATTAAATATAAATCCAACACCTTGGATTTCAATTCAATATTTTCAGATTCATAATCCATCACTTGCTTATTTAATGTGTTAATTGTACTTTGAAAGACACTAATTTTTTAACATTGATTTTTATAATTATGCGTTAGTTCTTGATAAATATCAAATAAATCATCCAACCTAAAGGGCAAGAACTAGAACATTTAAGTACCTAAACTCTAATGAGCATCAAAGCAAACATAGATGAATTATCACTACTCGATTTTTTCGAGCTACTCGACTCCGAGTCATCTCAAGTGACTTTTGTTGACTTATTCGTACTCTTCTTCACCTTTTTTTCTCTCTCTTTTTTCTTGTCTTTCTTTGGTTCGGGGCATTCGATTTAGAAGTGACCGGTCTTGTGACAGTTGTCACATTCCACGTTACTCATGTTGAAATTCTTCTTACCACGGAATGTACGTTGAGTCATTCTTCTAAAATTCTTTGTGAGAAGCACCACATCTTTTTCTTGCTCACTGTCAAGACTCATATCATTACTGTCATCTTTTTCCTCCTTTTTTTGAACCTTCAATGCCAAAGATTTTTTTTTGATGTTCCCGTTGTCATCCTCATATCCTTGAATTGCTGTCTCATACATCATTAAGTTACCAATGAGGTCTTCAACTTCATACTTTGAAAGATCTTTTCCTTCCTCAATCGTAGTCACTTTCGGTTCTCATACTTTAGTTAAAGATCTGAAGATCTTTTGAACTTTATCCTCCGTAATGTATGGCTTTCCAAGTTGATTCAAATGGTCGCTGATATTATTGAATCGTGTGTACATCTCTTGAACCGATTCTACTTTACACATTCGGAATAATTCAAATTATCGGACTAAGGCATTGATTTTTGACTACTTGATTAGTTCCTTCGTGGGTAACTTGCAATTTATCCTATATTTCTTTTGTCGATCCGCAACTTGAGACCTTGCAATATTCGTTAGCATCTAAAGAGCAAAACAAAATGTTAATAGCTTGAGAATTTATAGAAAGCTTATGTTTGTCAGAAGTGCTCAGCTGCTCATTTTTCTTAGCAACTCTGTTTTCCAAATGGACAAATAGACCATCCTCAATAGCTAGACACACATCGTAATTAGTGCCCTGGAGGAATGCAATCATTTTGTCATTCCAGAATGAGTAGTTTTCTTTTGCAAATAAATGTGGGTGATGCATA
Organism: Eucommia ulmoides; assembly: GCA_016647705.1. Taxonomy (NCBI): domain Eukaryota; kingdom Viridiplantae; phylum Streptophyta; class Magnoliopsida; order Garryales; family Eucommiaceae; genus Eucommia; species Eucommia ulmoides. Next base: position 8,522,466 of record CM028335.1, on the reverse strand, counting down.
GATTGCCCCTCACCTAGTGTGTCTATTGAGTGTGCCATGTGATCTTTATTAGCTAGTGTATCGAGTTAAACCAGCTCTAATACCAATTGTTGGCCCAGTGAGCTACCCAAGAGAGGATGAATTGGGTAGTTACAAAACTTTAAACAAATTTCTTATCTTTCAACACTAAATCAAATAATCAATTTATCCTAAATCAATTATTTATCTTTATAATACAACGAATAAATGTTATTAAATTTAGCTGCACACCCAAACAATAAAAAATAGATAAAGTAAAAAATGCAATACATAAGGATATATCCTAGTTCACCAAGCTACTCTTGGCTAATTCAGTCCTCTGAGCTCTACAAAGATTCGTACCCACTAAACCACTAGATTCTTTTAACAGATAGGAACCAAAGTTTTACACTGATTCTTTTACCAGGCTCAAAATCAACCTTTACAATTTATTTTTCACATGCTAAGGAAAAACCCTATCTTTTACCAGACTAAAGACTAACCTAATTCTTTCACAGGTTAAGAATCAAATCTAATTCTTTTATACCTTAGGCTAAGTATCAAACCTCACCAAAAATACTCCAAGTATCATTTTTCCAGGTAAGGATAAAATATTTACAAATCACTCTAAATAATTCTAATCAGGAAGAATCAAGCCTAATTATTTTCAATGAAAAAGAATAAACTAATATTTTTATACAAAAGGTAAAGATTAAACTTCAATCTCTTTACCGGAAGAGATCAAAACTCAAGCTACCCCTGACTAGATACTCCCAACAATATCTACTCAGCACAAACTCACAAATTACAAAAATTAATAAGTTCCTTTCCACACGAAGTTTTTACCACCTCAAATCAATTAAACTCAATTAATATCTCGAATTTATTAGTGATAGAATTAATGTGAGGAATTTAAAATCTGATTATAAAATAAGTGGGTAACACAAAATTAAATACGTAATCAAATTATAACAAAAATCGTTTTAAAATAATTTTTATGCCTTTAAAGTTAAAAAAAAAAAAAAAAGATTGAACGCGCCCCAATCTTCCAGAGAAAACCAAAAACAAATATATATATAGATATATGTTTATGTATGCTTGGCGCTGGTAAAACGAAAAGGGTTTTTAAAAAACGTCGATTTTCTCATTAAAATGTACTTAAGCCTGTTTTAGAAAAAGGAGTCGCCACCTAGCATTGGGTTTAAATGATGTGCTAGGTCGCCATATTTTTCTTTTTTAAAAATAATTTAAAAAATGGCTTAAGTAAAATTTGACTCCAAAAATAATGTGGTCTAACCAGAGATTCGTTTAAAGAGTTCGGGGGTCAGTTACGCTCGGGGAAGGTGTCAAGCACTCCAAGACGCCCGTCCAAAGACGGTACCTTATCCGATTAAGTCCAATTAGAATTTAAATCCGAATGTTTTTATTTTATTTTTAAATCCTCCTTATATACACATACACGCACATTTGAGAGAAGTGATCCCCCTTCTAAACCTAGACCGTTCTGATTGAAGGTTGGGAATTTTTCACCTCGTATTGTTAGCATATTATATTTAATACAAATTAAATAAAACACCCGCACACACGCATCGAGAAGAGTAATTCCCTTCTAAATTTAGCTATTCAAATTGAAGGTTGGGAATTTTCCACCTCGTATTGTTAGCACATTATATTTAATACAAATTAATAAAACACCCGCACACACGCATCGAGAAGAGTAATTTCCTTCTAAATTTTAGCCATTCAAATTGAAGGTTGGGAATTTTCCACCTCGTATTGTTAGCACATTATATTTAATACAAATTAAATAAAACACCCGCACACACGCATCGAGGAGAGTAATTCCCTTCTAAATCTTAGCCATTCAAATTGAAGGTTGGGAATTTTCCACCTCGTATTGTTAGCACATTATATTTAATACAAATTAAATAAAACACCCGTACACACGCATCGAGGAGAGTAATTCTCTTCTAAATCTTAGCCATTCAAATTGAAGGTTGGGAATTTTCCACCTCGTATTGTTAGCACATTATATTTAATACAAATTAAATAAAATACCCGTACACACGCATCGAGGAGAGTAATTCCCTTCTAAATTTAGCCATTCAAATTGAAGGTTGGGAATTTTCCACCTCGTATTGTTAGCACATTATATTTAATACAAATTAAATAAAACACCCGTACACACGCATCGAGGAGAGTAATTCCCTTCTAAATCTTAGCCATTCAAATTGAAGGTTGGGAATTTTCCACCTCGTATTGTTTACTTTAAAAAAAAAAAAAATAAATAAATAAAAAAAATAAAAATAAAAAATAAAAAAAATAAAGAGTAATAAATAAATAATAAAGGAAGAAGAAAAAAAAAATCTAATTTAAAAAAAAAATTAGTATAATAACAACTTAAAAAAATAAGAGTAAGATTTACAACAGATAAAAATTTACCACCTTCTTGGAGATTTTTCTTCTTCAAAATTACAATAAAATGAAAATAATATTATTTTCTTCAAAATTTTTCTCCAAATTTCTCCTCTCCCTTACAAAAATTTCTCTCAAAAATTTCTTCCTCTCAAAATTTTTCTCCCCTCCCTCTTGTGATCCTTCCTCTATTTATAGGAAGGATTTCTAAAATATTCCTTCGACAAAACGCGCAGAAAAAGAGGGAAAAAGTGGGTGGGTGCACCGAAATTTGGTGCACCCACCCCCTTTTGGGTGCACCAAAAATGGTGCACCCAAAAAGGGGGGGGCTGGCCCCCCCTGCTGGCCGCACATGCGGCCAGCAACACTGGTCGCACGTGCGACCAGCCCTTGGTCGCACGTGCGACCTTAGTGCACCCCCCCACCCCCGTTCGGTCCAGACCTCTCTCGTTCTCGTCTGTTTCTGGTCCATTTTGTTCCGAATTAACGCGTTTTTATTCCACTTCGAAAAATTTACAAAACCAAAAAAATAAATTAATTAATTACTAATATTTAATTTACTTAAGAGATTAATAAAACTTAATTTAGCAGTATTAAACCGCACAAATACGGTACAATCAAAATAAAATAAATAGAAAAATAAAATAAAAATAACTATAAAATAAAGTATATTTTTTTTGCGAAGCGGTCAAAATGCCGTGTCTACAAAGATTTCACAAAGATCTTTCAACCAAGCAAGTAATAATAATATAACTTTACAATTAAGAATAAAAGCTCGAAAATATCTCATCAGGATACAACCGAAAGAATAAAAATTAAATCGCTAGACAGTTCAGATCGGTGATGCCAAAACAATTAACGTTTTAACTCAAGAACTTCTCAAATAATTGAACTCATAATTGATCTCTCAATATAATCTCATAATAATGACTCTTAGAGAAGCTCATGAATTGAAAGTTCTGGATAGATGTAATGCACTAATCTCTAAAAACGCAGGTTGATTTAAACTAATTTGAAACAGGCCCTTTAACGGTTAGTTCACACAAGATATGACAATTAAATACACATATAGATCCCATATATCAATATCATTTAATCCTGATCCAATTAACTTAATTATGACTTTTAAAATATTCAATTTAGTCCCCAGAATAATTCTCAATTTCAAATCAAATAGATAGAAAATATTAAATGAACTAAATCGAGAAATACTATAATTTCATATACCATATATATAGGGATATCTAAATAAGAGTATTATATCTTCAATACATTTAAATCCCTAAGATATCTCCAAAAGATCAACAAAAAAATAGCTAGTAACGGCTAATTTTGTTTAAATCTTGAAATTCCTCGAAATCTGAAGCAGCACATGTCACAACCCACCCCAGTTACCCAACATTCGTGAGCCGGTGTGAAAACTATACAACTCATCCGAAAAATGACTAACACTAATTAAAATATCTTACACAAAAGAATATTATTTACTATGGTCAACAAAATACATATACCCCATTCCATTGGGACTCTCTTGATCTTACAACAAAAGTATTAGTTCATTTTAACCAACCAACATATACAACCAGAAGCAAAAAGAATCACTATCAAGATACTCCCCGCTATGGCCCTTCCGGAATCGACCTACTGCCAGTAGGGGACAAACATTTCTGTACAGCACCTGCGAGTGTACTGCCTTCTTAGTAATTTTAAAACATATTTTCGAAATAATAATACATTCTCAATACCTTTTTAAAAGGGATCAAGTGTAATTATACGAATACTATAATATAAATATCTTTTCTTAAAATAAACAGTGAAAATAAATAAACAATTATATAATTATATATCTTTCCAATCCATTCAGTATAAAACCATACCAATCATTATATGCAATAAATCGTCAATCTTAGTAAAAACACCCCATTTCAAGTTTACTTATCACCCACATACACACTGACTAAACCATAGTGATCGTTTTAACTTTACGATTGGGAGTTACAATGGTACCGTAACCATCCATAGGATATGTCTTCCTAGCGAACCTAACTGCGCAGATCACCACCTACCGGACGTCTCCGGAGGCCAATCATATAAGTCACCAAATATATCAATCACCATAATACATATCCATCCGCCGGACCACCCTCCGGATAGACTATAATATGAATCATCATCTGTCGGACCACCCTGCGGACAGGACATAAACTATGGCATAGTCTAACCAACAACACAAATCAAAGTAACAACACCATCGTCAATTCAATTATCGTCAATTTCCAACAAAATTATTCATAATATCATTCTTTTTAAAACCCCACCAATTCTATGGAAATTCATTTTACCAACTCACACAAAACCTGCTCGATCCACCACATTTATAAAATTATGCAGTTTAAGTAAACATTTAGGTCGACATATAGAAAAATATTTTAGTAAGAAGACAGTATACTCACCTAAAAATTTGTACTTGCAAGATCCCCTGACTCCCAGCTACTAAGTCTCCGAAAATTGTGAACCTATTTATGACATGACCTAAATTAATAGTGTAGCGAAAAACAACCTAATCGTGTGATGCAAACCCTAGGTTTATTAATTTTCCAACCCCACATTTTGTCATTTGATATGTTAAGGCTATAAAACTAATTCAGTGAATCATAAAAACTAATAAGAGACATTACTTACTTCAGAACGATTGTCAATTTTCTTAGAAATTTCCTAGAATATACTTCTGCTCCCCACCGCATAGGCGAACAGGCGATTTCTTGCTCTCTGCTGTTTTATTGCCTAAGCGATCTTCCGTCACCTAAGCGATCACGCGATTTCTTGCTCTCTGTTCTTTCATCGCCTAAGCGATCTTCCACCGCTTAAGCGATCATGCGATTTCTTGCTCTCTGTTCTTTTACCGCCTAAGTGATCTCCCACTGCCTAAGCAATCACGCGATTTCTTGCTCTCTATTTTTTCACCGCCTAAGCAATCTTCCATCGCCTAAGCGATCCTTGCTTTGTCCCTAACAGAACAGAACAGAACAGACCAGTCCTTTACCCCTTCTTGTCACCAGCTCCGGCCCTTAAATTTCTCACTCCACCTCCACGATCAACCATCCTAAATTTACAACTGATACTACCAACCTCATTCCCTTCACTTCAACTAAAACACCCACTAAAACAACACCCCAAACCAACGGTTGCAACTCCAAACAACAAAAACAGAGTACAAACCTTCATACACACATACCTGCTTCCATATGATCCCAGAAAATGTCACACTTGCATACTCCTATAGCCCAAACGACCCTCAACCCTGAGAAAACACCCTGAACCAGCACCAGTGATCTCCGACAGCTTCTCCGATGGCTTCTTCTTCTCCTTCGCTTTTCTCTCTCTCTCTCTCGCTCTTTCTCTTGGTTGTTTCTTCCAGAATGATGGTGAACATTCCTCATCATGTTATATATATATATATCTATAAATTTGTGGAGCAACCCATGCCACGTTGCCCTCTTCCTCTCTTTCTCTCCTATTCCTCCCGGCGTGGGCTCATGGCGCGCGCGCACACACACACACACACACATATATATATATGTATTTATAAAATATCTTTAGTCAAAATACTCTTTCCTCCCCCCCCCCCCCCCAAACTTCTAATTTTTCTTACCTTTTTTTTTTTTTTTTTTTCAAAATACACTTAAATGACGCACAACCATGAAATTGGGGTCTTACAGCACAGTCGGTTGATCGGCCTCTGCCCATCGGTCAACTGATACTTGATGTAATAATTTTTTCTCAATTTGTTTCAACTCCAATCTTCAACGTTTTCAACCCTTTAACCGATTTATTTTCTCGGTTAACTAAATCGACACTATTAATCAATTTTAAACATTAATCTGGCTTAGGTTATTTTTTTTTTAATTTCACATTGGAGCAAATAATTTAACAATTATTAGGACTTTAATATAAACACTCATAAATATAAATCATTTAATTTGTGTCGTGTGTGATCCTAATCGGGATACATTAAGAGTAAAATAGATTTGATTTATTTTCACTTAGATTCTTCAGAATCTTCAATCTCTTAATATCCGTCTTTGCATCCCTCATAATTATTTCATGATATTATCTTGATTAAAATTTTTTAAACTGAAACACTCAATAAAAACGTTAGTTTCGCAAAAAATATCAACACTTAATTGTCTATCAAAATCTCGAGATCAACAATTTTCAACCATTAGATTAATTACAAGGACTGGGATCCTAGAACTCTCAACAAATAAATAACAATTGATTTAGATCTAACGGTTGAAATTAAATAATATTTTAAATCATTATAGTTTCATAACATATGATATCTCTAATAAATTAATAATTTATCGCAAAATATTTCATACAATGAAAAAAAATTGGGGCGTTGAAAGAATTTACACCTCCAATTCTAAGATGGATAAAATTGAATTATTTTTTTAACCTTTTAAATTTTATATTTGCAATTAATTGGTCATGTTTTATACACATAATTCATAAATTAGATGTTTAGCTTGTTGCCTTTAGACACGAAGAATATCTAGTAACCTAAGTAATATGTATCGGGAAGGAATAAGACGTGCCTTTAAAAATTTGAAATTGTACGCTAAATAGGTACTAAGCAATTTATCAAAGTAAATTTTATAATTTTTTAAAGTTAAACAATTAAAAGTTTTAATCAGCTCGTAATTTATTTTATTCGTATGTACTGATACGTTAAATTATTTAATTTGAATTAAATATACTTCTATATATACTTTAAGCTCGACTCAATGATTTTTGTTTATTTAAATAATATAAAATTAAACAGTTTGTTGTATTTTTACTATAACAAAATAGTAAACTCTTGGTTTTTCTTTTCATAGAACAATTTTATAAATGAAGCATCTTTAGGCCTCAAATCAATTAACATTTAATCTCATACATAATTTTGTTAACATAATTAATTTGTATATTAGTTTGTCTATTTATAAATATATATTATCACTTTTATAGTAAATTAAATATTTGTATGCATATAGTTTTTCAACTGATTTGATTTTATTGAGAAATGAGTTATTTTATATTAAAAAAATTAAGTATTAAAATTTAACTAATTAATATTTTTTTTTAAAATCAAATAAATTTGTAAATATTTTGATTATCTTAACGAATCAAGTTTGAATATAATATTTGAGATTTATTTAGAATACAAATAAATTAAGTTTGAACATTTAATACTCAACTCGACTCGTTACAGTTGAGCAAGAAAATGTTAAAAAAAAAAAAAAAAGTAGAAAAAAGTTGAAGTAGAGTGATATATTTATTCCTTAAAAAAAAAAAAAAGGAATTACGATTCAATAAAAAATTGATAAAAATAGTAAAAAATTATAAAAAGTCAAAGTTTCCTTTGGGAAAGAATTATCATATTCCATTACTTATAGGATATATTTATGATTTTGTTATCAATTGAGGGATCAAAGTGTATTTATTTCCATTTGGATAAGGATACCAAATTTTGCATAAATATCTTCTTCGTCTCACTATCTCAGCACTGTAGTAGTCTACGCTGTAAACCATCTCTAAAACCCTCTCGGCGCGCACTACGCAGTAACACAAGCTCTCTCACCCACAGCTATGGCTTCTGCCGCCGCTTCGCTTCAATTTCTCTCTCTCGCTTCCCAAACCATCTCTCTCTCCACTTCCAACCCTAGGCTCGCCGCTCCTTCACTCTCTTTCTTCTCCTCTTTGAAGCCTCTTCTTCCCAAACTCATCTCCTTATCCTCTTCAATTCCCGGCGCCTCCTTCACACTATGTGCCGCCGCTCCGTCTCGGTTTTCCCGGAACGTCTCCATCTCATCGGATTACTCGGAGACGGAAGAATACGAAGACGAAGCTGATTTCTCACCTGACCTCAAACTCTTCGTCGGCAACTTACCCTTCAGCGTCGACAGTTCTGCTCTGGCCGGCTTGTTCGGCCGTGCCGGAAATGTTGAATTAGTTGAGGTACCTAACTCTCTCTCTTACAATTCTATGGTAATCATTGAACTTATGGGAGAAATTTACTCTTTAGGTTTAAAAGAGGCTTAATTTAACGGTAATGTCAACACTAAAGAATTGGAGTTGGGCAGGTAATATATGACAAGATTACTGGGACAAGCAGAGGATTTGCTTTTGTTACAATGTCTACGGCTGAAGAAGTTGAAGCTGCTATTATACAATTCAATGGCTACGTAAGAACTATGATTCATTGTTTTTTATGCCATTATCCATTATCTTTTTCTGCTTTGAATTCAATTGCCTAATGATTTCTTATTAGTGGAAAACATGCAATCCATTTGCTTGCGTTTGCTTCATTGAATTGAATGATTTCTGACATTTGGCAGGAACTTGATGGTAGAGCCTTGAGGGTGAATTCTGGCATGGCTCCACCAAGGAGGGAGAGAGACAACTTCTCTTCTAGAGGAGGAGAAAGAGACAACTTCTCTTCTAGAGGAGAGAGAAACGGCTTCTCTTCTAGAGGAGAGAGAGACAACTTCTCTTCCAGACGAGATAGAAATGGCTTCTCTTCTAGAGGAGAGCGAGACAACTTCTCTTCTAGAGGAGAGAGAAATGGCTTCTCTTCAAGGGGAGAGCGAAATGGTTTCGCTTCAAGAGGAGAGAGAAATGGCTTCTCTTCTAGAGGAGAGAGAAATGACTTCTCTTCAAGGGGAGAGAGAAATGGGTTCTCTTCAAGGGGAGAGAGAAATGACTTTTCTTCTAGAGGAGAGAGGGGAGGAGGGAGAAATTTCAACAACGGAAACAAAGTTTTTGTGGGAAACCTTGATTGGGGTGTGGACGATATGGCACTCGAAACCTTGTTCAGTGAGCAAGGAAGGGTTTTGGAAGCAAAGGTTGTTTATGACAGGGAAAGCGGTAGATCGAGGGGTTTTGGATTTGTGACCTACGGTTCTTCCAATGAAGTCAACAAAGCTGTGCAAGCTTTGGATGGCGCAGTAAGAATTCCATTACCCTTTTTCGTTACTAATAATTCTTCTCCAAATTACCATCTTTCACGAATTAAATGTCAAATATGATATATATATATATATATATATATATATAGGATGTTTTTAATGCTATATTTCCTTGGTAAATATCCATGATGCAGGACCTCAACGGAAGGGAAATTCGAGTTTCTGCTGCCGAAGAGAAGTCAAGACATGAATTTTGATGGTAAAATTCAGGGTACATATTTGTTGATTTCCTATTAAATTTATTATTTTAAAATCCTTGATTTCTCTCAATCCATCTGTGTGTTTAATTACATGATTATGATGATTCTTTCAGCCATGGAAACATCTTTTGCATATTCACATACCTGCTGTGATTGAGAACTAATATCAGAAAGTTGCTTCAATACACACACACACACTAGCGTATACCCCGTGCTTGAAGGCACAAATTTTAATTTAATCCAATAATATGTAAAATTTTATTGTTAAAGCAATGAATCACACTATATATATGTGTGTGTTTGTGTGTATACATGTATTCGCGAACCTTGGAAGCATATTCAAAATTTCGTCATATAATCCCTCTGGTTCCTTCTTTTCTTAGTTGTTTTTTGGCTAATGATTGAAATTTACAAGTCCATGATATTAGCCGAACAATGAACACAATCCTCTTCTCCCCATGCATTTACAACCACCGAAACACTTGCTTTACAAATTTATTTTTACAGCTTCCATTTTACCTAAGAAGTTGATTTTTTTTTTTAAAAAGAATCTTCCTAGGCTTTTTCCAGCAACAAATAAGGCAAGAGAATGGAAATAAAATAATGGCACACCAAATAGTTATAAGGAACATTTAACAAGATGCATGAAAACTGTTGGATATTTGGATTTTAATGTATTTTTTATCTTCTTCCATTGGGTTCCTTTGAATGGGTTTGGAATATGCTCTATGTTTGATGGTAGATCTGGTGGGTGGTGGTGATGGGTTCGGTGAGCAAGGACACTGTCTGGCAGTGATGTTGATTGATAGTGAGAGAGAGTGATGGTAGATATCGTGGGTGGCGGTGATGGGTTTTGTGAGTGAGGGCAATGTCTGGTAGCGATGTTGAGACTTGTGAGACAGTGAGAGAGAGGTGTACCTTCTTTGTGAGATAGAACTGTATTTGTACCTGAGACGGAAGATCGTCTGGTGTTAAAGTTGGCGAAGGCTTAGGTCTTGAGGGGGAAATTCATTTGATGTTTACCAAAGAATGTCAAGAAGAACTGAATAAATAATTTGAGCCTATGGCAATAGAGGAACACATGTTTAAATTGTGAGCCTTTCTTTAATGAAGCCTGCGCTCGTGCCTTGTCGCCATGGGGGGTCATTGAGCTTTAGTGCACCTCGCTTCATGTTGGTGATTATTGAAATTTCAAAATAAATACTTAAATGATTATCAAATAAAGTGAAGGATTATAATATGTATATCAAACTAGATTTATGATGTGAACATTTACAACCAGGTGCAGAGTGTGAACATTTGCAATTCAGAAACAAAAAACAGATTGTGGGTGTGAATGTTCACATAATAGAAACAAAAGCAAAACTAGAGAGGGAATGTGAACGTTCACAGAACAAAAATAGAGAACTAAATTTTAAATAAAGACTTATTCAGAAATTCAAACAATGAAGAAAACGATGCAAATCGAGGCTAGAGTTTGACCATATGCCCTTAAAGTAGATTTGCATCCTCACGCTGGTGCTAATGGTTGAATGGTCGTCGTCTGCTTCCTAAGGTATAACGATCTTCAAGTTTCCAATACAAGCACTTGAATCCAAAACCTTCGCCGAAATGAACTTGTGCTTGAACTTTTATAAATTTCTATATGTTCTGTGCTTTGTTGGTAATATGAAGTGATGGAAATTGTAAATCAGGCCCATTCAAAATGATTGTGAAGTATTCTACTTATAAAAGCCTAGAGGTTACTAACAAATGAATGCTATTTGGAAAGGCACCTTTTTGTGTGAACTCTTAAATAATCATGTAATAAAACTAATAATAGTTAAACAATATCAATGTGAACATTACCTAAGTATGTATGGGATATAAAACTAAATTTTGTGAAAGATTATAATGTGTATATCAAAACAAATTCGTGATGTGAACATTCACGAACAGGTGCAGAGTGTGAATATTCACAATTCAAAAACAGAAACAGATTGTGGGTGTGAACGTTCACAGAACGAAAACAAAAGCAGAACCTAAGAAGGGATGTTAGCGTTTACAAAATAAAAATAGTAAATTAAAATTTAAATAAAGACTTACTCGGATATTCAAACCGTAAATGAAAACGAAGTAAATCGAGGCTAGAGTTTGATTCTGTGCTGATGGTTGAATGGACTTCTATCTCCTATACAACGATCTTCAAGTTTCTTAAGCAATTGAAATCCAAAACTTTTGGTGAACTGAACTTGTGCTTGAACTCTCACATATTTCTATATGTTCTATGCGTGGTGATATGAAGTGATGAATATTGTGAATTATATTAATTCGAAATGAATATGAAGTCTCCGATTTATAGAAGATCAAAAGATAGCAACAAATGGATGCTATTTGGAAAGACATCTGTTCCTGTTCGTGTGAATGTTCACACTAAACAACCAGTGAAAGTTCACGTCTGTTCACTAGTACTAATTCAAGTTTCATTGCCCAACAGTTAATTAACTGCTTAACTGTCACTTTAATTAAATATACTTTGCCTTGGTAGGTCTTGATCCGACTCAACTCGGACCTGTATTCGACCCAGACCTGATTCAAGTTTGGATCGGATTGACCCGACCCAAATCCAGACCTGGCCCGATTTAGTTGGTGATGGTGCGCTTGTGTGGTTAAATATAGAACCCTACAGCACAAAGATTGTATGCCCAATGACTTGTCTTTTACTTCCAACTTATAATTTGGTATGGTGCTTAAGTTTTTCGTTCACAATCAACGTGGTATTTCTTCCAACTTATAACTTGATATGGTGCTCAAGTTCTTCCTCCTTAATCAATGTGAGATTGCTTATCCATTGTAGTTTTCAACCAATCTCAAGTGAATTATTTTGAAAATTAAAATTTCATTCAAATCTTAATAATTTTGTCATATAAATACACTACTCAATCCCAAAATGACATGAACGTATTGGAATACTAATCCAATTAATTTAATTAATGGATCCCATTTTAATTAACTAATTAAAATAACAAAAAATTAAAATAATCCCCCACATGATTGAGATTGATCGGATATACGTGCATATACAATGCTGACACACTATAGAGAGAGAAAATAGAAAGTAACTTTATAGAGATAGGTAATTTTTAGCCTTGGACCTTCTCTAGTGAATGATCACATTTCACAAGTCTGAGATCGAAGATGTATATGAAAATATAATAATTGAATCCAAAAATGCATTCTTTTATGAGGATATATTTCCTTTGAAGACTCATTGAGAGGCGGGTTCTTTGAAAAGAACATTTGATACTACAATTGGTGAAGTCCAAAATAAAATATCTTTAGAAGATAATGAACCTAGATTAGTAAGAGGGCTAGGACAATAAAGTCATTTGGTCCTAACTTTCTTACCTATACAGTTGAAAGTGATCCTAAGAATTTCAAGGAGGCGATGTCAACTCATGAAGCACCATTTTGGAAAGGTGTAAATAGTGAAATAGAATCCATTTTGCCAAATCATATATGGGAAATAGTGGATCTTCCATTTGGTTCAAAACTCCTTGGGTGTAAGTGGATATTAAAAAAGAAGATTAAAGCAAATAGATCAATCGATAAATACAAAGCTAAACTTGTAACTAAAGGTTACAAGCAAAGAGAAGGTGTTGATTACTTTGACACATACTCACCGGTTACTAGAATAATATCCATTAGAATGTTAATAGCAACTATGCATAATCTTGAGATATATCAAATAAATGTTAAGAGTTAAGGCAATTTTTCTAAATGGTGAACTAGATGGATAAATCTACATGGAACAACCTGAAGGGTTTGTTGCTTCTGGCAAAGAGAACAAAGTTTGTAGACTTGTTAAGTCTTTATATGGACTTAAACAAGGACCGAAACAGTGGCATGCGAAATTTGCTAAAGTTATGATGTCAGATGGATTTAAAATCAATGAATGTGACAAATGTGTCTACATTAAATATAATAAATCCGAAATCCGGATATTTTATTGTATGCTTTTATGTAGATGACATGCTAATTATTGGTAGTAATAATGACATCATTAAGTCTACCAAAAAGATGTTAACTAGTACGTTTGATATGAAAGATTTAGGTGTTGCTGATGTAATTCTAGGAATTAAAATTTCTAGATCTACCGAAGGATTGATATTGTCGCAATCTCATTATATTGAGAAAGATACTTGAGAAATTCAAGTATGATACTAGCTTAGCCAAAACGCTTATTGATGTAATAGTCATCTAACTAAGAATACCGGTATAGTTTCTCCTAGTTAGAATATGCTCAAATAATCGGTAGTCTAATGTACTGAATGAATTATACTAGACTTGATATTGCCTACACCGTGGGCAGATTGAGCAGATATACTAGCAACCCAGGGAATGTTCATTGGAATACGATAGTAATGATTCTTAGATACTTAAGATATACCCTAAACTATGGTTTGTTTGGGGTTCTTAGATACTTAAGATGTACCTTAAACTATGGATTGCATTCCACTAGATATCCAGCTGTACTTGAAGGTTATCGTGATGCTAATTGGATATTGATCGTAAAGATATTAAATCTACGAGTGGATACATCATTACACTTGGAGGTGGAGCTATCTCATGGAAATCCTCCAAACAGATGTGTATTGCAAGGTCTAGAATGAAATTTGAGTTTATTGCTTTAAACAAAACAAGTGAATAAGCAGAATGGCTTTTCCAATTTTCTAATGTGGACGAAACTTGTGCCAGCTATCTGTAAACACTATGATAGTCAATCTGCAATTGGTAGGGCACAGAGTTGTATGTGTAATGGTAAGTCTCGACACATACGATGTAGACATAATACCGTTAGACATTTACTCTCAAATGAAGTTATCACAATTGATTACGTAAGTTCAAAAGATGAGATTGCGGATCCTTTAACCAAAGGATTAAACTAGAGAGGGTTTAAAGCCTACAACTAAATAGCCATTTTAATGGAAACCCAATCTAGCTGACTGGAGATGCCAAGATTTAGGTTCAAAGGGACAACCTAATTATGTGTGGACTAATTAATCACTGAAAGACTTGTACCCATTCATATGATAAACCTTGATAGGGTAATCACCTAGATGAGTGAAGAACAAGGTGTGAGAATGAGGAGACTAAATTCTGTAAAGCACTCATTGAAATACCAAAATGTTCAAGGCCAAAATGAATATAACTAGAGAGCTGACTGCGTCAGAAAATATCTTTGTGAATTCTTTTGTCTTGATTTACAGAAACGGCTGAACAACTCAAGACATCGCGATCACTGGTTAGCCTTGTAAATTTGATAATCTTTTACTAAAGAAGGTTCAAGGCCAAAAGCTACCTATCTTGATGCAGTCATTTTCTATTTGAACTTTCTATAGCGTGTCAGAATTGCATATGCACGTGTATCCGGTCAATTTCATTCATGTGGGTGATTGTTAGAATTTTTGGCTACTTTAATTAATTAATTAAAGTGTGACCCATTAATTAAATTAATTCGGTTAGTATTCCACTGTGTTTCTCGTCGTTTGGGGATTGGCGTAGTATATTTATGTGCAAAAAATGATTAAGTTTTGAATGAGATTTTAATTTTCAAAGTAACCTACTTGAGGTTGGTTGAAAACTAGAATTGATAAGCGATCCCACATTGATTGTGGAGGAAGAACTCGGGCATCATATCAAGTTATAAGTTGGAAGCAATCTCACATTGGTTGTCAAGGAAGAACTTGAGTACCATATCAAGTTATAAGTTGGAAGTAAAAGGCAAGCCGTTAGGCAAACAATCTTTGTGCATTGTGGGGTTCTATATTTAACCACACAAGCAACATCGATTGAATTGGGCCTGACCGGGTCCGGGTTTGGATCCGGGCCTGGGTCCGATTCGGGTCGATTCGATCTAGACTTGATTTGGGTTGTATGCGGTTCGGTTCGGGTCAAGTCTTGACCCGCCAGGACAAAGTTGATTTAATATTGAATATTAATATTTAATTAAGGTGGTAGTTAAACAATTAATGAACTGAGGAGGTTTAATGCATTGTATAACAGGCCTCTTAGTTATAGCTCTTAGTTTTTGTGTTTAGTAGGGAAGTCAAGTCCTTTTACCTGAGTGAAATTAGGTTGATGTGTGCTCGTTTGGGAGTAGAAGGTCTGGAACCCTCTTCCCTCGTTAATGCTTTTTGTTGATTGGTTTCATTATTCTTAAATCATCGAGTTGGTGAAAAAAAGAATGACTCTTTTGGTGAAGCTAGCAGTAGACCTCGTGGCAAAGCTACAAGTCCACGAATAGTGAATTTTTTTCTGCCTTTTGTTCATATCCAACTATACCAATGAGTAACCTCTTTCGAAAAGGTGATTGGATTGAGCACAACTAAAAGGTAATGCAGTTAGCTCCTTATTCGCCTAAGCCTAACTTAGCGCTCAACTTACAATGTGGAATGATTTATTTGAGTTGATCATCTTGAGGGTAATGTATTACTCCATTACAATTGGAGGAAAATCTGTTGACTTGAGAATCGTGCAGAATCTAGAAAAGACTCACCATCTGGGCTTGCTGTCCACAAAGTTTGTGGGCAGTTAAGCCTGAACGAATACCAGTGAACAGATGTGAACGTTCACACGAACAATTGCCGTTCCAAATAACATTTATTAGTTTGTATCTTTTGGTATTCTATAAATTGGAGACTTCACATTAATTTTGAATTAGTTTGATTCGCAACATTTATCACTTCATATCATCATTAAATCACAGAATATATAGAAATCTATGAGAGTTCAAGCAGAAGTTCAGTTTGTTGAAGTTTTTGGTTTTTAGTGCTTGTACTAAAAACTTGAAAATCATTGTACTCTAGGAGACAAACGTCTTCAACCGTTAACATCAGTGTGGGGGCGGAATATGCTTTAATGACAGAGTCAAACTCTAATCTCGATCTACTTTTTTTTTTTTTTTATTGTTTGAATATTCAGGTATAATTCTTTATTTAAATTTTAGTTCACTGTTTCTGTTCTGTGGATATTCATATTCCTTCTTTGGATGTTCTTCTGTTTATGTTTAGTGAACGTTCACACCCATAATCTGTTTTTGTTTCTGAATTGTGAATGTTCACATTCTGTATCTGTTTGTGAATGTTCATATTACGAATCTGATTTGATTTACACATTATAATCTTTCACAAAATTTACAAAATTTAATTTTAGAGCCCATACATGCTCAGTTAATGTTTACATTGATATTATTTAACTATTATTAGTTTTATACGTGATTATTTAAGTATTTATTATGAAATTTCAATTATTATTACCTACATAACAATGGGCAACAAAAACAATAAACAAAGGCAAGCAACTGCCACCTAAGATGACGAATTCTTGAACGAATTGACCTTTTCCATCCAAAATGATGAATAGTTGAAGAGGGTCAAGAGGCAATTAATCCTAGTTCTTCCCTTCGGGTTGATGTAGTTTTACCACATTGACTGGAACAACCACAGATTCTTAGCATTAACAGTAGGTTTTTCGAATATTTTCAAAGGCTTGCTAGATATGAATAAAGAAACATAAAGAGCACTCGTAGCATATATTAGAAATCGAAGCAGATTTAGCTTAAAATGCATTGAAGAAGAAATATATAGGTGGCATTTAATTAGTATTTTGTCCCCAAAATTTAGGAGAATTTTCTAATTAAAGAATTTATGGTACTAATGCCTAATTGTCCAAAATGTTATTACTAAGTCTAGATTTTGTAAACCTTATCTACAAACTAAATTTTTTGAACCCTAATATACATCAATATGAAATAAAATCACCCGTTGCTCGGATCCTTATTTCAACCATGGGATTTTAATTAAAGCTTTAATTTCAACAACGAAATGAATTTCAAATGAGAGACAGAAATGCTTCAAATATCCTTGTCCTCTAATCATAAAAAACCCAAACTGAAACATGTAATTTAGAATCGTTGGCTGGCGGTGGCGATAACGGCATGGAGAGGCAGTGCTTCGTGGCGAGACGGTCTGCCTGTAGTTGTTGATGTCCGAGGCTGCCGGTGGCGATAGCCATTGAAGAGCAAGAGCGTGAACAGTGAGGGGTGGTTTCAATGCATGGTGCGGCGAAGTTGGGAGAGAGAGAGACCTTTTGTGGGGTTGGGGAGCAAGGCTGGTGAGAGAACTGTTGCAGGGCTCGAGACAAAAAACGAGTTGTTTTATTATACACACACTAACGGTAAGCGGCTAACCCGTACAATACACGAGAAAACATAAAACATATATAATTGTTAGTTAATTTCCCTAAACGATTACAATTACACATTCAATGGTTTTGACATAAATATAAAATTTTTGGAGGTAGAATGATAAACTTGAAAAGTAAGGTCCAAAACGTAACTATACTTATTTTTAGGGCAGAATGCACTTTTGGTCTTCCAACTTGAGTTTGCAGCAATCTGTCCCTCTAACTTGTTGCCGTTATTCTATGTGGCCCTTCCGTTAGGATCTAATATTGATTTAAACCGTGAAAATTACAATTCAGCCCCATTTATTTTAAGGAAGTAACACTTGACCCCCAGATACCATGAAACCCCCATTCTCACTAAGTCATTGTTTATTGCCAAGTTCTCACATTCAAATCCAAACTAACAATGGTTTCTCCCCGATTAGTTTGAGGGTACCTCATGAGAACCTTTTGCTGCAGGAATAAATGTTTTGGCATTTCAGCAAACACATAATGTGCATGACTCACATGCTCAAGAAATTAAAGCTAACAAAATTGGATAAGAGCCAAAAGAACCTGGAAGAGAAGTTTGTTGTTTTGAGCTTAGCATGTGCTCAGCCGATATAAATCATCTATATAAGTAAATAAAATATTCTGCAGAAGAGGAGAATCACTTGTATAAATAGCTGATGTATTCTTCAATTGAAAATTAATGGAAAATAGTTCTTCTCCTCGACCTTCGTACTTTATCCGATATGCTTCATTTTTCTTCTAAACTGATACCTTGTTCCATTGGTTACACGCACACATATATTACCACAATTATACATGTGTCCAAAATAGATATTTATGTTGAGTTATTGGTTGTTCATGTTTGTTGCCCTTTTAATCTCTGTCTTATGTAATGGGTTATTAGGGATGTCATACTGCTGTTGCTGTGAAGTTTATCAGATGGTTTGGGATTTTGGAAAAAAGGAAACCCTTCATCAAATTCGCAACTACGGTTTTGATAACGGGCCTAACAAGAACGGTCAAAGTGTCTTTGTGATGTGTGTTCTTGACTGCCTTCATAAAAAGATAATGATTTGTAATCTTCCATTGTAAGCAAATGAGTTGTATGATTTGAGATTATGTAACCGTGGAAATTTGTTTTGTGATCGTTAAATGTATTTGCAGGGGAATGTTAAACTTCCCAGTCAATCTTGGAAATCAATACTATTATGCTGTATGCTGTCTTTGGGTTTTAGGAGACAGTATATATATATATATATATATATATATATATATATATATATATATATATATATATATATATATATATATATATATATATATATATATATATATATATATATATCATGGAGGAGAGCAAAAGTCAGCCTTTCGAAGTAAGTCTTCTGCACTTTTAACTATAGTTGAATGCTTGAACTAATGCTCCAGGGTGAAGAGTGTGGACGTCTCATTTGTTTACTGTTTCTATTTATGTTCACATATTTTTGGAACAAATAAATCACACGGTATAGGATTGTTCTTGGATTTATTCAGTTTCAAATGTTTTGGTAACACACAAATATGGGAAACAAAAACACTTGAACAATTTGGGGGTTCAACTGGATTTTGGCCTTCTTTTCAAATCTAGATTTAGGTGGCACGGTAAATGGTCTGGTTTGGTTTGGTTTTGGAAAAGGTAAAAAAAAGGGGGAGCTGAACCAAAAATTTCAGTTCCTATATATTTTCAGAACCAAACTAAACTAGTTTAAAGAATAAAGTCAAACGGGATTCGCGTTGGTCGGTTTGGTTTCTGTTTTGGTTTTTTTGAAGTTCGACTAAACGTTTTAAAGAACATATAAGTTGTATGATACAGTTTGCCAAAGAAAAAATATATATAAATAATATTTTGGTACGGTTCGGTTCATATGGTTTTCAAAAATTTAAAGCCGGAACTGAACCAATCTTTTTAAGGGATGAACCCCGAATATTTTTAAGCAATTTGTTTTTTTCGGTTTCTTGTTTTTTTCCTTGCACCTAACATATAAAACCAGAAATCAGTACTACTTTTTCTGTAAATTTTTTCTCTCCAGCAAAAAATATTATGTGACAGAAAAAAAACTATTTTGATAAAGGGTAGAGAACATTGTTACCTCGTACACAAGTGCATGATCCTAAAATATGCACTTCTTTTCTTCATTTAACATGTAATGAAATGCCAAGTTTTGTCTCATCTTACTAGTCAATTTCTTCTCTGATATAATTATCCATATCTCTGTCCTTTTCTAATGAAAAAAAAACTATTTTGATAAAGGGTAGAGAACATTGTTACCTCGTACACAAGTGCATGATCCTAAAATATGCACTTCTTTTCTTCATTTAACATGTAATGAAATGCCAAGTTTTGTCTCATCTTACTAGTCAATTTCTTCTCTCATATAATTATCCATATCTCTGTCCTTTTCTAATGAAACTTCAACAACTCTTTGACTTCTTTTCAGACATTATCTTGACCTTTAATTAATTTTTCTTCCAAATATATGCCAATATGATCACTACACACAAATTAGTTTCTTCTCAAAATTTCCCAAGATCCTTATAGATGTGAAGTTGTACGCAAGACAAGAAAGCAGTTCTAACAGCCACTCTGTTGTCTCTGGTCTCTGTTCTTCACCAGACTTATAAATCCCAAAGCTTTATATCGTAAGTTTTATAGCAGACTGGCATTGTCTAAAACAGTTCTTATTTCAAATGGGAAAAAAACACTTACACGAGAGAAGGCTTTCGAGAGTCTTTTCCGAGGACTATGAAGCAGTGAAACCTAGGATTCTAGATCCTCGAGGAGCTGTCCTAAGCCAATGGAACAAATGTTTCTTGTTAGCTTGTCTTGTTTCTCTTTTTGTTGATCCCCTCTTTTTCTATTTGCCGGTGGTTGAGGACGAAGTATGCATGAAAGCGAGTGTTCCCCTAGAAATAACCCTTACGGTCATTCGTTCAGTGGTGGATTTGTTTTACTTTATCCAGATTTTTGTCCGGTTTCGAACGGCCTATGTGGCGCCTTCCTCTCGTGTTTTTGGAAGAGGAGAGCTCATTATTGACTCTTCGAAGATTGCTTTGAGGTATCTAAGATTCGACTTATGGCTCGATCTTTTGGCTTCTCTCCCTCTTCCGCAGGTATTTTCATATTTAGAACTTTTTAACGGCACGTTGAGGTGAAGGATTTTCAAAACAGAATTTTGAAATTCTCTTTTTGATTTCCGAAAGGAATTTAGGTGGTGTTTGGTACGCAAGATTCAAGATGGGACTGAAATGACCATTGGAATGGTCATTTTGTTCCTATGTTTAGTACATGGGATTTAATCCCATTTCCATTACCAAGGAATCCTTAATCCCAAAAAGTATGAGATTAACCAATACCAAGTTAAACTTGGTATTGGTTAATCCCAATTACATGAGATTAAGTTTTAATCAATAATTGGTCAAAAAATGAGATCAAATACAAAACAAATATTTTAATTCGAGTGAAATTTAATTAAATTAACTATTATACCGTTTAAAAATGCAATTAAATTACTATTTTACCCTTTGATATTATTCTAATACTACATGTAATCCTTTTCGTCACCAAGCATAGGAATGACAATGACCATTCCATTTCATTACTATATTAATTCCAATCCTATTGTCATTCAATTCCAGCGTACCAACCGTAGCGTTTTAGGGTTCTGGGTTTAGGGTTTAGGGATTGCAGTGCATCGGTTTTGGTTCGGGTTCAATAGAAACCAAAACAAGAACTATTAAGAAAACATCAAACCCAAAAGCGATGGTTTTTCTAAACTCGATTTTTGAACCTAACCACTTAATCTTATAGAAATCTAAAACAACAAATCCTTTTAATTATTCTCTCTCTTTGTCACTCTGGTTATTTCTCTATTCTAATTACTAGCATAAATTTATAAAATTGTAAACATGAACATAACTATAAACCATAAGTCCACACGTAATCACAAGAAAACAGTAACTGAGGAGGCTGTTTCTAAGTGTTTTTTAAGAAACATACAATGGTCACTAATATATATCTAGGTAAAATTGTAAATAATGGAAAAATATAGGTAATATATAAAAGGGAATAGGTCTAAACCAGGGTTTTTGGAGTTTGGTTAAATGGTTCCCGGTTTGATTTCATGGTTGCAATGCAAACACCAAAACCAAAACTGCTGTTTGAATTCCTAAATCGCAACGAAACTGAAACCAAACCCCACATTTTTTTTGAATTTTGTCGGTAAAATTCCAATATAAAAATATATAACAAAACAAGGAAATTACAAACAATGGCATTTTAAAAAATTCAAAATTTGAAAATCCCATCATTTCCTATTCAAGTGCACTCTTATAGATGTTGAATTTGTTCCTCTTTTATCATTTTTTTTTAATTTTTATTTTCCGTCTAGGTTTTGATTTGGGCTTTGATCCCACGCTTAAGGGGTTCGACAATGATCAGCGCAAAAATCGTGTTACGGTTTATCATAATTTTTCAGTTCCTACTGAGGTTATCCCTTACTTTTCCCCTCTCATCCAAGATTGTGAAGGCCACTGGGGTTGTGGTTGAAGCTGCATGGGGTGGGGCTGCTTATAATCTGATGCTTTTCATGTTGGCAAGCCATGTGAGACCTTTCTTCGTTTCTCTTTCTCTGTAGTGTTTCTGTTCTCAGAAAAAGGGGAACATAAACAAAAATATGGGAAACAAAAATTAAATATGTTTCCAATCTACTCCCATAATTTTTGAACTAAATTCTGCAAAAAAGAACTGAATTCTTTCCACATTTCAGTTAGTCTTCCCAGTTTTCTGGGAACAGAAACACTAAGGCACCATTTGATAACCCTTTTTTTTTTAAGTAGCGAATGTTTCGTTTTCTAAAAAAGTATTTTTTTAAAGTATAAAATGATTGTTTTTATTTTTCTCTTCATGCATTTGAAGAGATTGATGGACTAGGTATTTGATTCTTTTGGATTAAGGGATTGTTCAACATCTCTGCGGTATCAAACAAACTTTATTCTTACTTTTGCCTTTTAAGTGAAAATATGTTTTTTTTTGTTTCAATTAACTTTTTCGACTATAAAAAGAACTTAATAAAAAAAAAAGATTGCCAAACAGTGCCTTAACAAACACACATCCACAATTTCAATAAAACGATCTTCATATATTTGTTGAATGGCAGTTTTTTCATCTTTTTATGCAGGTTATAGGTTCTTGTTGGTACCTTTTGGCGATTGAGAGGCAAGAACATTGTTGGAAAGAAGTCTGCAATCTCCAATTTCCAAATTGTCAATACTCTTATTTTGATTGCCGGATGGTAAATGTTCCTGCCAGAGCAATTTGGTTGAAATCAAGCAATATCTCGACTCTATGTGGGCCCGGCAGCGAATTCTTCCTGTTTGGGATTTTTGCCGATGCATTGAATTTTGCAGTTACTTCTTCAAATTTCTTGGAAAAGTATTATTATTGCCTCTGGTGGGGGCTGAGAAATCTGAGGTAAAAATTTCTTACTAAAATTGTGATTTTGCTAGAATACATGATGAAAAAGATCGGATCAATTAACATACATATATGTTTTTACACACTTGTGTGTATGTATGTATCTTTTTTGGCAGTTCGATTGGACAGAATCTTTCGACAACAACGTACATTGGAGAGATCAATTTTGCAATAATCATCGCGATTCTTGGATTGGTTCTTTTTGCATTACTTATTGGCAATATGCAAGTAAGTTTAAGATTTTTTTTTCAAAGTATGAAGAATTTGATAAATTAAATTCATAGTAATTTGAAAAGGGTTAATTGTTCGAAGGCACTCCTTAATCTATTTGTTAAACCTATTTTAAATTTTACTTGAGACGTAATCCTGTCTTTTTCTTTAAAAACGTGTTTTAGTCCCATGTGCTTCTTTAAAAGTGTGTTTTATTCCTTTTTTTTAAGAGTGCGTGTTAAAGGAAAAAAGGCGAAACTGAAACTTAGGGTATTTTGAATTCGGGAGTTTTTATTAATCGTAGGAGCTCCGAACGGGAACTCCAATTTGAAAATGGTGGGTTTTTGAAATTTTAAATGATCAGATTTTGAAGTTTTGAATCAAATACCTTACACAAACGGACCATCAACCAAAAAAAGGCTCCAATTTTTATTTTGTTTTAACAAACGCCCTTTTTTATTCAAATACTCTCTTATGGTTTTGAATTTAAACACAATTTCATTCGAATTTACAGACCTACCTCCAATCGACGAGTATACGATTAGAGGAGTGGAGAATCAAAAGGACGGACACTGAACAATGGATGCATCATCGGCAGTTGCCTCATGAACTGAGAGAGAGCGTTCGAAGGTACGATCTTTACAAATGGGTAACAACTAGGGGAGTCGACGAGGAATCGATTATAAAGGGTCTTCCGTCGGATCTCCGGCGAGACATCAAACGTCATCTCTGCCTCGATCTTGTTCGCCGGGTGAGTTTTTTACTGATATTTTAGGGTCCGTTTGGTTGTCCTTCAATGGCTAAATCATACTGATATTTGATTAATCTCTATGTATATATATAGATAAATATAAAATTTGATTCGATAATTCATAAAAATAAGATTATTTAGATAGCTAGGTGGATCTAGGGTTCATTCTAAATTTCAAATCGATTTTGATATTTTTTGATTGCCCAAAAAAATAGGTTCCGATGTTTGATCAGATGGACGATCCGATTCTTGATGCAATGTGCGAGAGGCTAAAACCTGTTTTGTGCACCCCGGGTACCCGTCTAGTCCGGGAAGGTGACCCAGTACATGAGATGCTCTTCATCATCAGAGGCCACCTCGATTCGTGCACCACCGACGGGGGTCGGACCGGATTTTTCAACTCGTGCCGGATTGGTCCCGGCGATTTTTGTGGCGAGGAGCTCTTGAATTGGGCCTTGGATCCCCGCCCGGCTCTCATCCTTCCCTCGTCGACCCGGACTGTGACTGCCATTACTGAAGTTGAAGCTTTTGCCCTCATTTCGGAGGATGTCAAATTTGTTGCGTCGAAGTTCCGGAAGCTTCACAGCAAGAAGGTGAAGCACACTTTCAGGTTTTACTCCCACCAGTGGCGAACGTGGGCAGCTTGCTCCATACAGGCAGCTTGGTTTCGATACAAGAGGCGTAAGGAAACTGTTCAATTAAAGTCACTAGAGAATATAAATGGGTTTTCCGGTTCACCTGATTGCTGGAACTCGTCTTTGCCGCCACATAAGGCCACTGAGGTGGCGGTTTATGCCGCCACACTGGCTGCAAGCACCAGAAGAGGCGGCGCAAGCAGGCGGGTTTTGTCGGAATTCGATTTTGTTGGGTCTCTTCGAAAACCGGTTGAACCCGATTTTTCTGCTGATGATAGATGAAAAATAGGTCGCTTTTTGATGGAAACTACTGGTTTCTAGGGTTTGTTCGATTGAATTCTTCTTTCTCTAAGAAATCGGGTTTTTAAAAGCTGATTTTTGTATATATTATGTAGGCTGGAACTTGAAAGCTTTGTATTGGAGTGATAACTTATATAAAACGGAAATTTTGCTTGGGCTTTTCCTGATGAAGACAATCCGTTTTGAGAGAAAATAATCATAATTTCTGTCGAAAATGATTGGTTCAATTGCAAGAAGATTATTAATCAACTGTCGTTATTCAAATCAACTATTTTCTCCACAAATCTCATCCGGCAGACCTCTAGATAATTGCTACCATATCAGTGGCGGATATGCATTTTGCAGTACGAGGAATGAAGATGTAGTGAGACTTACACGAATGATCTCTGAATACTCCATGAAAGGAGAAATCGATCTCGCGAGAAACGTTTTTGATCAAATGGGTTATTATCGAGATTCAATTTCATGGAATGTAATGATCAAGTGTTTTATAGATAATAATAGAATGAGTGATGCACGACACCTGTTTGACGAAATGCCTGAACGAACATCAGTATCCTGGAACTCCGTGATCATGGGCTACGCTAAAGAACAAAAGCCCCATGTTTCATTGAAGCTATTTCTGGTATCACCTCACAAAGGTGTCGTGAATTCAACCGCGATGATTACTGCCATGTGTCGAGCTTCAATGATCGAAGAAGCCCGCCAACTGTTCGACGAAATTGCCAAACCAAATTCGATTTCGTGGTCTTCAATCGTATCGGGGTTTCAGCAAAACGGGTTCATGTCTGAAAGCTTGAACTTGTTTTGGGAAATGTTGAGAGTCGGAATTCAACCTACTTCGCATTGTTTCACGAGCGTTTTATCGGCGGCGGCTGATATGACAATGCTTTCCATCAGTAACCAGCTCTATTGTCAGCTCTTGAAAAGAGGGTTCGGAACCAACACTCTAGTCGGAAACTCGGCCATTTCGATGTTCATAAAATCCGGCAGCTTTCTCGCTGCAATGCAGGTTTTCCAACAGTTACTCTGGCGAGATCTCGTCTCGTGGAATTCTCTGATCACGGGTTGTTCCCAGAACGGGCAAGGTGTATCGGCAATCACGATTTTCCACCAGATGATAAAATCCCGGATTTGGCCTGATTCCGTCACGTTCTTGGCGGTTCTACACGGCTGTAGCCACTCCGGTTTTCTAGAAGAAGGAAAACGATATTTTCAGTCAATGCAATTGGATTTTGGAATTTTGCCGGGGCCTGAACACTTTGCTTGCATTGTAGACCTTTTCTCACGGGCCGGGCTGATTGGAGAAGCATACGAGATTATGACGAAAATGCCATTTGTTCCTACCGTGATCTTCTGGAGGACATTGTTGAACGGATGTAGGATTAGGGGTGATTTGGGAATGGGTGTTTATGCAGCCGATCGGATTTTGGAACTTGAACCTCATAATTCAAGTGCCTGTTTAATGATTATTGATATCTATAATTTGGCCGGGAGAAAAAACGAGGTTTTGGAGATGAGGAGACGGCTGAGAGAACGAGAGGAAAGAAGAGAACCCGGTTGTAGCTGGATCGATATAAAGGGGAGGAATCATATGTTCACGACAAAGGACGAAACTCACCCGGAATCGGCCCAAATTTACAAGGTACTCGAGTTGATATCCTATGATTCGATACCTTAATGTTTTGTCTTAGGATCCTAAAATATTGGAAAACTTCATGATTAGTGATTTTTAGCTTCAATTTACGGTTAAAGTTACATTTTTGAGTGATAATCGTCCGTTTTTGTCTTTACCTCTTAAGAAATTGAAGGTGAGTTAACATCTTATGATTCGATGCTTTAAATTTCATATAGGATCGGAAAATGACGAAGAAACCCATGAATATTTTATGAGTTTAGCATCAATTTACGGTTAAAATTAAAATTTTGAATGAAAATCGTCATTTTTTCCTTTAATCTCTCCGAGCTCAAAGAAATAGAAGCGAAGTCGATATTTTATGATTCAATACCTTAATTTTTCATATTAGAATCCGAAAAATGAAGAAGAAACCCATGAATATTTTCACTTTTAGATTCAATTTACAGTTAAAAGTTACATATTTGAGTGATAATCATCCATTATAGCTTTAATAATACTCTCTCTAAACCCAAGGAAATAGAAGCTCTTTAGGACTTAACAGTTTTGACCCAAATGATTCAAAAAGAACCTTAACCTTTGTAAGAAAAATGATTATCATGCAATCAATTTGGCCTTAAACATGGTTAGGCGACTTTCCTTTGGTAACTTGACATTAACAAAAAAAAAAAAAAACAAACAAAATGAAGCTAAGACGAAACATGTTTTTTTTTTTTTAGCGTCAATTTACGGTGAAAGTTACAGTTTTTGGGGGATAATCATCAATTTTTGCCTTAATTTCTCCAAGACTAAAGAAATAGAAGTTCTTTAGGGCTAACAGTACGAGTTTGACTTGAATGATTAAGAAGACCCTAACCCTCATTAGGGAATGATTATGATGCAATCAATTAGGGCGAAAAATTGCTTTGAAATCTTAATTTTAGGCGACTTTTATTCATTAACTTGATAATAATTAAAAAAAAAGAAAAAAGAAAAAAGAAAAAAAAAGAAAAAAGTGTTTGTTGAATGTGTTCTAAGTGGTTTGAATGAAGTTTAAAGACAAGAAAGTATGACCACAATGATTCTTCAAGAACTCCTTTTCACTTTATTATCTTTGACTTAAAGCTAAAGAGTAGTTTTATTATTATTATTATTATTATTATTATTATTATTATTATTATTATTATTATTTTAAAACCTATTTAATCCAGAGATTAAATCATGTTGATCATACGGATTTGTTTAAATTCTTTAATCTCAATACTTTATTTTCCATAATTTACTTTTTGTCTTTACTTAATATTTTCATTAAAAAAAAAAATTATAAATCATGTTGATCATACGGATTTGTTTAAATTCTCTAGTCTCAATACTTTATTTTCCATAATTTACTTTTTGTCTTTACTTAATATTTTCATTCAAAAAAAAAATTATAAATCATGTTGGATTAGGGTGAGCTTTGGGTATACTGGTAAGGTTGTTCCATTATAATTTGGAGGTCCCGGGTTCAAATCTTGGAAACAGTTTTTCTGTATATAAGTGTAAGGTTGTGTATGACTGACCCTTCCTAGACCCCGCAATGGTGGGAGTTTTCGTGCACTGTGACTGGGCTGCCTTTTTTTTAAATCATGTTGGGTGTTTTTATGTTACCAATTTGCCCTTTTCTGCTGAAAGTGTGTTAGATCATTAACAGACACTTGGAATCATGAAAAGCATGTTATCCTCTTTAGATTTTTTTTTTGGGGGGGGGGGGGGGGGAGAAGGGAAAAGGTGATTTTCTACCCTATTTGAAGGCTTGGATTTTAGTAATAGCTAGAATCATGCACAATTTGTCTGAAAAAAACATAACTAAATAACATGCTGTTGTCTGATGAATATGTTGAAAAATTTGGCTTGTGATTTTCATTTTCCTAACTGAATTGTGAAAAGGCTAAAAATCAATTGATTTCAGCTTTGAAATCGCGGTTTTGAAAACCGCGTTTTCGAAGTCCACTACCAAACAAGGCCTTATAGAAATCGTTCATGATTCTGCCATGATTCCTCTTTGAACCTTGCTCAACTAAAGAACAAAATCAAATGAAGTGGGAAAACAAGATAAAAAAAGTAGTTTTTTTTTCTTTTCCATCTCTCTCTCTCAAAAAGCCTGTTTGGTGACGGAAAGTATGGATCAATGGGTAGTGATGATGAATGTGAGTCATAAAAACAGGTCCAAAAAAAGGGAGACAAAAGATGGGTCCCAAAGCCCTAGTCAGACACCTCCAAATGTCATGACATAGTGTGTGTGTTGTGTCAAAAGCTCAAATGCATAGGCAAAGGGGGCCTTCAGTTGTCCTAACATCCTTGCACAAACCCCTTTCGGTGGTTAACCCTTTGTTTGTTTGTTTGTTATTGCAGTCTTAATTTTGACTACAGATCTTAAAGGAACTCAAACTTTGATGCCCTTTCTTCCTTCATTATTTTTGAACACAATCAAAAAACCCACCGAAAAACCCAAAAGACATGTTTTTTTCCCTTGATTAGTGCCACAATATTTGGACAATTTTAAACAACGTTTGACGTTGCAAGCCAGTGTTTGAAAATGGTGGGAAAAGTGCGGTTTTCAGGGGGAAGCAGAGAACTTGGAAATTGGGTTTTGTTTATGGCCAAACAGAGAATAAGGGATTGTGGTGGAATTGAAGGGGAGGAAGTGGAGGTGGTGTATATCAATTTGGAGAAGCAAGTGATGATGGCAACATGATGGTGTATTATGAAGGGTTATCTGGTATGCCCCAGAAACAGGGGACACTACTATATTACTCCTGTTCTTCCCCCTCAATAACACCATCTCACCATGCATGATATATCCCACCACCATAACCACCACCTCTCTCAGCTCTCTCTCTCTCTCAATATATATAATATATATATAAGGGTATTTGTCATTTATCTTCCCTGTTTTTTTGTTAACCAGAAATCTCCGTTATTTACTAAATACCAGTCAACCCTTTATCATTTTTAGTCAAATACCACTTAGTTTCTTATAGGTGATTTTTATTTATTTTTATTGTAATTACAACTTTACCTTTAATCATTTAAAAAATAATTAAACAATTAAAAATTAAAATACATAAATATCCTTTTTTCTCCTTTATCCTTTTACACTAACATCCCAATTTAAAAAAAATATATTTAAAAGAGAGAGAGAGGAGGAAGAAAGTGGAAGGAGAAGAGGATTCTGGCGTGGGTGGTGGTGGAGGTGGGAGGGTGGGGTGGGTGGGGTGGTAAATGAAATTGTTTAAAAATTAGAGGTAAAAAATATATTTTTAAAAATAGGGGGTAATTTTTATAAAAATAAGAGATTAAAGAAATTTTATTTTTTAAAATAAGATAAGAACATCATGTATTTAAAAAAAAAAAAAAAGAAAAAAAAAAAAAGAAGAACAATCAGTGAGAGATCTTCCATTTAAGTTTTAATTAGTCAAAAGTCCTACATGCAGTAAAAACTTTTGATTTAGTCCCATCTATTCTAAAAAGGAGGAAATCTTACTCACGTGATAGCTACGCGTCAGTTACATGTAATTACTTTGTGTATAATATAACTGTATTAGTTACAGGTAACTATTTTTTTTTGGGTTACATGTTTCAATAATATGTTTTAATTACATATTCTAATATGTAACTAAAATTTTTGATATTTTTCAGTTACATGTCTCTGATATATAATTAAAAAGTTTGATATTTTTTAAATTGTCACAAAATATTATACATATATATACATATATATGTAACTAATATTATATAAATACATCTAACTAAAAATATTCAAATATGTGTGAAAAGTAACAATTATGAAATTGTAACTAATATTAGTTACATGTAATATAATTCACTATAAAAAATGAATGTACTCACTAAAAGACTCCCTACAATCCCTACAATTCCTGTAATGCGGGACTAAAACATAAGTGAAATTTTACTTAAAGGACTAAATAAAAATTTAATAACATAAAATAATTTTTCATCAATTATACTTAAAAAAAGAGACTTTTCACCGATTTTTCTCAAAAAAAAAATTGATCAAAAGGGGGTGATTGATTTTTTTAAAATGACATGGAAAATTTGTGATTTTGAACAAAGGTAAACGGGATAAACTCCTATATATAAAATAAAATATTATTGGGGAAATAATTCTAACCTTGGGATCAAATTTTAGATCCAAGAGCGACGGCATCAAAGCATAAACCGTACACCTCCCAAGTTCTAGTTCGTTACCCACTCATCTCTTCGTCTTTCTCTCCCTCTCATAAACACTACTCGTTTCTCTACATCCTACCTACTCTACTTGTAGCCATAGAGCTCTCTCTCCCTCTCTTTTATTTTGTATCTTCAGGCTTGGGGTATACACTATTATATATATACACACACACACACACTAGTGATTTTTCATGTCAAAATACAATATCAATTTTTAAATTCATACGTGTAAAAAAGAGTAAATAATAATAAATTGTCTGATAAAATATATTTATGAAACTTAAAGGATAATAAGTGTAATTAAATTCAACCAATCTGTAAGTGGAAGTGTGAAATTTTTGAACAAAATTTTTTCAATTTCTCTCAATTTAATTCCAACAGTTATGTTAATGAAAAGAAATTTTTTAAAAAAAAGACATCTTTATTTATCAATAGATATACATGTGTGTGTGAGAGTGAGGCATTTGATTAATTTTAAATTTTTTATATTTAATTCAATATAAGGGGAATAATAAGGAAAAATGCTATTGGTAGTCCAGAAATATCCACTTGCACTCTAATTACACTATTTATGAGAGATAATAATAGGGAAAGTAGAGTGCAAGAAGTCATTTTTGAATCCCGATAATGCTTCTTAATATATATATATATATATATATATATATAAAGGAAAATGGGGGGGTCCATGTTTGGTTTAAGCCTTTTTTTGCAATTGGCAATAAATATAGTAGTAGTTGTAGCAATTGTCATTTTCATCCAATAGTTAATGGTGAAATGAAGACAAATTATTTGTTTGACCTTTTAACTGTATTAACTGCCATATTCCTGTTCAACACCCACTTGCTTGCTGCTTAACTTTTGTGGGGGCCATCGACAACAATAAGTTAAGGCCATGTTTGGTAAAGATTTCTATCTCAAAAAATCTTTGGGATTTTTATTTGGGCATAGCGTTTGATAAAACTGTTTCTGTTCCCATTTCCATCCCAAAATCAATAATCATTCTCACTTTTTCTTAAGAAGTGAAAAATAAAAATATTTTATTTCTCAAATTCTCATCTCATTCCCAAACAAAAAAATAAAAATAAAATATAAGGTCCGTATTAATAGAATTATTAATGAGGTCTAACATTTAACTCTTGTAAGTCTCTCTTTTCTTTATCTTTTTTTTTCTTCATTTTTTTCTTGTTCATTGTTGTTCTTCTCATGTCTGGTTCATGGTTCGTTGTCCTCCTCCGTCCTTAGGGTTTTGATTTCGAAATCCAAATCGAAATCGTAATTAGGGTTTCGATTTCGAGCTGTAATCGATTTTGATTTTGATTTCAATTGTGGTTTAGGATTTCGATTTCGATTTCAATTGGAGTTTAGGATTTCGATTTCGATTGTGGTTTAGGATTTTGATTTCGATTTCGATTGTGGTTTAGGATTTCGATTTCGTTTGGGGTTTATGATTTCAATTTCGATTGGGGTTTAGGATTTCGATTTCAATTGGGATTTAGAGATCTTAATTGTGGTTTAGGGTTCGTTTTTGATTTGTAGGATAAAATCGTTACTAAACACGATTTTGGTCCCAGAGCAAAAAAATATATTGTCGTTATCAAACGCGATTTTGCTTCCAAGAAAGAAACATAATTCTCATTCCATTCCTATCCCACTGCATGGGATGGACACGAAACGATTACCAAACGGGTCCTAAATTACTTAATTATGTATTAAATTTGAAAATAATTTATTACCCTCGTTATTATATATTAACCTTAATCCAAAGGACAAATGTATAGTTAACATCAATTAGTTTAAATCCACCGAGCTAATATTAACTAATGTTGAATTTGATACTGTTGGATCACTAAGGCCAACTTTTGCCCCTGCTCGACAGGCGAGTCTTGCAATCAAGCTCTTTTCTGCCTTTGCACTCGAGGGTCATTATCCGTCCGGCTTGAGGAAACCTTTGCACACCTCTGTTACCTTTTGGGAGCAAGTGTGAAAGATTGAGAAATAGAACCATATGAATTTAATTCATTTTCAATAGCCATGAGACGATCATCTTAGAGGAATCTTTTTGTTGACAAATGCATTTGATATCATATTTAACGTTAATTAAAATATCATTAAAGAGTATAACAACGATAATTTAATTTTTGTTCCACTTAAATAGAGTTGGTTATATGAGTCCGTTTATGTCATAGTGATTACTCTCTCAGGTAATTTTAGTATCGGCAAATCAATGCTATTAGTTTCCTTCCAACTCTTCTTCAAAAAACTAATTTGATAAGGAATAAAAAATGAATTTCCCTTACATACAAGATCCCTTACAAAATAATATATCCAACGTTGGAGTAGTGCACTACAAGTCAACAAAATTTAAGTAGAAATTTAAGTCCTATTGGTTGGATCCAAAAATGGAGGGTCCCACCTCTGGAAAGGAATGTCATTGGTCGAGTCTTGACAGCCATGCCAAGACAACAAAAGGCACAGAAACCCCTCCACCACCCCCTAACCAACCAACCTAATGGTCCAATCCCTTCAATTTTGGCTTTTCTTTTCTTTTTCTTTTTTTTTTCTTTTGTAAATCAATATAAATTTTTTTTAAAAAATTTTCACCGCTAGGTGTGTCTGGCTTAATTTACACGTACATCGACTAATTATCTTCCCTTGCCAACCGGACGTCTCTTGGGTTAAACAATATATAATACCCCCTCCAAAAAAATTCCTTAAATGACCCAATTATAATTCAAAAATACAGATTACGATAATTGCATCTATTTGAATAAAAAATCAAAAGGAGCCCTAAATGTTTAATAGAAACAATGAAAAGTAAAACAATTTTACAGTTGCAAACTAAACAAAATCACTTTTTTTTTTTTTTTAGAATTTGTTACTTTGAAGAAGACTCCAAGCACTCTTGGCCAATTGGCTTGGGAGGATCATTCAAATATCTTCTGTATATAATCATGCATGTAAATAGACCTTCCTCTTTTGCTACTATATTTTTTATTTATTTATTTACTAATGTTGGAGCATACAAAATCAAGCTAGTGTTTAATGATTCTTTTTGGTGTACAGTCAAAATGTACCACCCTTTTGAGCATCATCGAATTTTTTTCATTTCAAACCGTGACACGTTTCTGTGCATAGTTTAAATACTATTCGGTTTAAAACTGTAAAATCATTTGAAGGAATATTTCTTCACATGAAATTTGTGTTTTTACCAACTCATTTCAACCTAGATTTCGAATACAAATAAAACTTATTTTAGAGTGTCGGCCTTGTAATTAAGTAATTTTATTTTATTTGGTAGAGAACGTGGAAAGCCACTTTTGATAAGGGAATGTGAGTGAGGTTTTGAATCATACAAATGATCAAAAATGAAAAAAAAAGGAACAACCTAAGCTTGGCCAACCCTACAAGGGTGGTTGTTGGTTGGGGGTTGAGGGGACAAAACATGGCCACATCCCATAAAACCCTAAGTTCTCTCCAAAAAAATGCTAAAAAGTAGGCATAAATTAAGAGCATGAATACTTTCCAGACTTCCAGTACAATTACAGATTCACTTCTCATAAACCATCTCAATCATGAACTGACGAGGATTAATTATTCTGATAATTTTGTTTTGATGTGAAAGGTTACAAAACACAGTCTTAAATTACTTTTCATAACTAGAATTTTCAACTTCATAACGCGTGGTTGTGGACCAGCCAAACATATAGAGAGATTATGGTGCAAAGTTGCTCTTTTTCTCATGAGAGGGAAATTAAGAGGGGGAAGAAAATAGCAAATTCATGTATATCGTGTGAAGACAACATCAAATATGTTTGATTTGATTAACGTGTGACAAGTATAGCATTGTTCCAACTTTGTGAGACCATTAAAAGGGTGGCAATTTATTTTTGTTTTTTTTTTAAAATTTTGGGTGATGTGACACGTGTCATCCATTGGTTGCCTAGGAAGATTGCATGCAAGTGATGGGTGATTGGGTAGAGGTAGTGGTGCTTGATGCCACGTGTCAAAAATGGGTAGTGTAGGGTGTACTGAATTTGCACCCTCAGAGCCAATGGGGAGAGGACAAGAGAAGAGCATGACCATCATAAATGGCACAGCCATTTTACCACATACTAGCCGCATATCATGGTGCAGTCCAGGGAGGAAAGTTTTATAATCATCACCTTTTTTTTTTTTTTTTTAATGTTTAAAGTAATTTTATTTTTATTATTTTCTTGTCCAGAAATTGTTCAATAAAAGTTTGAGTTTTGTATTTTTATGTGTCAAGTATAAGCACTTGAATGTTTTTTTCTTTTTTTAAATATTCTAATTGTGGTAGATAAAATCTACAATTTTTAATTTCAGACACAAAATTGATCGAATATTAGTGAAATAAATAAAATTATTTTTAAAGAAGAGAAAATTAGTGAAATGAAAACTGCAAGAGACATTTTACTAGTATTTATCACTAGGGTTTAACGTGTAATAATTTTAAAGTTATATTTTATAACGTGATTAGCAAAAACTAAAAAGTCAAGAGTATAATAAAAAATTAAAATTTATTAAGCATATCAGAACTGAATTGTTAGATTTGGCACGCTTTCGATCTTGGACTAGGATTCTTGCAAAAATGCACAAGTGAGTGGATTTGCCAGTGTTGCACATACGGTGTGAGAATCAGTAGAGTTTAGGTGTTCTAGAAATATTGTGACATAGTTTTTACTAATAAAAATGTGATTATCTTTGTCTGGTAGTGCCCCCTGTATTTATAGGCGTGAGATGACTTGGAGGACAAGTTATCCCTGTAATTCGGGGCAATTAGCCCTAATTCTCAGAAAATCACGAGATTGGGGTTAACACTCCCTAAATGCATCATCCAATTTTTCCTTTTTCCTTTTTCCTTTTTTTTATTTGGTGAGACTTGGAAGCAAGTTCCGAGCAATTAGGGATGACAATTGCACCAAAAACGATAGGTAACCAAACCAAACCGAATGGTTCGGGTTTGATCATGGTCAAATGGTTTCGGTTTCAATTTTGGTTTCAAAATTTAAAGACGACTTGATTTTGGTTTTGGTTTTAGTTTTTGCACTGTAACCGTGAAACCAACCCATTTAACTGAGCTGCAAATTAAACCGCATACCTATTGTTTTAGATATATTCCTTTATAACTATTACCTATATTATTTATTTTATTTACAATTTTACCTATAGTTTGTATATGTATTATCATTAGAGTTTATCATTTGGTTGTTTGTTTTTTGTTATGACATTTCAACTTTATGTTGTGTATTTTATTCGGGGAGTCTATTGTAATATTTAGCAATTTGGTGGTTTAGTTTTGATTTTGTTCGGAATTTGTGTTTTATATTTTAGTTATGTTTTTATTTGCGATTTTATGAACTTGCGTTGCTAGTACGTAGTAACTAGAATAGAGAAAATATATGTGTGTGTGTGTGTCTATATAAACTTAATAGGTTTGCAATTTTGTGGGTTTGGTTTTATTGTTTTATAAAAATAAATGCTTCGATCTAAAAACTGAGTTCTAAAAAATCGATGGTTCATGGTTTACTTTTGGGTTTGATATTTTCTAACGGTTTTAGTTTTGCTTATTGTTGGTCCAAAAGACTACCCAAGAGGTCGAGTGAATTCAATAGATTAAAATAAATCTATGCATTTAGTGACCATTTTTAAATTCTACCAGATACTTAGATTATCAACGAAAACGGTTTGATGCTCACAAGTAAGTAAAAAACACAACCATACAAAAAGAGTTTGACAAATTACTTGTGCCTATATCTACTCCCCCGAGTTTTGACAGAGAATTAAATCCATTAAAATTCTAATATCTTTCCAGGTGAAAATCAAACTTCTTACACCTTATTTGAGTGAATACCCTTACACCCAAACAAAACA
Source organism: Eucommia ulmoides (assembly GCA_016647705.1). Classification (NCBI taxonomy): domain Eukaryota; kingdom Viridiplantae; phylum Streptophyta; class Magnoliopsida; order Garryales; family Eucommiaceae; genus Eucommia; species Eucommia ulmoides. The sequence goes on along the minus strand of CM028335.1, from coordinate 8,485,479 downwards.
CTCTAATTTGAACTTTATACACTTCAATTCAAGCTACAATACATTTCCTAACAAAATATTTCTTTCTCACACAAGCTCTACCAACACTTATAAATTATCATATATCTCAACTTGATTAAGCGTAATAGAAGTAATTTAACATGATATATAGATAATCAAATTTCAAGCGCGTGTTACTTTATCTAGAATTATATAACAAGGTATCACGTAATTAAGAGATCCAGATCATATCAAATAAACTGTTGAATTCAGTGAATTAGAAAATCAATTGTTGAAATATGTGAGTTTTGTATTAAAATAACCAGGAAAGAAAATAATTTCAATAATAAGCATATGTACTTAGATGATCAAGAATTTAACTCAATTAATGATAGATAAAATTTAAATCATGAGTTTTTCAAGCAAGTGATCAAATAAGAGGTAAACACATATGAGTTCTAATAAATCTTTCTGTTAACCCTAAAACTATTTGATGGTTTTGATGATACAATTAACTTCAATATTTTATTGAACTAATAGTTTTTATTGAAGATGTGATTATAGAAAATTAGTCAAGACGACCAATTTATTGATGTGACAAAAATGAGAAATTAATGTGAATGATTCAAGATGAAATCAAAGGAAGATGATGAAGAATTATTTTTGAAGATATTTTTTTTTGTACTCCTAAGGTAAAACAAAATTGACTTTTATAAACCCTTGATATAACCCAACTAGTATGACACTGCACATAAAAATGAATTTATATGATCGTATGTGTTGAATTATGCGGTTAAGTGTAAAATATGTTTTAAAGTTTTTTTTTTAATTAAGAAAAATGTTGTTTGAATCGGTCAACTGATTCGAAAAATCGGTCAACTAATTGTAACTAATTTTTGAAAAGTAGTTAGAAGCTAAAAAAAAACCCAAATGGTTGATTGACCAGGGAAACCGTCGATTGAAAGAATCAGGCTCCCCAAGATTTGAGAAAAATTGAGAAACGAACAACTGATGGGTCAACTGACACATATAGGTTCCTAGAAGATTGGAATCAGTCAACTGACATGGGTATTCGGTCGACTGAAACATCTTGAATTCTTGATATTTTTTTTTGAATGTTAGGCTTCAAATGATCGTCTGATGATGGGAAGATCGACCGATTGGTTGAAAATTTTTAAATTTTTTGAACATTATTCTATGCTATTTTTGCCTCGGTAGTTACATTTAAATATTTTTAAATAGTTAAAAATATTTTTCTTTTGAAAATTAGAATTTTATTAAGAATGCATTTTGGTCCCCTATCTTTCAGATGGTATGGTCTTACCAATCAAAATCTCCTTTCATATATTTTTGGGTTGATGTCTAAATTATTTTATGGCTGAATCTGGATTGAAATTGATTTAGATATGTGGTTAAAATAGCCGCTATTGGCTCGGTCAAAACTTAGGGATTTAAGGAAGATATTTTAGCTAAAATATTGGAAAACTAACCATTGGAGTGTATCTTTGAAAATTCCTACTTATTACATGTGTTTTTTAAGAAAAATAATACATCTAGAAAAACAATTTTTTTTTTTCCAGAAATAAAGAAAATATTTTAGAGGGTAATATATTTTTGAAAGTCTAGATCGAAAGAGTGTGATTTCGTTTGAAAAAAAATTCAGTTTAAGGCATTTTGATTATCTAGTAAAACCGAGAAGTATTGTGTTCTTGCTCAAATTATTTTAAAGGATTCTTGGTGAGATCATTCTAATTATTACTCTTGATTTGTTTATGTGCTCAAATTATGCGCTTTAAAGTTACTTGATTATCTATCATTTTTGAACCTGTGATATATATATTTGAAATTTATGTGAAAAATAGTTTTTTGAAATATTTAAAACAGTTTGTTCAAAATATCCTTTCAAAAAGATAAAAAATATTTGTGATATCTGGTATTACTTGATTCTGTGCTTATTTGATAAAAATCTAGATTATTATTCTCACGTACTTTAATTGATATATTTTGAGAAAACACTTCTATTACCTAGATGGAGACATCAATTGAGTTTATATTTGTATTTGTGAGTTTGTAGCTCAGACTTTAGTGTAATTGGTTTGGGTGAGAATGTGATTATGTATAAAAGGAACTTGCGTAATCAGGATTTGTAAGGGTTTGATTTTTACATTTGAAAAGAATCAGAGTGGTTTTGATTCTTACCTGGGAAAAGAATCAATGTTATTTTAGTGGATTGAATTTCCTACGAGAGCTTAGGAGAGTAGACGTGGGCAAAAATAATTTGCTGAACTATTATAAAATATCTAGTGTTAATATCTCTATCTTTTACTCTTTGTGCGTGCATTAATGATCACATTTCCGCATTAAAAATTGATAAAATTGATTAGGGTTAATTAATTGATTTATTTATTTTTAAACTACCTAATTCTTCCCCCTCTTGATTAATTAGATCTTTTGGCCAACACTGAGATAAATGCTCAGAGATATATTCAAATATAAAAGATAGCAATAACAAACGATCTCACGAGGATAAATATATGAATATCACAATGAATAAAAACACAATCCAAAAGTGAGATGGATCTAATCGACTCGAATTTTTCAGCAAGAACAACACTAAAAGAAATCATTTTTATTTCACAAGATTTAAACTCAATTTTTATGAAAAGAGTACTCTTAGGGTATTTTTTTTTTTTTTTTTTTTTTTTTTTACTTTTCCTGTTTTTTTATCAATTAATTTCATGAGAAAAATATTTAGATGTTTCCAATAGTCACGAAATCACATTTAAATCCCACCAAAGCAATCCATTGACTTGATCCCATGAAAATCTTGACCAAGACTATCTAATTCCAAAATATTCAACGGATTTAGACTCATATTAGCATAAGATAAATTCATCCCAATGCCAAAAAGTGGTCCTATTAATAAGCAAGTCAAGATAGTTGAAAGGAATCTAAATTCAAATGGAACAAATCTGAAAATCTGGTGGCCCTTAATAATATCAGAAAAAATCATTTTAAATAATTTTTCTTTCATAAGAACCTTTGTAAAACATCTTCAAAATAATAAATCATTTAGAAATATGAAGAAATGATTTAAAATAATTTATTGCTAAAAATGATGCAAGAAAAAAATACAAAAAAATGTTCAATTTTTCATCCAGAAAAATATGTGTCAGTCAAACTTCCTAAGGTGTCAGTCGATATCCAAAAACAAAATTATGAATTTCAGGGACCTTCTACCCGAGCCAGTCGATGGACCCGTGTCACCGATCGACCACCTAGTACTATAATACTTGGATTTTTATTCAATCATAATAATAATTTTATTTAGATATTTTATAATTTTATATAATGAGCATTTTATAATTTTATATTAATTTATGGGATAGTGTCATTAAGTAATATTTTATAATTTTATTAACTTTTGAGATTAAAAGTATAATTAAAAAATATAATATTAATATTGTATGAGTTGGTGGGGTGTTAGTGTCAATAGGAAAAAATTAGTCCATAACCTAATTATTGTCTCTATAATCCATATACACATTAACAGAGGACACAAGGCCTATGCCGCAAGAAGAAAAAGAAAGAGTAAAGGAGGAAGAAAGAGTTTTGGAATTTGACCTACATTTCAAATTGGTTTATTTTTGTTATTATAAATTTTTTATTTTAATAGATTAGAGGTGTTATCGACCACGACAAAGTAGATAACTTCTATGAACGGTTCAATGTAAACATCTCTTTTACGTTGTGTTCCTGCTGATGATGATGCCTGGGATCACCACCACTCTTCGAGCAAATTATGCTCTGGTCGATGGCATAATACCCCCTCTGAACTATATCATTGGAGCCCGGGTTCTCTCCTCGGGCATTCCAGAAAATATCTTCCATCAAACATGAATTTTAGATATTCTGTTAGCGCAAAGGTCTACCTAAGAGAGAAAGTGAATTGGGTTGTTTTAAAAAAATTAATTTAATTAATTAATACCTATTCAAATTTTTATCCGATGAAGTATTGAAGCGTTATATCTAAGCACGCATAGACAGATAATGATAGAGAAATTTGACATTAGTATTTTATTGTAGTTCGATAGGTTATTCTTGTCTACGTCTACTCCCCTGAGCTCTCGTAGGAAATTAATCCTCGAATTCTAATCGTCTTCCCAAGTGAGAATCAATCTTGTACAATCCTGTTTGAATAAATTCCCTTTATACTCAAACACATTCTCACTTATATTAGGTACGTAAAGTCTGAGCTACAACCTTACAAAAAAAAAAATAAAAAAAATTGTTTTTCTCACAAAATTTCTACCAACACTTAAAGATATTAAATTCAAGAATCAATCCAATCTAGATGTGATAGAAGTGTACATGATTTACAAGAAAATCAATTAAAGAATCGTGTTACATAAATCTGGTTTTAACATAATAGAACACTTCATCTCAGATAAATCAAATTGTTTTAACTTAGGGTAAACTTAATTTCCAAGATAAAAATTAATGAGTTTTTCATAAAATGATTTTCTCATAATTAAATTTTGTTTTCAAATTTCAAGTCAAAATCGAATAATTTTTTTTTTCTTCAAGATATAGCAATGCAAAAAAATGATTGTCGTTCAAAGTTTCTTCGTTATGCCATTGTCTTGAATTATTTTGATCATTTATATCTCTTTCATATCTTCTTGATCTATCGTAAATCTGATTAGTATCTTTAAATACTTTCATCACATCTCCAACACGATATTAATTCAAACAAACATTCAAGTTAATTGTCACATCAAAATCATCAAATCAGGACTTGAATCATTTACGATTGATGACTATATATGGGTTGATTACACACTTATTTTTCTAATATCCAAATTCATATTTGGGTCTCCCTGCTACCAATTCAATCATAGATACCCCCAAGACCATGACATTTATTGTCTATATATTCCAAATTTCCTACAAAAGCATTGTAAAATTTGTTTGTACATGCAATTAGAAAACTATATTTTATCAAATTAGTTACTAAACTGTCTATTTATCACTATTATTCTAGTATTAGTGTTATGGCTAAAAGGGAATACAAAATTATGTATGTACATAGTGATTGTTTGAAAGTCTTTCTTTCTTTCTTTCTTTTTTTTTTTTTTTTAATTCATAAATTCAATAAACTAAGCAAATTAAAAAAACATTGGACTCAAACTATAAACTTTTGGAATTAAGGCTCCGTTTCTCTAGTGTGTTTGTTTCATATATTTTTGTTTTTCACCCAGAAAACTAAAACGAAAAAAAAGAAACAGAAAGAAAAAGACATGGCCCCATTTGGTTAGTGTTTTTGTTTCCTGATTCATGTTCTTGTTTCTAAAATTTTGAGATTAATGTACAGAAACACATTAGGTAAACATGTTTCTGTTCCCAAAACTTTTAGAGTAATTTTGAGACTATTTCCTCAATTTCTAAGAATCTGACAAACAAAAATAAAATAAAATTGATTCCTATTCAGTCCTACAAAACTATTTCCACCATCACCTTGACTACCACAATTATGTCGGCCACCACCACCCTACTGGCCATCACCATCCGCCGGCCAACACAACTCCCAACCACCACCACCTTAGCAGCCACCATACATTTAAAATAAAAAACAAAAAACAAATGTTGCAACCAAACATATTTATAATGTTGCAACCAAACATATTTATTGTTTCTATTCTCGTAATTTAAAAGAAAAATTTTGAGATAGTGGTCGTTACCAAATATGTTTTTATTTCCGAAATACTTCAAAATAAAAACATAATTCTCATCAAATCCCATCCAGTTTATCGAAAGTAGAAAGAGAAAAACAGAAACACTAACCAAAGGCAACCCATATGTTTCAATGTTTCCCTTAATATGCCGAAACAAACTTTAGAAAGAAAAAAAAAAAATTCATTCCCACATTTTGTGTTTGTGTTTATGTTCCAAATTTGAGGGAACAAAAATAGAAATATTTGTGCTTATTTATTTATTTGAAGTGGTTTGGAAGACACCAAAACGAAGAAAAAGCCACGCACGCACACATGGAAGCACTTATTAATTAGTAGTAGGCAGCATAAACGCGCGCATGCAAACAGGGCACAAAGGCAGACGCAATTTGTATAAGCAGTAATTATATTTAAAACAAGTTTTATTTATATTCTCAAAAAGTTTATTATTAAATATAATTTTCTTAAACTAGAAAAAAACAAATACAGGGCAGGCGAAAAGGTTGAACAGCGAGAAAGAAAGACAGCCCAGCTTGGGGATTGAAGATTTTATTAATAATAAATTAATAAAGCATTAGTTTAATAGAACATGGCTTTAGCGTATGTTTTAGTAAACCAAAGCCCATAATTGTATTAGGTTATTGATGATACTTAATGAAATGATGTCAAGATATGTAAGTATTAAATTAGGGTCAATATGGAGATTTTATATTGTCTGTTTGGATTAATTCTAGGAGAATGGGCAATGAAATCCTGACGACGGAAAATTCTCGCCTAAAAATTTTACACTCACTTAGGGTATGTTTCGTTGAAAGGATAGAAAAGGAAAATAAAAAAATAAAAATGAGAGAATAATATTTTTATCGATTGTGAAAAGAAAATTATTTTTTCTAGTATTGTTTGATTAGGAAAGAAAATGAAAGGAGGAAAAATAATTTATTTTAATGTAATTTACTATTTTGCCTTTATTTATTACAAAAATAAATTAAAATAATCTATTATTAAAGGTATAATTGTAATTTTAATACATTTAACCATTTTTCTCCCAAATTTGTGAGGAAAAAAATTTGTTTCGAAAATTGTGTTTTATCCATCCTATTTTTTTTTCCTTTTCATTTTCCATCCAACCAAACATGATTTTTTTTTTCATTCATTTTCCATCCAACCAAACACACCCTTAGGGTACGTTTGGTTGAGAGGATGAAAAAGAAAAGCGAAAAGAAAAATGAAGAAAATAATATTTTTATCTATTGTGAAAGGAAATTTATTTTCCCTAGTATTGTTTGGTTAGGAAGAAAAATAAAAAAAAAGAGCAAATAATTCACTTTAATGTAATTTATTATTTTACCCTTGTATATTATAAAAATAAGTAAAAAATTATATTATGAAGGTTATAATTATAATTTTACTCATTCTCTCTCACTTTCTTTTATTTTTCTCTCAAATTTGTGTGGAAAAAAATTACTACGAAAACTTGTACATTTTTGTTCTTATTTTCTTTTTCCTCCAATTTTCCATTCATACCAAACAATGTATTTTTTATCATATTTTCCTTTTCATTTTATTTTCCATCCATTATCCACCCAACCAAATGCACCCTTACAAAGCTGTTGGCTATATTTACATTTTATACCTTTGAAATTCTCTCTCTCTCTCTCTCTCTCTCTCTCTCTCTCTCTCTATATATATATATATATATATATATATATATATATATATTTTATTAGTCAATTTTTTATTATTTACTGTTTGATTCTTATCCCATATTAACTATTTGAGAGATTCTCAAATCACTATATAAGTCAAAGGAGTTACTTTACTTGACATCATATGATTTTAAGTTGTAGTTTACTATCATGGTATCAAAGCTAAAATTATTAGAATTTACCTGTCAGTTCCTTGTAGTTAAATCATCCAAGCCAGGGATCGCACATATTTCATCATTCTCTTGCATTCAAATCATCAGTGCAAACCAGTGATTGCACTTAAAGGCAGATGCTAGATTCCTGTCTCATTTTGATCACTTTAGAGGTTCTTAAATTATTGTATAAGTCAAATGAGTTATTCCACTTGACATCATATGATTTTAAGTTGAAACCGCTTAACATGGTGTGTTATGGAAATTCGTTTTTCATTCTCTCATAGTCAAATCATCCGTGTAAGACAAGAGTTACACATTTCTTATCATTGCCTTACATTTCTCATCATTCCCTCGTAGTCATATCATTTGTGCAAACCAGAGGTTGTACTTAAGGGCGAATGTTAGATTTATGTCCCACATCAATCACTTAACAATTCCCAAACCACTATATAAGGCAGTTGAGATACTCCACTTAACACCATATACTTTTAAGTTGGAACCTCCTAACACTAAACAAATGTGTATTTTTTGTTGGGTTTATCTTATATTGGATGTGAAAGGGACTAGTGGTCAGGGTATAATTGTAAGGAAAAGTTTTGAGAGGTTCTCAAATCATTATATAAGTCAAATGAGTTATTTTACTTAACATCATATGATTTTAAGTTGAAACCTCCTAACATGGTATGTTATGAAAATTCATCTCTTATTCCCTCATAGTCAAATTATCCATGCAAGACGATAGTTGCATATTTCTCATCATTCCCTCGTAGTCAAATCATTTGTGTAAATCGCAGGTTGCACTTAAGAGCAAATGTTAGATTTATGTCCCACATCGATCACTTAACAGTTCTCAAACCACTATATAAGGCAGATGAATTATTCCACTTAACATCATAGGCTTTTAAGTTAGAACCTCCTAACAATGTAAAAAATATGTATTTTTTGTTGGGTTATACCACATCAGATATGAAAGGGGCTGGTGGTTAGGTTATAATTATGAGGGAAAGTCTTGAGAAATTCTCAAATCATTATACAAGTCATTAGAGTTATTTCACTTGATACCATATGATTTTAAGTTAAAACCTCTTAACAAGATATGTTATGAAAATTTGTCCCTCATTCCCTCATAATCAAATCATTCGTGCAAAGCGAAAGTTGCACATTTTTCACTATTTTCTCATAGTCAAATAATTTGTGCAAAGCGAAAGTTTTACTTAAGGACGAGTGTTAAATTTATGTTCCACGTCGATAACTTAATAGTTCTCAAATCAACATTAAGGCAGATAAGTTACTTCATTTAACACCATATACTCTTAGTTGGAACCTCTTAACACTGTAAAAATATGTATTTTTCGTTGGGTTTGTCTCACATGAGATGCAAAAGGGGTTGGTGGTCAGGTTATAAGTGTGAGGGAAAGTTTCACCTCATGATCTAATTTTTGGGATTGAAAGAGTCTCAAGATCACTCTACACAAGTATCAGAGCACATTTTACAACAACTCTAGCCCAATAGTCACAAAGGGAGAGACTGGTAGAGAGTTAACTGACCAAATACCCGATATATGAGGGGAAGAATGTTGGATTTATTCCACATTAAAAATGGAGGGGGTTGGTTGCCAAATTATAAGCGTGAGGAAAAATCTCATCTCATGAGGTAACTTTTGAGGTTGAGAAAGACTCAAGAACATCCTACATTTTTGTCCAAATTGACTAGTCCGAGTTGGTTAAAAAAATAAATTATTATTATTATTTTTTGGAGATAGAGATAGAGGGAGAGATGGGGTTGGGGACAACATGGTAGAGTGAGGAAATGAAATGATAATGGAAGGTCAGAAATTAAAAATAAAATGTTTCCTGTGAATAGAACAAGTGTGTCTATTGTACAAGGGTGGATTAGGGTACAAGCATTTACCCACATGTTTCTACATGGCACATTGCTCTATGCCCCCTCTCCCTCTATTAATATATGCCCATCCCATTCAAATGCAAGCATGCTCTAGAAATACACATGCTTTAGTGTCCCAAATCACTGTCTTTAAATTCTTTTTTCTTTAATTATGTTTTGTTTGTTTTTTTGGATTGAAAAGGTGTCCATCTTTTTTAAGTTTGCAGGACTGAGTACGTAGTTGGTAGTATAAAGTCTATTGCCTTTTTGACCCTATTATTTATTGGTTTATTGCATTTGATGCACAATTACTCAGTAACAACAACAATTAAGTCTTTATCCCACTTATACAGGGTCAACTACATGAATCTGTTTACATCATAATGATCGATTAAAGGTCATCCTCTTAATCAGATTTAATATCATTAAAATCAATTCTAATAGTTTCATTCAAAATCTTCTTAAGTTTTTACTTCTTCCTCTAGTAGTCCTATATTTGAACTAAATCACAATTACTCACTACTTAAATTAATTCCTATTCTCAAATTTTCAATTTTTGTTCTAAAAAAGAAATGATAAAACATACTATTTTCAATTTTTTTGTTTCATTTTTTGAAAATAGGACGAAAATATTCTTAAAAAATCTATTTTTTCAACTTTTCTATGACCAAATATAGAAATTTAAGTGTGAAAACACACTAAAAAAAGGGTGCCTCATAAATTGAGGATAATGTAAATTCTCAAATCAAAGATAATTGTATAAGTAAAAAGAGTTAACCTCTAAGGTGGATTTATAAATTTATTAGTTTCAATTTCAGGTTGATTGTAATTTATCATATCAGTATAAAATGTTTACATAAGCTTGTTGGATCTAATTTCAATTGACAATTTAGGATTAAATCGAATTTGAGATAAAAAAAATTTATATCTTGAGATATTTTTGGCACTCAGTTAATTTGGGTTCAGTTATTAACTTAATATTTGTATTTTCATTTCGTTTTTATTATATCCTACTTATAGAAGCTTTACCACTAGTTATTATTTTTTCTTGGGCGATTCACTCATTTCCTAGTGCAGTACGAAACAAACCGTAATTGCCCATTCCAGTACTAAGCTTAGTATCGTGTTATCACTGATGCAACATAAGAACTACTTTACCTTTGCTAGCTCTCCTCTGACATGCGAATCTCTTTCCTTCAGCTATCGTTTTAAGCTGTGACAACCGGAGTACTATTTAGATAACTCACAATGACATTTTCTACAAGCGCAGTAAACACATTGAGATTGATTGTCATTTTATCCGTCACCATATTCTTTAGAATACTATTCGTTTCTACTCCTTCAGTTTTGTCAATCAGATAATAAATATTTTCATCAAAATACATCCACCTAGATGCTTTCACACTTTGATTTTTCAAACTCAAGTTTACGTCTACTTTACTGCCTTGAGTTTGAGGGGAATGTTAATATATGTATATTTGTCTTAGCCTATTAGGTTAAATCACATAATCCACTAGGAAAACCAAACCCTAATCCCACTAGGAAAATACTAGTCACTGTCTATATGTAGATCTTTTGTATATTTCTGTAATAGTGTATCTTTCACACATAATAATACAATCGTCTCATATTCTCTTTTAATATTCAGCCTCTCAATAATTCCAACATATTTTTTTTCCGGCTATAAGATTCCCCCCTTTTTGTATATTAGAAACAAAATTTAGGTGTTTTACTCTTTAATTATTATTTTAAAATAAAATAAAATATTATACTTCTTGATTTTAGAAATATGAATTTATTTACTTTATGCTTGATTTGATAAGTTTAAGAAACAAATAACCTTAAGTTGAAGTAGTTAAACACAATAAATGCACTAAAATATCACAACTGAAAGTGATGAGACCAAAAACTGGATAGCCACATATGGTTCTTGACACCCGGAATATAAACCTTTTTCTAACTGGGGTTTTTGCCAAATAATGCACCACTAGTGAATTTGTCGATATTGCACATTCGGTGTGAGAATTAGTCAAGAGTTCTCAAAAGATTTGGGTAGAGTAATAGCTAGTAAGAAAGTGTAGATGTATATGCATACCTGACTAGATTCACCTTAAAGTATTTGTAGATGCAGGAAAGACATGTTGGGCAAGTCTTCCTTAATTTGTCGCCAACTTTTCTTAATCCTCCCCGGATTTGGGGGGATTCGAGTTTAATAGACAATTATCCCCTATATGATAACTGCACAATCTTTAAATGTAGTGAGTGATTGTAACGTTCTCCGAGCTTGTGACGCGAACTGAGCTTGAAGGTAGTGGGCAGTGCTCCGCAAAGGCTTGCACTAATCGGAAACAATCGTCTGCTCGTTAAAACGACATATTCGACGATCTCTTTGACACTGGGCAGAATCATCAATTGTCAGTAGATTTGGTTTTGGGACCAAGTGCATGGCATGTGCATCCCGTGCTTAGTATTTGGGATCACGTGCTCAATTTGTGCAACATATCGAATGTTTGAGCTAGTTAAAAAAAATCCTTCATCAAGAAGAAAAAAGATTCATTAAAATTGAATGGAGAACAACACAAATAACGAAAGAAGGAAAACACACACATAAGAATATAGGAAGAATACACATAACAAAATAATTGAGGTTAAACTTGGATAAACTAAACTATCGCATCAAACCATTCACAACTAAGAGCACTGTCTTCGTAGTCGAACAATGTAAGATCATATGCGTATCGTGGATTAGCAAACGCACTCAGTAACATCAGGAGCTTTGCTCTTACGAAGCTCTTTTGTTGTTTGCCTCACTTGAACCCACTTGTCCATTTAATAAATTTCTCCTTTCAAATCAAGTATGAAATATTTTACCAAATTTGTCTAGTTCACTGTTCAAAAATTTGACAGAGTAAATTTTTGAAATCTTGTGGTTCAACATGTGGCACCTTGTCTTGTGTAAGTGTTGGGATGCATATATTTATATGAACTCAAATTAAATAATAAATAAATATGACATGTTATTTAATCACTTTAAATAATTAAGAATATCAACAATTAAATAAACAAAATAAAATATAGAGTAGGGAAATTATACATATGTAGTGGATCAAGGCGCATAATCACTATTCTAAAAAGAGCTACGTCTTCTTTGTGCACATGGTTGAATGACAAACTGTTATCAAAATACAACGATCTAGAGAGCAAATAAGACATATGCTAATAGGAAAGGAATGATGATTTAAGAGGTTTTTAGAGAGAAAAAAAAAGGGAGGAAAAATAGGATTGGCCAAGCAAATAATTGACAGGAGTGATGCCAAATATTCTAAATGTGGTCCATATGGGAATATTTTGTATCACCGTTGACGTCTTGGAGAATGCCAAAAAACTTTAATTTTGAACATAGATTTTAGCTAAATTATTAATTAGATGAAGTGATGGGACAAAGCTTTTCCATAAAATAAATTCAAGATAATAATTATTTCACGCAATTTAATTATAAATGTTTTAATTTGTTTTTCACTAAAAAAAATAATCTCATTTTTAAAAATCCTAATTTTAAATTAATTTTGTCTTGTTACCACGTGTAAAAATTATTTTCTATTCTTCAATCACTCAAAAAATATAATTTTTCCATTTTTTAAAGGGTATTTATGTGACAAGTCTCTTATTTTATTTTTAATTTTAAAAAAGTCTCATAATTGTAACTTGTATTTAAGTCCCACGCATTAAAAAAAAAATACGAAAAGCCCAATAAACGTACTGCACTCTCGTAGTTACATGTATCTAACTTGTGTAAAATATTTATTAGATATAACAAATATTACACAAATACATGTAATATAGTTACATATAATTTGTACCCTGTAAATAATATTACACAGATACATGTAAGGTGTGAACATATGAGCGATTAATACGCAAGCAAAAATTAATTCAAATGACTAAATTGAAATTTATATCTTAAATAAGACTAATAACAGATTACATCCTTTATCTATTTGGGGTTAATCACCAATTATCCCTTATTTAAATTTTATTTTTAAGAATTTGAACTTAAAAATTAGAGCATCATACCTATACTAAATCTACGAGGTGTTTGATCTTTTTGGGAGTACTCTAGAAATAAAATCTTCCTGAATTTAATAGGTCAATTAAAATTATTTAAAACGATGATTAGTTGAAATGTACGTAAAACTAAGTCTCTGCACAGCATAAATTGTATTTGGTTGAGTAACATATAATGTGGTCCACACGTGCCAATGCGTATAGTGGCTATACGCGTGCTCTAGCACTCACGTGCGACGACGCTTATATATACACGCATGGCTATGGCGCACTCAAGGGTCCAGAGTGGTCAAGCCAATACTCTCCTCCTCCAACTGCTAATTGAACTTTGTTTAGTTCTAAGGTTTAGATTTTTCATACGCTACGAAAGAGAGAAGATTCCTCCCTTTTCTCCAATACCCATTTCAAATTTCTCCCTCTACCCACAAAAATCGGAGAGAAATATATATATATAGAGAGAGAGGAGGAAGAAATGGAGCAGTCGAAATTCAAGAGGGTTTGTGTATTCTGTGGGAGTAGCCAGGGGAAGAAGACAAGCTATCAGGATGCCGCCATTGAGCTTGGCAAGGAACTGGTATTGCCACTATATCCTCTGTTTTATACCCTGTTTGGCTCTGTTTTATAGGTTTTCCTCCTGTAATATTGTGTTCCGAACATTTTTCATGGCATAAAAGTGTTTTTCCCGAATGTTTCTCGACATGGGCTTCCCTCAAAATCGTGAAATGTTTCATAGAATTCATTGGTTCATCGTTTTGGGGTGGTTTATCTTCAAATATCTCATTAAAATCTATGTTTGTGTGTGTGTGTGTGAGATAGAGGAAGTCTATGTGTTTTCTTTTCTTGATTTGATGGAGAAGAGAAAGAACCCTAACTTGTCCCTGTCTTTGGCTCTGATTCCTTTGCTCTGTTTCTCTCCATATAATGCAAACCTCTCTCTCTGTCGCATTCCAAGTTATAAATTACTTGCCGTTCTGCAGAAGCAAAATGTATGTTTTTTAAGCAAATATGATTGACATCTTCTGTCAAATACATACATATGTCTAGCTACTTTCAGCTTCATCTCTCTTGTGGATAAGAAGCTAGGCAGGGACCATTCTTTTTTTCTTTTTTTTTTTTCCGGGTAACATGTTGTCTGGACTGGTTTATGCACACTTCAACTAATTATCTTTCCGGACAATCTTAACGGTCCCAAGAGATAGGCAGGGACCATATGAAATATGGAGGAAATGCCATTTTTGCCATTGCCCACAAAACACTCCATTTTTTTAATCTCAAAATGGGACATTCCTTAAAATTCTCCTTTTTTTTTTTGAAGAAATAAGGTTAATTGGAATAATCCTAATATTTAAATGACTGTAGGTGTCGAGGAACATTGATTTGGTGTATGGAGGAGGAAGCATAGGCCTAATGGGATTGGTTTCTCAAGCTGTTCATGATGGGGGTCGCCATGTTATTGGGTAAAACCACACCTTCTTCTAATCCATCATATTTTTCCTCAATAAATCATTAAAAAAATCGGAAAAAATCCACATTTAAAAACTAATTTGTTTGTTCTTTTCTTGTCTTCCTCCCTCCCCCTGCAGAGTTATTCCCAAGACGCTCATGCCTCGAGAGGTATGTCTGTCTGCTTTGGCTATCAAAAAGCCTCGAGGCTTTTTTCTTTTATTTTTATATTAATTAAACAAGAAATCTTATACCCATTTTTGATTCTGCTTCTAATCTTAAACCTATTTTTTTATTTTTTTGTTTTTCTGTGGTGGGTTTTTATGAGCTTGATCATGCCTTATCCAAAGTACAACATGAATGTCATTTGTCTCTGTTCCATGCTTTCTTTGACTTTTATTTTGCTCTCAGACTTCTCTTCTTGTTCGTCTTCTTCATCCTCTTTGTGCTTTAGCTGTTGTCTATTATAATTATTGAAAGACAGGATATTTTGAGATAATATAAGAGAATTATATTGACATACGATAAATGTACTGTTATATATATATATATATAGAATTTATATATAAAAGGTGACTAAGTTAACTCTAATTTTATTAGAGTAAGTTTACTTTTTTCAGTGAGACTAGGATTTGACTCAATAGATCAACATCTTTACATATATTAACATCGTCCGACCTCCATATGCATCATAACATTATAGTCCAAAAAACCTGCAACACTCATCATTGTTTCACTGCACAAGTCCGTCCACTCTCTCTCTCTCTCTCTTCAATTTTTTTTTTTTTGGGTTTTGATTAATTTTTATTACGCAGTTAACTGGTGAAACAGTAGGGGAAGTGAAGGCAGTTGCAGATATGCATCAGAGGAAAGCAGAGATGGCTAAGCACTCTGATGCTTTTATTGCATTACCAGGTCAGCATTAATTAAGCCCTAATCTTTTTTAAACTGAAATTTGTGGTCAAATCAAGAAAAAACAAGATAAACTGCTTTAATCTCTTTTGTTTTTCCTATTTATGGCATGTAGATGCACTATGTTTGTCATTTCTTGATCCCTTTTTTAAAGCTTTTAAAAGTATTTTTCTAAGTAAATAATACCTTTTGCGTCATCTAGATGCCCTTTGCCACCCACATTTCTTTGGTAAAATTACATTTTTGGTCCTCAAAGTATAGGGTGGGTGTATCGCGACCTTGACGTTTGCTAATTTGCACATTTGATCTTGTCAGTTTTAAATTATTTTTAATTCTGAAAAATTAAAAATATTGTTAATGATTTTAGATGGAAAACGGATTATGCATGTGACCTTCTACTGAAATATTTTATTATTTTATCAATTTACTGAACCTAAGACGTTTTAATCTTTCTTGAATAACGATTCAAACTTCTTTCTCACACGCTTTAGACGAGTCCTTGTTAGGAAAAGATCAAGGAAAAGTGATAGATAGACGGAAATTCTATAACAGAAGGTCACGTGATGAACAAAATCCATTTTTCATAAAAAGTCATTTGCAAAGTTTTTAATTTTACACGATTGAGACAAATGGAACTTTGGGACCAAATGTGCACTTTAGTAAACTTCAGGGTTCACATAGATACTTACCCTATACTTAAGGGGACTAAGAATATAATTTTTGCCATTTCTTCAGTGTTTTTGTTCTTAATTTTTTTGTTTCTATTATGAAAAACTTGAGAATAGAAATGTAAAATTTAAAAAAAAAATAAAAAAAATCGGTTGTACATTTGTTGATTTTTAGAACAAACTTTAAGAAGAATAAGAATTTTATTTTGTTTTTATTCTATATAGTTTGGAAAATTAAAAAAAAAAACACTAAACAAATGCGGCCTAAAAAATCGAATTTTAAAATGAGAGGAAGATCATTGGTTTCTAAATTCTTTGCGCCTATTAATGTTCTTAATTTGCTTCATATGACTACTTATTTCCTAACAGACTTGGGTAGTGTTTGGAAGCACGAAATTTCTAAATTTTTCTTGGGTTTATCCCACATCGGATGTGGAAGGAATTGGTGGTCGAATTATAAGTGTGAAGAAAACTTAACCTCATGAGCTAGTTTTTGGGGATACCCAAGACCCATCCAACACTTGCATGGGATGATCTCCAATTTCAATTCCGAGTTTCCAATTTAGTGCAACCAAACACTGCCTTAAAATTGTAAAAATGTCTTTCAAGGTGTAATTTAAGATTGTGATTGTGAAGACAAAAAGCAAGAATTGGTGGAAAGTACGCAAAAATGTTATCCATTTATGGGTCATGACTTTTGTGATCATAATTTCCATTTGTGACTGTCACATTTTTGCTACAATTATACTACGCATAATGCTGCTGCCTGGTAGTACTGTGAAACCCTAGAAAAATGATAAGAGCCATCTCTGAACTCTGACATAACCAGAAAACTCACGATCCAGAGAGCAACCCTTCAAGCTCTTACAGTTGACCCATCACCATCCGTGTCTTACAGTCCAAAAATTAGTGCTTTTTATACCCAAGATGTGTTAGTACAGTTGACAATAGGAGGTGTCAATTTCTTTGTTAACTGGAGTTCAATTCTCTTAAAAATCAGTCGGAATTAAATCTTGATGTTAATTTTGAATGCACCAGGTTGATGTGGGTGAATGCGTCCTTAAGAACATATGGAGAGATGATTAGTCGATGTGTGCATGTTGGTTTGTACACACCTTACCGTAAAACAAAACAAAACAAAAAAAAAAAAAATGATTTTTGCTCTTTAAAACAAAAAAATGGGAATAATTTTGTTTTGTTTCCAAAAATTTGTTGTGAAAATTTAGGAGTAGAACATAAACATGCTTTTTATTTATTTATATATTTCTGTTTCTATTCCTAGTTTTTCCGGAATAGAAAGGGCCAAAAACACTAAACAAACTGAGTTTTAGTTGAATTCAACTGTTGGTGACGAGAATTAGTTTAATTCGTGTAGAAGCCATAAGATTATATAATTTGTTTTATGTTCTGAAAAATAATTAAAGAAATCATGACCCAAAATGGGTTGCAAGGAGATTATGCATTGAGAGGATTGGGGCAATAAATTCAATTTTTTTTTTCCCAAAAAAAAGGGAAATTAAAATGGAAATTGCATTTTTTATATAAATAATTTATTTTATTTTATTTTATTTTTTAATGATGTGAATTTGATGATGAATTTGCAGGAGGTTATGGCACTCTTGAGGAGCTACTTGAAGTCATAACTTGGGCTCAACTTGGCATTCATGATAAACCGGTAAATTCTTAATTAAAAATTAGTGATTTTTGGTCTAAAATTACGAAAAAAAATTCAAAAAAAATAAAAATAAAAATAAAATTTGAATTTTTTTTTTGAAGGTGGGATTGCTGAATGTGGACGGGTACTACAACTCGCTACTGTTATTCATCGACAAGGCAGTCGAGGAAGGCTTCATTAGCCCTAGCGCCCGCCACATCATCGTGTCAGCACCAACGCCACAAGAGTTAGTCAAGAAATTGGAGGTACTATAAATGAAAAATTAAAAAAAAAATAAAAAATCTTTTTTTTTTTTTTTTTTCTAAGTTATTTATTTTTTCGTATTTTAATAGGAATACATTCCTTGCCATGAAAGAGTTGCTTCGAAATTAAGTTGGGAGATGGAGCAGATTGGGTACTCTCAACAATATGATATCTCCAGGTGAAAAATTGGAGGAAATTATTGCTTTTCTTAT
The DNA here is from genome assembly GCA_016647705.1 of Eucommia ulmoides. Classification (NCBI taxonomy): domain Eukaryota; kingdom Viridiplantae; phylum Streptophyta; class Magnoliopsida; order Garryales; family Eucommiaceae; genus Eucommia; species Eucommia ulmoides. The sequence goes on along the minus strand of CM028335.1, from coordinate 8,466,804 downwards.
TAGATGGAAAAAAAAAAAGGAAGCTGACTTGGAAAAAAAATTAGATTTTAGAGTGTTTTGGAAGGACGGGGAATAGGGGGGTATTTTTTGTAATTATTGTTGAAAATGACCTAAAAAATATGTGAAATTTCTTCTATTTCCTTCATCAGTTGGAAGTTTAGTTAATTAATTTACTTTTTTGGGAGTTGTAAGTACTTCAAACAATATTAAATTCTCTAATTGTAACTTTTTGTTTTTCAACACTCTGTTTTTTTGTGTTGTACCCAAACGCGTCCTTCGTAATTTTTTTTTTTTTTTCTGATTTTTTTTGGTACAAATAATTGGGGAAGGAATTTTGAACAATAGACTTCCTATTAAAGAAAGATAGTTTCGATTGATTAATTTGTCAGGAGACGTTTTCTTTTTGTGATTTGAAAGCGCAATTTCTGTTAATGGGGGGAATAGCCAAACAGGGCATTGAAATGTGAGTGGTCGACCACCAAACAGGAATAGCAATGGGCATGGGATGGGAGGGTTCAATCAAACAGAGCTTGCTATGTTCTTATCTTTTTAGGGACTGTTTGGTTGTTTTCATTTAAAATGGGATTTAATTTATTTTGATTGTTTTTTTTTTTTTTTTTTTTTTTTTTTGTGGTACACAAAATTAAATTTTTAGTCCATGTAATCCACGCGCTTGAGTATTTTTTTTTTCTAGAAGTCCAAAATTAATCGTAAAAGTTCAAAAATTCATTTTACGTCATAAAATTATTGCAATTTTTTACGTGAAAAATTATAATAACTTTTAGGGTTTTTTTTCCCCACTTTGTGTCCCTGAAATTTTGGTTTAGTCACTGCCTTTTCAATTTGAACACTTTAAATCCTAAAATATCCAAATTGTGTCAAGTGAATTCAAAGTTTAAACACCGTCATAAGTTTTTTTATTTTTTTACGGAAATCACTCATGTCTCAAGTACGGAATCATCCACATATGTGATTTTTGTCAAAAAAATGACGGGATTAATGATTTGGACTCAATTGACATGATTTGGGTAGTTTAGGGTTTAAAGTGTTCAAAATTTTAAATTGAAAGTACAGGACTAAAAGTAAGATTTCTCTTCAAATTTTGGGGTGCAAAGTGCAAAAACCTCTAACTTTTATGAATTAAAGTAATTTTGAAATTCTAAAAAAATTACTGTAGCGCGTGCACTGTATGAATTAAAATTTTAATTTTATAGAATGTTCAAAAAAAAAAAAAAAACTTTTATTTATATGTGCATCTTATATAATTTAGTTAAATTTATATATTATTGGATTATCTATCTATCTATCTTAAACTTTTAGTTATGTGCTGCAACAAGTACACATGAAAAGAGCTTTTTAAAATTGATAAAAAAAAAAAAAAAATCAATGAATTTTCTAAAATAGAGATGATATAGTTATTTATATAAACCATCTCTTAATTTAAGAAAATTTAGGTGAAGATATTTTAATTCATCAATCTTTTAAAATAAAAAATAATTATTTTTTACTTTTCACAAAAAGTATTTTCAATCTCTTAGGTACCATAATTTTTTTTAGTTCTCTTTTAGTTTTCAAAAAAAAATAATTAATTTTTAAAATAGCATATGTTTTGTGTTAAAAAAAAGTTCTTTTCAAAATATAAAAAGAAAAATCGTGATTTTAATTTTTTTTTATACTATAAAAAGATAGATGGAAATTATTTTTTAAAACAAAAACTTAGTTTTAATACATTTTTACTTTATAAAAATAGTTAAAAAAAACTGTTATCAATCTGTGCATAATTACTCTTAAATATTAAATAAATATTTAAGTAATTTTCATAATTTTTTTTCAGTACTAGATAAATTAAATATTGTCAATCGTTTTTTTTATGAAATTGTTCCAAACTCCTTTCAAAAAATTAGATTCCCAAAATTACCCCCTAAATTAATACATAACCTGTTTTTAGTTACGTGCACCTTGCCTTTAGATTTGACTGTTATCATCACCATCACCACCAAAACAAATATAACTGCAACCCCTACATATATAAAGCATGGATAGTTTTGAAATAATTTTTGTTGTACTTTTAACATGACTTGAATTTGTTTACTTCTTAGAAAATTTTTATTTTTAGTTTTTACATTGAAAGTCTTAAATAAAAAAAAAAAAAAGAGCATTTACCACTGGATTCTAATTAGGTATCTAAATTACCGAATGAACCAAACAGTATTTCAATGAACCGAGGATATTGTTAACAAATATGGACTGATTTACCACTATTAATGTCCTGTTACCTTCTATTCTAGGCTAGTTAATATTTTCGTACATATATTCTTTAAATTTGTAGAACTATTACGTAGCAATTTCATGGAAAAAATACTTTTAAAAAATTACAGATTTTTTTTCCCACCGTTTTTGTTAATTCATCATTCATTTATACATGAATGATCTTCATTTCACTATCTTTAAAATAAGATGTCAATCGTTTTTTTAATAGAAATCTATATTATATTTAATATGGTATGCATTACAAGACGAAAAAAGTACATTATTATATTTGTTTGTTGGTATTACATATAACATGAATTACTTGTAATGATTCATGTAGTCGACCCTACATAAATGGAATAAAGGCTTAGTTGTCGTTAATGTTGTACTTGTAATATAAATTATATATCTTCTGCGAAACACACAATCATAACACTTGTCTTTTGTTTGGACGTTGAAGATAACATTCGATGTTATATTTAACATGGTTAGTGTTACAAGACGAAAAATATATTTTATATTTGTGTATTGATGTTACATATAACACGAACTGTTTGTAAACAAAAGATATATGTCTTCCGTAAATCACGCAATGATAACCATTATCTTTGATTGACCGTTGAATTTAATATTCGTTGACTACGATATTTATTATTAGTGGAAACTATTTTTTTTCTTGTTAACATCATTTAATAAGAAAAATTATTAAATTTCGTAGATCTTTGAGAGATATTTTTGTTATGAATTTTTTGACCCTTTTAAAATTGGGATTAACCTGTTCAAAATTGAGATTAAATAGTTCAAAAGAACAAGTCAATAAAATTAGTTTGTTTAATTGCAAATAAATAATTAGTATTAATCACTAATTTAATTTTTAATTGGGATTATTTTTCCAAAAAAGAATTCAATAAATTTAAACCGAGACATTACCCGACACGTGGCAAATAAGGCCAGAAATTAACCGTCTCGTGGCAATGACACCGAGACATTACCCGACACGTGGCAATGTGGTGGAATAAAATTTCAATCAAAAGATACACGTGTCATCTTATGATGTCTCCGACAAAAAGATGGGGCGGGGCACCAAGTATTTTGGCAGGATAAAGGTCCACTTTCCGTTATATGTCTGTCGATCTGTTGGCTCCATTGCCTTTTCACACACAACCTTAACAACGAACACGTACCTGAAAATTTGTTGAACCATGTCCATCAAATCATTTATAAAACACCAAAATTATTTAGGTTTTGCTGCGGTACAACGAATATACTAATATAGCTCACGAAATTTATAATGTCGATTCAAAAAAATTACAAGATTTTAAACGAACTTGTAATTTTTCAAAAAAAATTTCGGACGAACTTGTAATTTGAGTGGAATAACTTGCGATTTCTTTGGGTCGACTTTGTAACTTTTCGGCCCGTATCCAATATAGCCAAAAGGATGGCTGTATTGTAACCAGCCCCAAATTATTTACCCCTTATCATAAAATATTTTTGGTGTGTTTGATTGGATGGAAAAAGATGAAAAAAATAATACAAAAAAAAAAAAAATTGTTTGATATGGATGAAAAATGAGAAAAAAACAAAAATAAAAAAAAATGCATAATTTTCCAAACAAATTTTTTTCCACACAACTTTAGGAAGAAAATAAAGTAGAATGAGTAAAATTAATTGGGTGGAAAAAGGATGAAAAAAATAGAAAAAAAATTGTTTGCTATGGATGGAAAGTGGGAGAAAAACAAAATAAAAAGAAAAATGTACAATTTTCAAAACAATTTTTTTTTCAACACAAATTTAGGAGGAAAATGAATGAAAATGAAGTAGAATGAGTATAATACGCCCCTACCTATCCCATTGGAGCTCCATTCAAGAAGACTCGGTTCTGCAAGAACCAAGCTAAACCCAACTAGCTCGAGACCCTATTCGCATAAAAAGACCTCCCACATGGTTGAGGGACTTCACAAGTTGATTCAAGAGGATGAAATCTTCTATTGTTAGTTTATTATTAGGTTATTATTTTTGTTTGTTGGGTATTGTTAGGTTGTTAATTTTGCTGGGTATATAAAGCTATATATATATCTTATGATCTCATGAATCAGATAAGAAATAAGTAGAACTTCTTTTCTACAATTTTTTTTTTCTTCTTGCAATTGGAGCTGGCACTTGCTCGAAGAGTGTATTTCCTAAACTAATCATATCATTGGTACTTTTCATTATGTTCATGGCGGAGTTCGATGTGTTGGCAGTTGTGAAGGCGTTACAAGCACAATTTCATTGAATCGGCGTTGGCAGAACAATTGAGCCTTCCTATCCAACCGACATCTCACTTTGGAGTGTATATTGGCAATAGTGATTTCTTGGTGTGCAATTTTTTTTTTGTCCTCAGGTAATAGTGAATATGCAAGGCTACGCATTTCTTTTGGATTTGTTTGTCTTACTGATTGAGGGACCGGATGGTCTTGTATCTCATGACTATTCTGCTATGACTATGGAGTTCTCTTGGGATGGCAAACCGGTGACCTTGCGGAGAAATGTATCAAACTTACCACGTTTAATCACTTTCCATCAATTCCAAGCCCTATTGCATCGCCCGAATGTTCAAAGTATTTTTGCACTCCAACAACTCCATGCGAACCCTGCTGAGGTTTCGGATGAACTTGAGTTACCTCGCCCATTGCCTCCACCAATAGATCATTTCTTGTGCCAATTCCACCAACTATTTCGCCCTCCAACCGGTCTTCCCCCACATCGTTTCATTGATCATAAGATTCACTTGCTCCCAAACACAAAGCCTGTGAATGTTTGACCCTACCGCTACCCCTACTTTCAAAAAAACGAGATGGAAAAGTTGATACGTGAAATGTTGGAACAGGGTATTATTAAACCGAGCCGTAGCCCTTTTTCTTCCCCGGTGTTGCTGGTTAAGAAGAAAGATGGCACTTACTGATTTTGTGTGGATTACTGCGCCTTAAATGCGGTAACTATTAAGGACAAATTTTCCATCCCTACGATTGATGAACTATGATCGCTGATAGGTGTGAAAAATCTATCTATTTTCAATCCGAATTTATTAGTTTTCGAATATGTTTATATAGTATTTTATTATGTTTTAATTAGTTTTCATACTTTTTGTATAAATCAGGTGTGTGGGGCAAAAAGATAGGAAACTGGAGTTAAAACGATGAGATCGAACCAAAGCGGTTTGAAGTTATGGTGGATAAATAAGTTTGGAGGCTAAAAGATGAAATAGGCCCACCGCTTAGGCGTCCAGACCACCGCCTAAGTGGTGAGGATGTTGAGAAGAGAAAAATGTTACTGACGGATAACCGCCTAGGCGAAGATTCTATCGCCTAGGCGGAAATCCAGTAGAGGACGCAAATGGGCTACTGACAGCCGCTCGCTTAGGCAAAAATCCAACAGAATGTTCTCCCAGTCCACCGCCTACTTCACTCCCTAGGCGATCAGACCGAACCGACCTAACTCCGCCTAGGCGCAATTTCCACCGCCTAGGCGGATTTGCCTTGTACAGTCTTGAGATATTTTTTAGATATTTTTAGGATATTTTTGCTATAAATATCCCATCTCCTCCTCTTTGGTCGGTGACTCTCTTGCCCCCATGGATTTTTGAGCCCCTTAGGCTATATCTAAGGGTATAGTTAGTAGTTTTAGAGGTGGAGCTCATATCTCGAAGTGGAGAAGACGGCGAATCAATCGTAGGGCGTTCTTAGCGGTTTATCTTCGGACGAGGCTAAGTTCTTCGATTGTTTTTCCTTATTTCTTTATCTTAGGAGCATGTGAGCATGTTTAGCTCGTTCTTTCATGTTTATACGGCTATGGCCACGAGTTAAATATGGATTGTAGTAGGGATTAACATATAATTTATAAATACGTTGTTTGGATGATTTCGGTGTTTCGTTTATATTTGTTCTTCGTAGTTTGATTGTATTTATCGTATTGTTTGTTTGTTATGCTTGAATTGATAAATGGAGAATATGGGATTTTGACAAACCCCGGATTTGGATTACGGTAAACAAACACCACGATTATATAACCCGGTCGGGATTTGAATCGTGGACAATCGATGACGTAGGGTAAGTCACACACTATCTAGGGTCGTTAAGACGTTGAGGGAGACTTCTTCGTTGACTCGAAGTTGTGTTATATTCCTCATCTTACACTCGGGAGAGGTGGAGATGGAGTTTTAGAACGGAGATTGTCGATAGGGTAAATACAACGCGACGATCCAATAACCTGGGAGGGAGTTGGATTGTGTGCAATCAATGACGTTGGGCGAGACTCACGTGACCTAGGGTGGTTAATACGTTGAGGAGGACTTCTTCGTTGACTCGAAGTCATGTATTCCCTCGTCTTACACTTGGGAGAGGTGGCGGTGGAGTTTACGTACCGAGATTGTCAAATAGGTCGAACACCGTAAACGTAAGTAAATCGGAATCGAACAAGTATTTGTAAACACGTTAATCCCTAGGTGATTCTTTACCCTAAAACATATTAGCATATTAGTGTAGTTAATTTAGGTTATATTAGTATTAGTTTAATTAATTAAATACATTTGTTTTTTCGCCTAGATAAACTTAGGTCACAACAGACGCGGTATTCGATAGTAATGACAACAATCCCTGTGGATACGATAACCCGATCTTAACGATCACACTATACTAAAACTTAGACCTCGTATACTTGTGAGTGTAAGTAGCGGACGTTTTTTTCCTGCGCTACCAATCGCACCTCATTTTGTTTTTATACCCCTAAATTTAGATTTGTTAATCGTTCGAAGAATATAAATTATTATAAATAGGGTTATTTTAGTTATTCATGTACGTTTATGAAAATGGATCAAAACAACGTTAAAATGGAGTAAATCAGATTAAAAACAAATAAACCATAGCGATCTGAACGAAAGCCGAACAAAAATCAAATAAACCAGAATGAATTGTTCAATCCCTTAACAATATCAAAAAATGATTTATTTTAGATGGTTTTGTAGGTTTCTGAAAAACGAATCAAAAGACATTGAGTTGGAGTGAATTAGATAAAAAACAAGCAAATCATGACGAGCTGAACAAAAAGCCGAAAGAAAATAGGTGCAGATGGCTCATGAGCCGCGTATTGCGTGGCTTGGTTCGCCCAAACAGAGAGAGAAGCGGAGCTTGGCTCAACTTCTGGTATAGCAGACAGCCGCGCAATGCGCGCGGCTGTCGCTGGTGGCCAAGTGGGTTTCTTACTTGGCCATTTGCCGCCCTCTAATTTTTTCCCCTTTTATATTTTTGACCCCCAACTTTTGACAACCTGTTTCTAGGTCGGTTTTACCCCACTTGTATCATAATTTTGGACCATTTTACCCCCCAAGACTCTTTGTTGGTGCCTATAAATATGACTTGAGGGTTGGAATTAAGGAACACACATTTTCCATAAGCATTTAAAGGCTTAATTTGGAGGAATTATCAAGTAGTCTTGGAGCCAATCTTCATTAAGGTTTTGCTTAATTTTATTATATATTTCTAATTTTTCTTGTACTAAGATTGAGGATAAAACCTTATTTATTTAATTAAGTTGTTATATTCTGTCAATTCCAATCAATTTGCATTTAATGCTTAAGATTTTTGTTTCAATTAAATAAATTATCTTATCTTTAATATCATGTATTATTGATTGTTATAAATTATTTAATGCTTGGATTTGTATTGTAAAACAAGTAATATGTTTTGATTATACGTTTTCCATTAAATTGTATACATATAATACTTAAGAATTACGATTTTTAAAGCGAAGAAAAACAAATTTGAGATTTACATCGGGCTTAATTTTTAATATCTTAAGAGGATAGTAAGATTGATTTCTAAAACTATTGCTAAAAATTTGGAGTCAACACAATAATAAGAACTAAATTAATTATACATCAGTGGATTTTGAAATCTTAGTATCTCTTCATCTTCAATCAAGTTAAGTTAGTTATTTCACTGTTTATTTAGTTTTTTGTTCACAATATCAACATCATCTTGAACTAGATTATAATTAAATTAAATTGGACTGATTAAGTTTTCCTATAAACAATTCTCGTGGAATTGACCTCACTTCCATTAATCTTTGGTACAATTGATTCGTGCGCTTGCGAGTATACAACAAAAACTGGTTATGTCTTGTTTTAAATTATACTCGCAAGCGCACAAATCAATTGTACCAAAGATTAATGGAAGCGAGGTCAATCCCATGAGGATTGTTTATAGGAAAACTTAATTAGTCCAATTTAATTTTGGATCCCATTATAGTTAGGAAAGAAAGTTCCATCCACTAACTCTCTTTAGGATTGGATCCTACACCGCTACTCAAGACTTTAGTGGATCGACCCTATTATATTACTACATGCCCAACGGGTGCGTAATGCGTGGAATCTGCTAAACAGTTCAGGCCAAATCCTAAAGAAAGCTAAAAAAAACATTATTTGATGAGCCTGCATAGAATTAGGTATTGTGGAGCACTAAACCTTAGTTTTGGTTCAGAAGAGAGGGGAAAGATAACGTTTTTCCCCGGTATACCATTCTGCAAGTAAGAAGTGAGAGAACAAAGTTGTATGTAGTATGTGGTGATGTTATAATTTGCAAACATATGAGTATATTGTTCTTATTTCTAGAAAGGACACGGTTCCACATCTTCTATTCACAGAATGAGTTCTTACTTTTGCCTTTTCGCTGCTCTAGATGCTATCAAATCAGAGGATTTCCTTTTCATTGGCTCTTTCACTTTCTCCAAATCCGACCACATAATGATCTGGTTTCCTCCACTAAGGAAGGTTGGCAGAAGCAAAGGTTAGGCGAATGTTGCCTCCTCCTATATCTACCTTCAAAACAGACTCTTCTCGCATAGTACACCTTCAGAAAAGAGTATAGGAGATACAACTCGCCTCTTCACGATTCCTACTTAGACCCCTTTCAATGTATCAGCAGGCGAGTACTTGTATCAGCCAGGGAAATAACGATGAAGGAATTTGAGCACTAATGTAACTGCTAACAACCACCTTTATAGTCGATACATTAGGGTCGTCACCCTTTACCCTACTAGTCTTTGATGCTTTGTACCTACTTAGTCGGGACTAATTTTTGAAAGCAATTCACCCTGTGATGTGAAAGAGAAAGAATATGTTTATTGAAAAACATGGCTCTACTTCTTTGATCACAACAACAATAACGTCACCAAAGTGGGAAAATCGGAAGAAGAAAGGGACAAAAGAAAGCTTTTCAAAAAAAAAAAAAAAAAAAAAACAATTAAACAAAAATTAAAAAAATAAAAGGTAAGCTTTAGCTTTGCTCGAGCGAGAGCGAAAGAGGATGTAAGACTTACGTTTTTTTGTTTTTAAATTTCTAAGGTAGTCTTCTTCTTTCACTAGCCGTCCCATCTTAATAGTCCTTAGGAACACCACAACATTGAGAAATAATGTTTTACAGTTTTGTGTTCTCACTCGCCTATCGACCCATGAATTTTTCAAAGTCAGGCCAAGAGTACGGGGACCATTGAAAAAGTACCTCAACATGTGGAATCTACACCCAATGACCAAGCACTCCCTCTCCCAAAGGTGGAGACCAAAGAATTTCCTTGTCGAGGACACGTCTGAAGAGAAGGCACCATAGACAGAGGCCACGACGCAGGCCCAACTATATTGAATTCGCTTTTCCCCGCCTTCTTCCTAGACCAACTTTCTTCAAAATACGAAAGAACTGTCACTATTATCTTTTAGATGGAGTAGGCTAAGAGCCTTCCCTCGAAGCAACTTTTTTCAAATTGGTTATTTCAGTATTGGTCTAAGCCCTTAACTTGGCGGTCTCTACTAGCCATCATGTCTTCCACTGATTTAGATATTCAACATACCCTATCATTGAACTTGCTATCTTAATAAACAACTACTAACATTGAAAGACCCGAAAGTGTGTCCAGATTCGAGGTGGAGATACGCAATAGAACTAGAACCACCAACAGAAATGGTAGGAGTGGGGGCGAATTGGAAGAGCCCATTGGTCTAAGCGGGATAAATGTGTGAAATCCCTAAGGCTTACTTACTTAAAAGTTAAAGCCTCGGTTCCAAGAAATCATATCTTGTGCATCCCTTTAACAAAAACCTATGGATTCCCCTATCCATCCTGCCACTTCAGTACCTTGTGATATTTGAGAAGATTATTTAAAGCCCTCTCCTAGAATGTTTTATAGCCCTGAAGAAAACCCCATCCCCTATGGATTCCTTCTCTTTTTTGATTGCCAAGGTTCTCTGTAAATGATATGAGACCAAAAATAAAAATAAAAAATGGAATGTTTTTCTTTCTATTTATTTCATTAGTGGGAACTGGAACAAGAGAATAAGTGGATCACTCAAATAATCTACAGGTACATAAAGTGCAAGCAAACAAGGAACCGTACAATAACCAAGATCTTGGCGGAATTTCCACACATGAAATTGAGCACAATTTCGTAAAGAAATAGCCTACTTGATTCTCAAGAAGAGATGAACGTTTGTTCCCTAAGAGCTTGCTTTCCTACCATACAACACGAGCACACACGACTTATTGCTTTCTGGATTCTGAGGCATTAGTTAGAATGGGATTTGACTCTACACATTTTTTAGTGAGATTTTTAGAAGACTATCTCTTTGGAAAGCACCGTACGATGAATGTTGTTAGCAGTGTTGTGATTACTGTAGCCTTTGGGGCATACTGCTCATTCCTAACAGTGTCATTCTTTTAGATTTCCCTCCTCGTGGATTTTCCTTATTTGCTTCCACCATCAAGCTACCCAACTAGTTATTTCTTAGGAACCTACAACCAATCAAGCAAAACTCTTTTCGCTGGCTAATGGAACCGGATAAGTAGGGAACGATACATTAACTGAGATAAGGAACTGTACTATAACCAAACAAGGAACTTACTAAAACTAGAGTTCCTAGCATATAACCTTTGGTGATTTGCTTCGTTTAGTTAAAGTCAATGTAGTTTCTCTAATTAGAGTACTGTGTTAAGGTAAAGTCAGAATGTTGTCATTTGCTTCATTTAGTTAAAGTCAATGTAGTTTCGCTGATTAGAGTACTGTATTAAGGTAAAGTCAGAATGTTGTCACTAGAACAGACCACACAACTTGGGATGGTAGATTATACGCTTAGGCCAGAACAAGCAATAGAGATAGCAGTAGTTAATCCCATTTCTCTAGCATACCCTTACAATACTGACTACTCTATATTTTTTTCGAGTGAGATGCAACTGGTTTTGGTTGAACACTAATAGATCTGATGGTGGAGCCTTATGGAGAAGGGTTTGACCTAATAAGGACAACGTACACCCATCTCAAGCACAATACTATATTAACTAAATCATTTATCAAATCACCAACTACTACTAGGAGCCTTTGAATGAGGGGCGGGCTGGTTAGAAGAGTAGGAGGAGTCAGGTCATTTTCTCACCCCACTATCGAGGTTCGCTAAGCAACTATTTGAACACAAGATTGCTTTACTGCAACCAACATTTTTAGTAATATCAAGTATTGTTCCTATTTTGATAATTTTCATTGTCAGAATTTTAATCCCAATTATCAAAGGGATGGAGAAAATTTCTAGTTTTTAGTGTCATTCCTTGCCTGCCTGTTTGCTCTTTTCAAAAGTTGAATTCAGTCTATAACCAACAAAAAAAGGATTTTCTACCATTCATCATCGGAGAAAACCACTTTGAAATCAGATAAAACCCCGGGCACAAAATCATCAACAACTAAAGGCGCTAACCTTGCGAGCTAGCCTCTTTCATCTTATTCTCACTGGTCGAGCTCAACTAGGAAACAAGAAACTGAAGGTTTCTAGGTAGAGAAGGAATCAAGTCACTAAAGGTTGTAAATAGAGGAGAAAACAAGTAGTTGAAGGTTATGCAGTTGAAGAGAAAGCTAGCAGTTGAAGGTTGCACGATAGTGTGATGTACCCCTTTGACTGAGAGTTGGGCATTCCTTTGTCAATATCATCAGTCAAAAAGAGAACATACACCTTTCAAATTATCCTTTTCTATTTTTCTAGGGTGGGCTCATCAGTATACTTTTCCTATGCTTTGAGTAACCTAAGTGAGTTTGCTTCTATTTGCTCCATTCAAAAGTTATGGATTAGATACTAGAGCATTAATTGATAGAGGGCCCCGAGCCCACAGACTGTCTTTTTTCAATATGCCGAATGACTTGGAGGTCATATCTATCTTAAAAAAAAATCCGAGAGCACCCTATCCTCTCCTTGCTAAGCGACCTAGAATTTTCGTTCAAATATAGACTGGAAATCTTTGTTTCTAGCTAAAGTAGCGTACTAACCTTTTCGCGTCTTCTTTACAAGACCCCACCCCGATACCATATTGAAAAATGAGAAGAAAGGGGCAAAAGACCTAAAAAGAAATAAAAATAAAATCAAAGGACTGACTATATTATTGGGAAATTAAGAAGTCTTCCTTACCTCTTCATAAGGCCGATATGAGTATTTGATTTGAAACCTCCTAGCTAACCACAGGTATCTGCTAGTGAGATAGTCTAATCTTTGAGTTTTTTTTCATTATCTTCTATTACATGAGCTTGAGAGCTTTAGATAGAAGGGAAACAGAGTGTAAGAAAGACTTTATCTCCCATCAGGAGAAAAACTAAAAAATATGTTTGTAGTGCATGCTAGGGCACGTATAGGCGATCCCATATTCTTTTGATTGTGCGTGTGGTGCTCTTCATCGCTGTCTAAGATATTTCATGGTATTGAATGGTAGAGTGATTCAAAATGGTGCTCACTGAACCTTCGAAATACCTGACTGAAAAAAAAAATAATAGTAGGCCAAAGGAAGATATATCTCTTGCCTCTAGTGCGCAAGCGTGTGCTTACAGAGTTGGAGAGTAGGTTAGTCCCTCTAACCGAAAATAATTTTGACTCCAAATAATGAGAGTAGGCTTCCTTAAGTTGAAGTCCATTGTTCCTCAATAGCTCTACCAAGTTTTATAAGTATTTCATGTAAACTTGCCTAACTATATCTCTAGTTATATATAAGAAACGTACGACCTCAGGAGTACTTTCTTTCGTTCCTCCGATAGCTTCTTATTGGGAAATTTATTTTCTTGACACTCTAAATCCACAATGGATATTCTTTGAATTGAATGCCAATTGTAACGGATGTCAACTCAATCCGGAGGAAATTATACAGAAGCTTTACATAATTATTATGGACGTATACGACTAGGAATTGATCCCTATGATCGAAATAAACCAAAGGACTCGAATAATAGCACTGGCAACATAAAACGGTTAACATCCAGATTAAAATCCATAGATAAAAGGGCATAGGCCCATAGTTCAAATAGTATGACTCATTTGGCCGTTCACCTAGAAACAATGGAAAATAAGGCTTACAGCCCAAATCTTGGAGCCAAAAGCATGACTAAATTAACCAAATGAATTGAAACCTTGGTGTTTAGACAACGTTCACCATAATTATGTAAATTGGGTATTGGATTTAATGGAAGAGTTGAGGTTCACTATTGACTGAGAGGCAACTGAGGAGTTTACTTATTGAGAAATTGGAATAAAGGAATAATAGTGACTACGTTTCTTGAAACATTTCTGGTAGTTTTGATAGATGGAGGCAAAATTGTTAAAGCGAATGTTCCTTTCACAAGGGCAGAATCCAAGTATGGAAATCCAAGGCATGGTTCTATAGAAAGCCCAGTGAAGAATTGCTAATTAATATAATAATAATAAAATAAAAAATGATAGAAAGTATGTGTTTGGGGGGAACACTTAAAGGGTTCGGGAAAGGGAAGAATTAAATAAGCAACGACTTTCGAGACCCCGTAAAGCCTGCCTTTGACCCGTTTTCTCATTGAGTGAAGGGTACGAGATAAATCAGATTGACTTTTCGATCAAAAGTACTATATGGTAAAATCTTCATTTTTTTTTCTTTTCTCTGTCCCTATCCAATAAGTAGTGTTTGAATCAATACAAAAACTATTTTTTTTCTACCCCAACTTTTTATTCTATTTCATTTTATAGGGTATGTATGAAAAGAAGAATGATCCAATTCGACTCAAGATTAGACAAAAAAAAAGGGGAGATCCTAGAGTTGCAGCCTATATCCTATCCTTTATAAACTCCTTGTAAAGCCGCACATATAGAGTCTGACCATTTGGCTATCATGAAATTGAAAGAGAAAGAAACTGCAAGCACAACTAAAAAGTTGATCCACTAGAAGATCCAATGGTGGGATCTAGAGTTCACAAACATAGTTTCATAGTTAATTACAAATCACCTGCCACATTAAGGTTTACCTGATAGCTTGGTGGGTAGGAAATTGTGAATTTGGACGTTTTGGGACCCTAGTTAGGTGGTGGTTAGAACTGACTCCATCAGTAATTAGTGAAATAACCTTTTATTTTTTCCATATCAAGAATAGGCAAAAGATCGTGTATGGATTATGGAGTGCATTCTATTACCTACTGCAGGATCTTTGTCCCTAAAGCGAAGAAATATGAGCATTTTTCCCTTTTCACCATTTCCTCACAATACTACTTCGCTATTGGTCACCTAGGAGTATTTATCCTTGCAAAGTGGTCCCTACGGATTCACACGAGATTCCACATTGGTTTAGTCCAGGCGGTTAGTTTGAAACCTAGACTCGTAGCGGAATGGGAGAAGTGTGGTTGTCGTTAAAGAAATAAGGGTAGCACCGGGGTAAGGGTTGGTTGAGAAACTCAAGCGAACCACTTTACTTTTTCATTGGCAAATTCTCGATTTTTCTATAATGGAAAAATCCGATATTAAGGCTTGGACCAAGCTCGATACCACAACGAGAAAGAAAGAGCTTCGCTCGATTGGCCTTCCTACACTGACGAATGCCTTTTTTATCTTCTTTGAAGTCTAAGGATTCAAAATTATGGTTAGCTTAACCCAAACCTGCTGGGTTGGGTGGCAGGGTCAGTACCATGTATATTATCACATTTTATACTTGAGAAAAGTATAACCCGGCTATAAGATACATTAGCTGGTGTTATAATAAATCATAAATGAGTTTTGGCAGGTACAACCACTCTATTGTCTACTTCTAATAAATGTGATAAACCTAATTCTGGATCATCTTCTAGAATCGTATAACTGTCAAAAGTTGCCACTAGGAGATAATAGATTAGGCCAGGCATAGGTTCCATATCTGAAAAGTCAAGTCTCTATAAGCCTAGTGCACCAACCACGTGGTATAACAGTCACTTGAAGGCTTGGAGAATGATGTCCCGCCCTACCCAAGAATTCTTACGTCATAGGGGAACTCATGGATAAGCTTTGTGAGGGCCTTTACCTAACCAAATACCTAATATTACTTAGGAGGAACAAAGTAATTCTCAAAAACTAGTTTATGAAAGAAATCAAAAGAAGTGTCAACATCGTCATAATGTGTATTTAGGAGATTTTCCTTGGGCTGAGGAGTGTCTTCAAATATATTTTAGCCAAGAACTTGATCGGGTGAGCCATCGGGGTAGTAAGACGAGATGAGGTGTAGTACAGTGTAGTCAGGGAATCTGTTTCGGGTATAGAGGGCCATAGGTTTGAATCTTGTCGCATTGATGTGATGCTGGAGTCAACAAATACTCAAATACGACATCCATGAAGGAAAGACTAGGCTTCTAAAATGTTCCGTACCCCTACCTCGTCTCCTTCCTTCCAATGCAGTTCCATAGATATATAGTTTTTCATTAAAATAATAATTTGGGAGGTTCAAAAAAGCAACCCAACTCCACTAGAAAAGTTTGAAAAAGGGCACCCCTACTATACCCCTAAACTTATTTACAAGTTAGCACCTTAGGGCTTTCATGCCTTGCGCTACTACTGGACAGGGAACAAGAGATAACGGAATGCTACAAATAAATCATCTTCTGTGCCTGAGGGGGATCAATTGTTCACATAACTGCTATTGTCACCATATCTAGTTTTGGAGGAAATTGATCAAAGTCAAGGCTTGATTAGTAAAGGGTAGGCATACTATTGCTCTTACCATATTTATTCTTCATGACTAGCATGGTTGAACTCATCAAGGGCAGGGTGCCTAACATCGATTAAGGGGGGATAGTCTGAACCTATCTTCTGTAAAAATATTTATAATTTTTTTTTGTTAACAATATTTATAAAAAGTACTCCAATATAAACATCCATAAAGGATAGACTGGGCTTCTAAAAGGTTCTGTACCCCTACCTCGTCTCCTTCTAGTGAAGTTCCATAGGTATATAGTTTTTCAGTAAAATAATAATTTGGGAGGTTCAAAAAAGCAACACGACTCCACTAGAAAAGTTTGAAAAAAGGGCACCCCTATTATACCCCTAAACTTATCTACAATCTAGTGCCTTAGGGCTTTCATGCCTTGCGCTACAACGGGACATGGAATAAGAGATAGCGGAATGCTACAAATAAATCATCTTCTGTGCCTAAGGGGGATCAATTATTCGCGTAACTGTTGTTGTCGTTATATCTGGTTTTGGAGGAAATTGATAAAAGTCAAGGCTTGATTAGTAAAGGGTAGACATCCTATTGCTCTTTTCGCATTTTTTCTTCATGACTAGCATGGTTGAACTCATCCAGGGCAGGGTGCCTAACATTGAGTAAGAGGGGGATAGTCTGAACCTTATCTTATGTAAAAATATTTATAAAAAATTTGTTAGCAATACTTATAAAAAATACTCCAATCTGAACATCCATCAAGGAGCGACTAGGCTTCTAAAAGGTTTTGTACCCCTACCTTGTCTCCTTCTAGTGCAGTTCCATAGATATAGTAGTTTTTTTATTAAAATAATAATTTAGGAGGTTCAAAAAAGAAACCCAACTCAGCAAGAAAACTTTGAAAAAGGAGCACCCTCTACTATACCGCTAAACTTAACTACAAGCTAGTGCCTTAAGGCTTTCACACCTTACGCTATTACTGGATAGGGAACGAGAGATAGCGCAATGCTACAAATAAATCATATTCTGTGCCTGAGGGGGATCAATTGTTTATGTAATTGTTGTTGTCACTATATTTGCTTTTGGAGAAAATTGATCAACGTCAAGGCTTGATTAGTAAAGGGTGAGCATACTATTACTCTTTCCGCATTTATTCATGACTAGCATGGTTAAAATCATCCAGGGTAGGGTGGCTAACATCGATTAAGGAGGGATAGTCTGCATCTTATCTTTTATAAAAATATTGATAAAATTTTTATAACAATATTTTTTAAAATAATAGACCCTTTATCCATTTGTTATTACAATTCCATGACATGGATACTCTTTTCCTTCTTCTTATTTGTGTTGTAGCTATGTGAAAAATCTAGTATTTTTATTTCCCTTGGCAAGACACTGAATCCTATATTTCTGGTACTAATGTATCTCTTCTTGTTTTAAGATAAGATTATATTCTTCCAGAAGATTTCTTTTGAGGTAGTCCAAATTAGTTGAAAAGTGTTGGTATTAAGTGGATTGAATACATTTTATCCTAGCTTTTGTTATTGTTTTCTTTTAAACAGGTTGCCAAAAGTATTTTTTTTTTCCAATCTTTATGGTCTTCTTCAAACATTTTGAGTTTATCCAACATGTTTACTCTTCTATCTTCCCATGTACGTTCAATAAAGTTTGGATGGGCTAACCATTTGGATTCAAATCTAAATGGTTTATTTTTAATAGTTTTCACAATCCCACAAGTATAAATTAAAAGAGGACAATTATCAGCCTACATATGGGGTAAGTTTTCCTTCTGGGCCCTTGGGAAGTTGTGATACTAATCATCATTGTCTTGGTCCCTTTCAAACCTCTTGGACACTTTGATTTTATTTTTGTTCATGTGATACCAATTCATTTTAGAACCACTGGAACTCAAGCCATTCAAACCACAATCTTTGATATTTTTATCGAATTTTATTATCCTTGATATGTGATTTGAACTACTGGAACTGAACTTCTCGCTCATCACCTCAACAATGTTGAAATAACATACTATAAGCCAAATTCGATTGTCATTGAAAGCCAGATTATTGAGATAATGCCAAAGATCTACTTTCTCTATGTCTCTTTAGGATTTGGGCTTTCACAAACAATAACATACCCCGAATTTTGAAACAGCTGAAGCAGAGCAAAGGAAGAAGAGGAAAAAAAAGTTTCATTTCTCCCTCTCGAAATCTTCAAAATCCATTCATTTTCAAAAATTAGATTTTAGGGGCTTTTCTAGGTGCCAGTTTTGAAAACATTCTTTAGGTCGGGATTTTGTTTGAAAAAGGAGTCGCCAGCTAGTATGAGGTTAAATAGGGTGCTAGGTCACCGGAATTTTAGAAAATTATTTTTTGTTTTTAAATGGTAGAGGTTTTCAATCAGAACAATTGGTCTTTTACTAGAGATTTCTTTATGTATGGTGGTCTGAAGACGGTACCTAAGTCTGAATAGATGTTCACATTTAAACAGATTCCAAGTAATTTCCTTTGGTTTTGTTTAACAAAATAATTCTCATTTCTTATGTCTTTGTTTTTTTTATTTTATGCATTTTTAAGGAAAGAAAGTAAAGTTAACTATTTATCAGTAGCAATAGATAAAACATATGAAAATGAAAATATTTTTTATAATTTGTATGTCGACTGAACCTTGTAATGGCTATCTATGTATCATGATTTTCATGAGGAATTAGGTCAAAACATAGTTTATTGTTGCAAGATGACACTGATTTGTTTTGATTTAGTTTGAGACAAGGACATGAATCATACAATGATATGTGGATAATACCTTTGATTTTGTCAAGAACACTCTAACTGAACTCACTTGCTTAGGCAAGTTTAGTGTTTATGTTTAGGTTATTAAGTTAAAAAGGAAAGAAAATATATAGTATATATGTTAGTCCTACTCGTAACTAAGAAAAATAGAAATGTTTCTGAAGAAGGTGTACACATATCCCTGAAGGAATATATGGTGCCAATTTCCGAGCCTGAAGACTTAATGTTAGGCTGTGAACTAGATGATTGTAGTAAAATAAACTCAGTTATTAACAGTTTGTGGTCAGCATTCAATTAATTAGAGGTTTGATTTGAGTGTTTTAGAGTTCGGTTTCATGTGTTCTTGAGAGAATCAAAGATGATATGCACAACTCATAGTGTGATAGATGTTTTTGTACTGTTCTTCACACGTTCTTGACATATTTTTGGATATTTTTGACATGAATTTGACATGTTTTCGTCGTTTTGACTTGATTACTTGATATATGTGTAATACCCCCAAAAATTTATATTTCGGAAAATAATATTTTATAGTTAAATATTCTTGGGGTTATTTTGATATATCTTAAAAATCTTGAGGTAAAGATGAATATTTTATAATTTTGGGGGCACACGTATAATTTTAGGGTTTGATGATAATATTATAAAACATATGGGGGTGTTAGTATAATTAGTATAAGAAAAAAAAATATTATACAGTAAATCCATTGTGTGGAAAACGTGAGGGGGAGAGGAAGATCAAGAAAAAAAGAAAAACCCATTTATTATATTTCCCTCTGAACCTTCATGAACCTAAGGGAAGAAAAGAGGAGAAAAGAGAGAAAGGGGATATCGTTCAAGAGAGGAAGAGAGAAGAAAAAAGGGCTTAGGGGTTTAGATCAAGAAATTGAGGAGATCTATGGGTGAAATCAACTCTTGGAGGAATGATGAACTCATATTTGATGAGTTTCAAAAACTCTAAAAATTACAATTGAAGTTCTAGCATGATTTCTCATAGATCTAAGGGTTAAGATGCAAAATTAACCTATTAAAACTTGAATATGTCATGTGCGAGTTGGTTAGGTCGAATTTGACTTGAGATTTGGCAAAATAAATATGTATAAAAATCTGATTTTTACTTTCTTTATGAGATTTGGAGCTTAAACCTTGTTTTTTTGGTTTTAAGAGACGAAATCCAAGGAAAAAACCATGATGTACATGAACTCTAGTTGAATTAGAATGGTTGTATGATAGTTTGGGATGAAATCTAAGTCTTAGAAGAGCAAAACAAATGTGGTATAGTAGCTTTGGGTATCAAAGAAACTAAAGAACCGAAATTACGAAGTGCAAATTTTGCATTTCGTTTCCCCGAGCAACCTAACTTTAAAAATTCATATCAATTCGTAGAAAAATTAAAAAAATATGAAAGTTGATGGAATGCAGTCTCGTAATGTTTTGATAGCTTTATTGCTAAACTTTGAAAAATCATAATTAAATGTAGAAAAATTAAAATTTGGTGATTCAAAGTGTGTTTTAAACATTGGGATGTTTACTTTCATAGAGAAATGTAAGAAGAACAGAAACAAATTTTAAATAGTGGTAAAATGAGCGAGAAAACTGATTGTTCACAGTAAATGGCTCTCACGCATGCAATACCCCCTTAAGAAATATTGGGATATTAAGGGTATGCGCATAAAGTGATGATATTAATAAAGAGGATGTTTAATTTTTCTTCTAGCAGTTGGGTGAGCTGAAATAGAACGACTCGAGATTTCTAGGTGGCTACTTGCATCTTGAGGTAGGGAATTTTATCTTTTCTCTTATGTGTTGGCCAGGGTTTTGGCAGCAATTATCCCGTGGCGGAGGCCCGGGTGTGTGTCAAGTCATAGTCGAATGCTGTGGGCGCTTGTGTGTGCTGAATACACTATAAGGTTAGGGTATATGCATTTCCTAACACCAATTGATTTTAAGATAAGTGGTTGCGCCTTAGGTCCTACAAGTGGTATCAAAACCAGGGTTACGGGTTTGATTCCCAGCGGGAGCAATTGCTGAGGGGGAGATTGTTGGCCAGGGTTTTGGCAACAATTGTCCTGTGGAGTAAGCTTGAGTGTGGGTTAAGTCACTGTTAAATGCCGTGGGCGCTTGTGTGTGCTGAATATACTATAAGGTTAGGGTATATGCATTTCCTAACATCAATTAGTTTTAGGATAAGTGGTTACGTCTGAGATCCTACACAACCGTTGTTGGGCTTGCAAAGGCCGAGTTGAGGAGGCGATTATCCATCCTAGGAGAGGAATGGTGAGGTGCCAACTAGTTAGAGTCATCAGAGACCTCCGAGGAACGAACCAGACCTAGTAGGCTTTGCCTAAGTAATGGTGGGCCAACGTCCCAGAGAGGAGTCCTTGCTCAGCCAAGAGGGAGGAGCTTGGCCAAGCCCAGATAAAAAATACCCCTATCAGATGGCATGGAACAAAAATGTTTAAAGTCTTTTAACCATTAATTAGTCGTAATTGTTTTTGGTTTTCATATAAGTTCTATGATGTTAATCTTTTAGTCTACATATTAAGTTTAAACTTAAGAGGAATATAATTGGAAGAACTGTCTTCAAGCACGCGTTTTTAAGTTAGAATAAATTATTAAGATGCTAAAAATTTACAATGCCAAACATTTTGTTCAGATAGTTTTGAATTGCATTTGAAAAATTATAATATGGCATTAGGTATATACTAGTAATATAAAAGTGTATATTTCCCAATGAATTTAGTTCATTGATGATGTTAAAAGGGTATATTCTCTATAAATATAAGGGTTAATTACTCTTTGTTATCTATGATTAGGCCTATTGCATTTTGTCTTCTTATATTATTTTCATCAGAACTTTGTCTCCCTCTACGTTTCGGATTAAAGTGCAACTATTAAAAATTTAATAGAATCAAGGGTAATTGTGTCATTTTTACTTTGAAATTAAGGGTAATTTGACATTAGGTATATGCCATTTACTTTCCCTTTCCTTTTGCACTAAACCAGATACTTCTCATGTCATTTGATAACTACCAATCACCCCCTAAAGTTTTACAAATCAAATCACTTACCTCCTATGTCAGTGAATAGTTGTTGACACAAAATTGTTATTGAAAAAAAAAAAAAATCCTCTTACTAATTTGACTTCAATTAAATGACATAAATGCCTCCTACTTAATTTAATTCATTGGACAAATATGCCCTTTGTTTCTCTTCCTCATTTTCTCTGCATGTCAGTTTTTTCCTCTAATTTTTTTCTTCATCTTGCTGATAGTACATTTCCAATTTTTTTTTTCACTTTTTCTAATTCAAGCACAAAAAAAAAAAAAAAAAAAAAGAAAAAAGAAAAGAAAAGAAAAGAAAAAGAAGAAGCACTTAAAGCCAAAGCATAAACCAGCCCAAAAACTGCAAGGATACCCATGATTGTGAGACTTGTTTTGGTCTTTGGTTTTCATGAATTTTCAATTTTGAAAAATGTTCAACATTTTGTTTTTTGGTTTATACCAATGACTTCCCATCTCTTTTAGCCTTATACCAGAAATCTCCCTTGTTATTTGACAAATACCAGTCAATTCCATTGACCAATATTTTTTTACTGAAAATACTATTTTATCCCTTAATTTTTATCAGATAATTATTTAATTAAAAATTATAATTAAAATTACCGATTTAGCCCTTTGTTTTTCATTTGCCCTAAACCTATTCAATATTTCATTGTGTTTGAGAGAGAGAGAGACGAAGGCCTACCTAGAGGCTGAAGGTCGGCGACGATTTGTCGTCGTCGAAGAAGAAGGAAGGATAAATGATCATCGATTCGTCGAGAGAGAGAGAGAGAGAGAGAGAGGGAGAGAGAGAGTGAGACGAAGAGACACCTGGAGGCTGAAGGTCGTCATCGTCTTAATCGAACTTCAAAAGAAAAAATTCTATTGTGAGAAAGAGAGATCGCCAGAGGTGTTGAAGGTTGTCGGCGATTGCTTGGTTTGGTCGTTATCGTCAAAGAGTGGAAACATCATTAGGTTGTCGGAGGATCATTGGAGGAAGATCGATTGTAGACATCAGTCCAGATCCGTCGTGACGGGGACGGATCTGGTCTCTCCATCCTAGATGCGTCACGGCGGCAAATGATAGTACTCCATTCTTATGTAGATCTTGGACTTGCTGGCCATCTTATAGAGATAGAGAAGAAAGCCTGTATAGCCTCACACCATTGGAGGAGAAAGAGAAGAAGGTTAAAGGGGAAGAACCTGTCGAAGTAGCAACTTAATTTTTTAGAGCGGCTTTCTACACAATTAATGGGGTTGTTTATGCCATTCAGGTGAAAATTCTTTCACATACTTATATGATCAAGGGCAAGTTGTCGTCAGTTCGTTTGCATTTGTACTCTGTTTAAGAGCGTAACACAATTTTTTTCTTCAGTTTTTGTTTATTTTTATCTTTTCTCATTATATTCTTCTTGTATCAAGTTTTTTGTTTAAAAATGTTATGTAGAATGTAATAGCAGAGAATGAATGCAAGGTTAAAAGTTAAGGGGTATATGCTATATGCTTTATGTTCCAAATGTAGGCAAATGAGTTTCTTGAAGAGCCAGAAGTGATGTCTTATGTTGTGGAACCTGATTTAAAACGCTTCAAATATGATCTCAAAATAATATGTGAAGTTGTCAAAATCTGTATTTATTTGAATCCGAAGAACAACAACAAAGCAACCGTGAATGAATTGTGCTCCATTTTAGGAGGAGGATCAATACATTGGTCTCAGTAGAGCTTTAGGCTTCATCTTTGGCATGGGCAGTGCTTGCACTTTTTTTTTCTTTTCCTTTTCTATTTCTTTTTGTTTGAATAAGTGCTGATTAGAGAAGTTTTGACTGTACTAGAGTGAATGAATAAAGTTTTGAATGAATTAGAGTAAATGAATGAAGATATTGTATTCTTGTTTGCTTTATAGTGTGAAAAAAATGGTGGGTTGGTTTGGTTTAGGAGACGTTTGGTTAGTTGTAGGTGTAGTGTCAAAGAAAACAGAAAGCGCAAATATGTCCAATACATTGAAATTAAGAAAGGGCATTTATGTGATTTTATTGAAGTTCAATGAGTTTGAGGGTATTTTTGTTAATAATAATGTTGTGTCAGCAACTATTCACTATCAGGGGAGGTAAGTGGTTTCAATTATGAAACTATAGAAGAATGATTGCTATTTGTCAAATGACAAGGGAGGTTTCTGGTATAAGGCCAAAAGACAAGGGAGGTTTTTGGTTATATATATATATATATAAGCATTTGAAACAGACAAGAATCCAAAAAATGAAGCTTACAAGGACTAGCTTTAAACCCAAAGAAAACAAACCCACAAAACCTATCCAAGCTAGCCGAAACGCAAAACCCAACTCAACTAGGAAATCACAAAGTAGAGATTCTAAGATTTTCTTCTAAGCTACCCGAAAGGCAAAAGAAGAGCAAATTTGCACAAGCAACAAACGAAAACTAAGGGTCCATTGGGTAACCATTTTGTTCTCATCCCATGAAATGAGATGGGAATGAGAATGAGATGGGATGAGATGAGAATTTTGTTTCATTCTTGGGAACAGAATCACATTTGGTAACGATATTTTTTTATTTATTTGGGAACAGAATTGCATTTGATAACGATTTTATCCAAAAAATCAAAAACAAATCCAACCACAATCAATAAATCAAGAACGAACCCAACCACAATCAAGAAATCCTACCACAATCAATAAATCAAGAACGAACCCTACCACAACCAAGAAATCAAGAACGAACCCAATCACAATCAAGAAACCCTACCACAATCAACAATTCAAGAATCAACCCTACTACAATCAAGAAACCCTATCTAGAAATCAAAATCGAAATCGAAACCAAAGAATTGAAATCGATCAGGAAAATCGAAATCGAAATCTGTTTCGATTTCGATTTTGAAACCCTATTTCATTTTCAAAATCGAAATCAAAATAGGAAATCAAAATCGATTTCTATTTCGAAATCCTATTTCAATTTCGAACCTTAGGGTTTCGATTTCGAAATCAAAATAGGATTTCAATTTCGATTTCGAAATCTAAACATGAAATCTAAATCGATTTCGATTTTTATTTCGAAATCGAATTGAAACCAACAAGGAGCAGACGACTCCATTGATGCATACGAACGAATGCGAAGACGAAGCATACGAACGAACATGAAGCAGATGAACAAAGACAAAGTAGACGAAGAAGAGAATGCCATTGATGCAGACGAAGAAGACGATGCCATACATTGGGAAGAACAAAGAAGAAGACGACGCCAATGTTAAAGAAAAACAAAGTAGAAAAATAAAAAATAAAAAAAATGAGAACGAAAAGTGAAGGTCACAAAGTTTGAAAGGGGGTCTCACTAACAATTGAAAATATAACCAGCATGTCCTTTTTAAGAAATAGAAATGGGATGGGAAAAAATAGGATCAATTTTTTTTTTGTTTCTCACCTATTAAGAAAAATGGGAATGGAATCTTGTTTTGGGAAGGGAGTGAGAAGGGAATGGGAACAGAAATAGGATTTACCAAACGCTATTCTCAAATAGAAATCCCAAAAATCTGGAATGGGAATGGAATGGGATAGGATGAGAACGGTAACCAAACGCCACCTGATTGAATACATAATGAAATTCCCAAACCGCTGCACTATGATGAAAATTCTGCAAAAGAAACAAAGTTTGCAACTCTATCAACAACCAACCCAAACTCAACCGCAAGGGAACAAAACCAACCCGCAACCACCAGACTATAGTGCATGAAGAGAACAAATGCATCCCTTAAGCCAACACGTACACGAAGAATCCCAATATTATAGAAAAATTTGCAGTAAATCCGAACAAATTGACCTGAAAGAGGGACATAACTACTACAGAAAATTTTGCAGCAAATCAAAGGCTTAATGGAATTTATCTGAGCAAAAGTCAACAGATCAAAGGCAACAACCGATTGAAAATTTATAGCATTTTAATTTTGGGATAAAGAAATCAAACATTATTTCTAGTATATGGGAACAACAGATCAGAGATCGGAGATTGGAGAAATAAAAATCAAACATTTACTTGCCATAACAACCGATTTCAGATTTCACAATCGAACGACTTATTCTCTGATGAACGGCTGAACATGGCTTTAGGCCTCTCTCTATCTCTCATTAGCTCCTCCACCCTATTCTATCATCTATGCTCTCTTTCTCTCTATCACACACTCACAGACAGAAACTGTATATATTGGCTGGATTTTGAAATTCATGGTTCTTTTTTTTCAAGGTGACTTGAGGGTTGATTTTCTTGAGTTTTTGTTCTTGAAATTGAACACTAAACAGTGATATTGGCTATTTAGAAAAAATAAATAAATAGAACGGTGATTTTTTTTGTTGCTAGAAATTGAACAGTAAAGAGATCTCACATTACTGTAAATGTGTTGAAGTATTGTTTTTGTTATTGACTCTCTTTTCAATTATCCCAAGACTTTTCCTTTTGTTCTTTGTGGTTTGTCCTTGTGGACAAGTATGGGAGTGGTTGAAATGTTTGGCTTTTTTTTTTCATTCACGTGGTTTAGTTGAGAAGGAAGAACAAATGCATTTATTTTGTCTTTTTGACATTTGTTGTGAAAATAAAAGTTGCCAACTTTGAAGAAAGGAGTCGACCACTTTAAAATGAAAGAAATCATGATTTTCTCTCCTCCTTCTGCTATAAAATGGCAGAGGTTCTACCTTGCTCATTTAGAAGAGTGAATACTTCTCAAGAGGTGTATTTAAAATTCTATACAAGAATTTTGTATGCCCATACTCAAAAGAGAGTATATTTGTTATGAGAGATTTGAGGAGATTTTGTTGTAAGTTCTTGAGTTCAAGAACTTGTCTCTTTTTGTATAATTTTCTTCATATTAGGGAAATTATTTGTTGTTCTTCGCCCGTGGAGTTGGCAAGTTGTGCCGAACCACATTATATCTTGTGTCACTTTTGTTTTTATCACTACTTCTGCATATTCTCTATTTTCATATTTTTTTTCGCCTCTAAACCCAACAAGTGGTATTAGAGCCTAAGGTTCAATGGTTTCCGCGATATATGAAATAGAGAAGTATAATGGAAAGAATGGCTTCGGTTTGTGGCATATCAAAATACGCGCACTTTTGCGACAATAATGCTTGGCAAAATTTTTGGATGCAGATGAGGCATCCAAGTTATCCAAGGAGCATGCAGCAGAGATGGAAGAAAAAGCACATAATGCAATTCAACTATCTCTTGTAGATGTAGTGCTTGGGAAGGTTGCAAACGAAGAAACGACTAAGGGGCTATGGGACAAGCTAGAAAGCTTGTATATGACAAAATCTCTCACAAATCGGTTGTATTTAAAGCAACGGTTGTACACTCTTAGGATGGAGGCGGGTATGTCCATACACCAACACCTTGATAATTTTAATCGAATTATCATGAATTTGAAGAATATTGACGTCAAGGTTGACGAGGAGGACCAAGCTCTTATCATTTTGTGTTCACTACCAATCTTGTATGATTCATTTCTTAATTCCATGTTATATGGACGAGATTCAATTTTCTTTACTGATGTTAAGGCATCCTTAAACTCGAAAGAGTTGGGGATTAAGTTGAATGGCGAAGGTAGTGATGATCAGGCGGCAGGCCTGTTCGTTAAAGAGAAGAAAGGTTCCGAGAAAGACGGCGGTAAATCGAAGAAAAATGTTAAGCGTTATTATTGTCACTAGTTTCGGCATTACAAGACGGAGTGCCCTAAGCTCAAAAAACGCGATGGTCAAGAGACAGATATAGAGGCGAATATTGGTGTGAGTAAAGATTCACAATTTGTTCTTTCTATTACAGCTCGACAAATTTGCTCCAAAGATGAGTGAATTTTAGATTCGGGTTATTCCTATCATGTGTCCCTTAATAGGGATGCGTTTACCACCTATGATTCGGTTAATGGTGACACAGTTTTGATGGGTAACGGTACTTCCTGCAAGATTGTTGGGATAGGCTCAGTCTAGATTCAGTTAAATGACGGAGCTCTTAGAACATTGACGGGTGTCCGTTATGTGCCAGATTTGCAGAAGAGTCTCGTGTCCTTGAGCAGTTTGGAGTCTAAAGGCAGCAGGTTTTTCGCTAAATGTGAAGTTTTAAAGTGAGCAGAGTTTTCGTAACAATGATGACAGGAAAAAAGATTGGCGACCTTTATGTTCTTCAAAGTGGTACAGTTGGTACTACAGGTGCTTTAGGGTCTCAGAAGTAGGTGGAGCTTCGGATGAGATAATTTGGTAGAGTACGCGTTCGTACTTCATTTTAGTCCATGGAAGAGAATTTTCAAAGAAGACAGATTGATCGTTCTCAGATGAAAAACACAGATTTGTGAAGCACTTATTGTGGCAGAAAATATGAGGTTCCATATTCTAGATTTGTAAAAATAAGTAAGTCTGTCCAACGGATTTTGTTACATCGAGTTGATGTTTGGGGACAAGTTCAAAAGAGATCTTGAACTTGGATGGAGTTAATCTCTAAAATTGAGATTTTGTTGGAAAAGACAGTATGAGGAAGAATGTCCTTATATATGAAAAAAATTTTATTTGGTTGAAAATCTCGCCAAGGTGGCGATTATTGGTGGATTGGATCTCTTTTCAACCACCCCAAGACTTTTCTTTTTGTCTTTTGTGGTTTGTCCTTGTGGACAAGTATGGGAGTGATTGAAATGTTTGGCCTTTGTTTTTTCATTCACGTGGTTTAGTTGAGAAGGGAGAACAAATGTATTTATTTTGTCTTTTTGACTTTTGTTGTGAAAAGGAAAGTTGCCAACTTTGAAGAAAGGAGCCGACCATTTTAAAAGGAAGGAAATCATGATTTTCTCTCCTCTCTCATCTATAAAATGGCAGAGGTTCTGCCATTCTCATGTAGAAGAGTGAATACTTCTCAAGAGGTGTACTAGAATTTTGTGTGCCTATACTCAAAAGAGAGTGTATTTGTTAAGAGAGATTTTGAGAGATTTTGTTGTTCGTTCTTGAGTTTAAGAACTTATCTCATTTTGTGTAATTTTCTTCATATTAGTGAAACCATTCGTTGTTCTTTACCGTGGAGTAGGCAAATTGTGCCGAACTACATTATATCTTGTGTCACTTTTGTATTTATCAAACTTTCAAGATGTGTCTGTTTTAAAAATATAATTGGTTAAATTGCACTTATACTCCCAAGAGTCCAATATATATATTCTTGACACAAAGTTTCAAGGTGTCCAAGATACACTTTCGATCGATTGAAAATTTCTGAACTTTTTCTAAATCCTTCCACCCACAATTCTCTGTTCCTATATTGGAATGATGAATAACATAAAACATCCATCTCTCTTTAAATATTAATTAAAGATGATTTTGGGTTATTCTAAACATAAAAAATGAACTTATGAGATGAAATTTTTCCGTACACTTATAACTTGACTATATGTCATTTTCATAATCAATGTGAGATAAGGTGAATAAATTTTTCTGACAGACAATAATTTTGGATCGGTTAACTCTCTAACAGTCCCTCCTTTTGTGGTTGTTAGGCGAATATATTTTAACCCAAATTAAGATACCATCTTGGACTTTTCTCAACTCCAAAAATTAGTTTATTAGGTGAGATTTTTATTTATATAACTGAATCATCAATCCCATTCACAACTAATATAGAATAAACCAAACAAAAATTAAAAGAAAGAAGTTCGATCAGATTATTTTATTTAGAAATATGACAAAGGAAATAAAGGTATACATATATCAAGCAATGATCTTTATTATAACATATGATTTCACTTCTCATGAGGGGAGATGCGGATCGGAAGGCCATCCACCGGAACTGGAGTGGCGTGGAAAACAATTTTCTCGTCCATAACCGCCCTCTCCATATTGAATTTCTTCACCACATTGTGCATGAATGTGAGCACCATTAGACGAGCGAACTCTTTTCCGGGGCAGGAATGGCGTCCACTTCCAAATGGTAAGAAAGCGTAGGGTGCAGGACCGCTTCCTTCATATCTCGAAGGATCAAATTCTTCTGGATTTGGAAAATATTTTGGGTCCTTGTTGGTTGAATAAAAGCTCCAAAATACCTGGATTGAATATTATTATTATTATTATTATTGATGATCAATAAAGTCATAATTCAATTCTTGAGAGTCTGTAAGTTATTGATTTTGAAAGTGGGTAATTCTATATGCATATTTTTTTAAGATATAAAAATCATAATTTTTTAAAAAAATACATATTAATAATTCTAAAATTAATATTTTATACTTATTTAAAATAACTCTATCATATTTATATCCTTAAAAACAAGCACCCCTCTAATTACCCTTCTTCCCTTCCTCTCCCCCGGTGGTTACTTTGTATAAAAATCGAGATTCACTTTCAAACATGATATTTTATTTTCTTCTCATCGCTTTCTGAAATTTCTGCTTAATTGTCCAATTTTTGTCCAATTACAGTAGGGGTGTCCTGTAAGATTTTTTTTTTTTTTTTTTGGGGTTAATTGCCTTTTACCTCCCTCTCCCTCTATTTTGTGTAATTATCACTTTGTTCCCCACATCAAAAAACTACATTTTACCTATTTCTATCTTTTAACAAAGTGAGAAACTAGATTTTTTCTATTTAAAATAATGAAATACACTTAAAAATAGATGAAATTAAAAATTTCATCCAATTTTTAGATGAAATAGATAAAATTGTCCCTTTATTTTAATTTTACATTATTTTAAAAATATATATATGATAAAAAAATTTAAATCACATAAAGGGACAATTTCAACTATTTCATCTCAAAATTGGATGAAAAATTTAATTCCATCTTTATTAAAAAATAGAAGTAAAATGTAATTTTCTAAAGTAGAGAGAGTAAAGTGATAATTGGATAAAGTAAAAAAGGTAAAAGGTAATTTACCGTTTATTTATTTAGTTTTTCGGTGGAGAGATGCCCGAAGTCCGTAATCTCCAATATAAATTTTGGTATTTTTAGTTAGAATTAAAAATTAAGTACAAATATTAATCTTAAAGTGGCAGTATAATGTAATTCCATACTGAGGTGCAAAGTGTAACTAGATACATATAATAAGAGTATTTTAGAGTTGACTATGAGATTAGATCACCAATTTGGCAGCCTAGAACTCCCAAACTTTGGAGTTCCCTTCAAATGTCCCCCTAAATCTCCTTTTGCTGGCCTACGGCCTTTAAAAAAATAAATTAAAAATATGTAATTCAATTACTTTATTTATCCATTAAATGATTAGTACATATATCCCTGTAATTTTTATTTTACACTTTTATCTATTTCCCTTCTTTCTCTCCACTTTCTTCTCAAGTGAGTACCACCACCTGACAATCGTTCGGCAGCAACAGACTTTTTTCTTTTTTTCGATATAATTTTTTTTTTTTTTAAGTTATAAGTTCAAAATCATATAGATATTTTTTTTTCCCTAAAAATTTGGGCGTACATTTAAGAAAAAGGTGTATACATATAGAATTACCCAATTAAAATGATTATCTTTTATTACCCTTCAAAATGTCTTTGTTTGTTTACCTTGGACCCTTTTGGAATGCTAAAACCAGCAAATGTGAAGTCAGTTACGGCCTCCCTAAAACTTCCTTGAAATGGTGGTACTAGCCTCAATGCCTCGCAAGCCACGTTCCAAGAATACTTCATCTGTTGAATGTCGTTCCAATTCAACAACTCATCTGGACCTTTTGATTTTGCAATTTCCATTTGTTCTGCAACAAATCCATAATCAATGTTGAGGTAACCATAAATCATTTTAATTAAACCACCCTCACCCTCAGGTTTTTATTCAAGTATGCTAATTCCATTTTCTAATCAGATCAAAATGAAAAGAAAGTGAACTTCAAGGTATAAATGTTTTACTTCTTATATTATAAAGATCAATTGAATACCCACTCCAAACTTAAGTGTCGAAAGTGCAATTGTCCATAAAGTATAAAAGATATTTGTTATTTTATATTTTTATTGGAATAAACACACGTTCTTTATTTAATTTAAAAACTATAGAAAACCGCTTCCAACTATATTAGGGTTAACATTTGGCATCCTTAGAGTTTGATCATTATCTCATATAGGTCCCTATAATTTTAGTTCGAACACAACGCATATTAAAGTTTCCTAATTATTCCATTAGATATTTATCACTTACCTCCCTTGTCCTTTTCCCCAAAACTATTAACCTCCCTCTTTACCAATTTCTTGATATGAATGTCATTATCTTATTTTAAAAAATATATTTTTTTATTCTTTTATTTTTTTGAAAATTCAATAATACCACTAATTTTTTTTTTTTAAATATATATTTTTTTACCCTTAATTTTTTAAACAATGACATTTAATCCCCACTCCACCCTCCCACCGCCACCACCCCCTACCCCCATCCACCACCACAACCCCCACATTGTTGGAATCCTCTTCTCCTTCTTCTTTCTCTTTCCTCTTCTTCCTTCTTCATCTTGGTTTTTTTCTTCCTCCCTTTTCTTTCTCTTCTTCATTGTTCTTCTTCTTTCTCTCCCTCTTCAGATTCGTCCATGGATCTATGCTCGCCGGCACATATACAATATGGATCTGAGCTCACACAAATCCACTGAGAATCTAGAGAGGGAGATAGAGGGAGAAAGAAGAAGGAAGAAGAAGAAGAGAGAAGATTTAGGCAAGGCTAGGAGCTAGGAGCTAGGAGAGGAGGGTAAGGTTTTTTTAATTTATTAAAAATAAAGGGGTGAAAAAATATATTTTTTTTTTAAAAAAAAAATGTTATTGTAAAAAGATAAAAAGGATACATATAAAAAAAACTTAAAAGGAATATTTATATAATTTAATTTTTAATTATTCAATTATTTTAAAATTGTTATGAGTAAACTTATCATTACAATATTTGTTTTTTATTAATTTCTAATTTATAGACAACTAAATGGTATTTAACTAAAATGACAAAGAAGTTATCGATATTTTTCAAATGATAGGCAAAATTTATAATTTTTGCTCATGGCCCTAACTCATTATACTTCGAATTATTATGTTACTCTTATTTCAATTTAATTAGGCAGGGTAAACAGTCATTTGTAAAACACCTGAACATTTTTAAATCCCCCCCTTCCCGAGGTTATCCTCCCCACCCTGCCAAATATTTTTTTAAAATTTTAAGATTGCAGTTGGATTTACCTTTGAAAACCTTACTATAAACATTGGGAAGCTCAGCGAGATACTTCATCACGAACGTGATGGCAGTGCTCGTCGTGTCGAAGCTCCCCACTAATAGTCCGATAATATTGTTCGACATCACCATGTCGCTCAACAATTGCCCATTCTCATCGGTCACCATTAGCATCTTCGACAACAGATCTTGTCCGATCATCGTCGTATCCCCCTTATTCTCAATTACCTCTACTTTCCTCCGCCTGATGATCTTCAAAAGCTCGTCTCGGACCAATTTACCTGCCTTAATGGCCCGGTTGTACGCCGTTCCTGGCAAATTGATTGGCATGGTGGACATCCCGGAGGTGACGAGCTTGAACGGACCCGCCAACGCCTTTAAGTCATCCGGATCATCGACGTTCATAAACAATCGGCAGGTCAACGCGAAGGTGTATTTCTTCACTAGTGGATACACTTTTACTTCTGAATTGGGAGCCCATTCACTCTCTAGGTGTTCACAAGCCATGGAATCCATGATGGGAATGTAGTGTTTCAGGACTTCTGGCTTGAAATTTTCGTGGAGGTAGTTTTTCAATAATGGGGCCACTTCTTCCATCGAATTACCTTCGAAAGACGGAAAAATTAGGACTTTCTTAAGCGATTCTGGCCACCAGGAGGTGAAGATCTTGTAGTTCGTCAAAAGGAATTTGTTCCCTTTAGGACCGCAGAAAACCACCATTTTCTTGCCCATTAGAAAGGTTTGGAAGATCTCTGGGGAAAATTTCTTCATTCGTTCCGAGAGGAATTTCTGGGGGCCTGATACGGCGAAAGCCAAGCCTTCTCCAATGAGCGACCATCTTCCGGCGCCAGGTGGACCCTGCGGGACGGCAGATTTGGGCCTTTGGAGAAAGAAGATGAGAAAAAAAGAGAGAGCAACAGCTAGAACGGAGAGGAGGTTGGCGAAGGAGTAAGCTTCCATTTTTTTTGTTCTCGGATTTGTTAAGAAGAAGAATGATGTTGGGAAACTTATTCACTCGATCATTATATAGAGGATTTCAACGGTAGCCCTAGCTTGGGAGCATGAATATACAGTAGGAGGCATTATGCATGTATAAATAAATATTAGGGAAAATGACAGAAGTCGGCGCCCCATTAAGAGACTTAATTTACCCAATATTTTTTATTGAACTAAATAAAACTCAAATTCGAATTAATTATTCATTTTAATCCTAATTTCAAATAGAGGGTATATACTCCCTTGATTTGAGATAATATTAAATAGATCTCTTATATTTCTCAAAAAACTTCCCTTCAACTTTGTCCGTTAAAAAAGTGTTAGCAATCTAGTGATGTCATCAAAAAATATATATGAAATTCCAAAACTAACCACATAGTTTTTATTATGTATTTTTAAAAATAAAATTCAATATTCTCTCCCTATTTTTTTTTTTGTAAGAAAGATTTTTTTAATAGTAAGGATAAGGATCTCCCTTACTACATACGAAAAAATTGACATGGAACTTGTGACACTTCGCAACACCCCGCAAATCAAAGTACAACTCATTGCCATACAAAAAGTGAAACCAAGCCTTAAAAAAAGACATATTTGAGATAGACAATCTCTCAAGGATACCCAAAGACTTGGTTCCGAAACCACCTAGCCAAAAACTTTACAACCATTAGAAATATAGTGACTCTAAGGAAATTCTTGCCTTCCGTCTTGAAGCGAAATTTGGTTTTCAACCTGAAATCAACTCAATACACTAGAGGATTTTCGTCAGTAGACGTCTTTCGTTCAGCCCAATGGGTTTAGACTTCTCATTCCCTACATCATCTTCAAATTTGTTGATGTTCACTAGTTAACAACAAACAACCCCGGTTACACACCTTACTGTGAATTGCCCCATGACTATCTTTCAACTCAACTCTCTTTCCCTTAGTTTAAGTTCTTGCAAAACAATACACTGCGGGTAGGCCTGTTGTTTCTACATCTCTGTTGTGAGAATTAGTTGAGGGTTTGTAAGTAGAATTTAGCAGAGTGGTAGTTAGGAAAAAATATATGTACCTGGTTAGACTCAATTGTCGATATTTATAGGTGTGGGGGACTTATTCAAAAAGTCTTCTTAGGATCTCGGCCTGTCGCCAGTGTCATGGCGTTATTGGCATTATATGGGAGGAAAAAGTCGTTATTGAGCAGTTATGACTCTTTCCTGAATGAACCCTAAATTCGATTCAAATCAATTCAAACAAATCAATCCAAATCACTACCGCTTTCGTCGGCGACGACGACGACAACGACGACACTTCTTCTTCTTCCCCTTTTTGGAACGCGATTTTCGGCTCGAGTATATCTTTTATGTCGGTCAAATGCCACAAATAAACAATTACTCCAGAATGAAAATTAGTGTGAGATGAAGTTCAATAACAGATCAATTATAATATTCATCTAGTTCGTATCCCAATATTCGTTCATTCGTACTAATCTCAAAAAGAAAATTCAACAAATTAAGAAATAGATCGATTGATAACAGAAGAACACTGCGATATTCACAAGATCTAAAAATTTTGAAATATTTTGACAGAGATAACAGATTTACACGTAAACTCACTTCCATAAACATACAAATGTAATAAGCAAGGGTTAACATATAGATCTGAGCATGTAAAACCACGACGAATTCCTTGAGATTCGAGCGCGGAAGACGACGACTGGTTAGCGATGATTTCGCCGGAAAATCAAATGGCTATTACCCTCTGCATTTGCTCGGAGAAGTCGCCGCCGACATAATTTCGTACAGTGGAAACGAATTGAAGTCATCAAGGAGGCTTCTAAACCGGAAGTCTAAGAGGAGGTGAAGGTGACCATTGATCGGAAGATTGCGAGAGGGAGAGGAAGATTGGAGAGTTGTCTGTAGTGCTGTATATAAGGAAGGGTAAAATAGGTAAATTAAAAAAATTAGGATTTTTTTGGTAACAAGTACTGTATTTCATAGGACTATTTTGTGCAAAATAAAACTAGAGGGACTATCTTGTAAATTTAACTTTTTAGGGAGACTATTGGATTTTTTTTCCTTAATATAATATGGCACCATTCCACTTTGATCAACGCATCAACAATTACTTCGGCCGCCACGCCCCATTGTTGACAGACACCAATGAGTCACTACAGCCGACGGGTTTGTTGATTGAAGTTTTCACCACGTGGTTGAAAAAATTGGAAAACCAGCCGACAAAGTAGAACTATACTGACACAAACAGCACGGAGAGCGCAGAGAGGGAGGAAAGAGTTTTATTTTTTACCAACAGAAACAGCACAGAGGAGAGAGAGCGCAGAGAGAGAGAGCAGAAAAGTGAGGACCAAATTAAATTTTTACATTTTACACCCCCTAAATTTTGACCATTATTTTATTTACTTTTTACTCTTTTTTCCTAATTTCCTTTTTTTATAAAAAATACTTTTTTTGTTGGTTAATTTTAATTTATTTGATTATTGTAATTTTAATTTAAAAGTGAGGCCAAAAGGTCGATCGAATAAGTTAAACGTTTAACTAGTTAAAACAGTGAGATAAAAAATTCTAAAAACTAATCAAGTCGGTCGACCGACTTGACAAATCAATCAACCGTTGAAAATAGTAGGTTTGAATTGGATGTCTTGATCTAACCTGTCAACTGAATGGGACATCCTCTCACGACCAAATTAAATTTTTATTTGAATTCAATTGAAAGTATTTTTTTTTTCTTTTTTCAATTGAAGTAAAAATATTTTTTTTTTATCTTTTTTGAATTGATGTAAAAATATTTTTAAAATAACACACATATATATACACTAGAGGTCAAAATAAAATAAATATATATTTAAAATGCCGGTTATGTAGTCGGTTATGCGATTCGGTTTCACAGTTACTTCAATTTTTAATTCTAAAACCATTTAATCGGTTTCAAAATCGAACAGTTCGGATCAGTTTGATTTGGTTATCTTTCTAATATTTTTTTTTTTTTTTACTTTAATTGAAAAAAGATAAAAAAACATTTTTACTTCAATTAAAAAAAGATAATTTTTTATTTTTATTTTTATTTTCAATTGAATTTAAATAAAAATTTAATTTGATCGAGACAGGATGCCCCATTCGGTTGGCAGGTTAGATCAAGATATGTAATTCAAACCTACTATTTTTAACGCTTGATTGATTTGTCAAGTCGGTCGACCAACCTTGATTAGTTTTCAGAATTTTTTATTTCACTGTTTTAACCAGTTAAACGTTTGACTTATTCGATCGATCTTTTGACTTTATTTTTAAATTAAAATTACAACAATTAAAGAAATTAAAATTAAAGAACAAAAAAAGTATTTTTTATAAAAAAACGAAATTAGGAAAAAAGAGTAAAAAGTAAAAGTAAATAAAATAATGGTCAAAATTTAGGGGTGTAAAATGTAAAAAATTAATTTGGTCCTCACTTTTCTGCTCTCTCTCCTCTCTCTGCTGTTTCTGTCAGAAAAAAAGAAAACTCTTTCCCCTCTCTGCACTCTCTCTGCTGTTTGTGTTGGAAAAACAAAAATAAAAATTGAACCTTGTTTCCGGCGTTGTGAACGCCGGGACAAAAAAAATAAAAAAAATAAAATAAAATTGAAACGGTCCCGGTGTTGAAATGGCGGGACCAAACTGGTTTCTCCTTTCGCAATACCGGGATATTCGGATTTAGTAAATAAGATTAAACTCGCGTGCTGTCTTGATCTTTTTTAAAAAAAATATTTGTTATGTAAAGAACTCCAAAAACCAATGTCCTAACATACCCTTCGAACACGGAAAATTTGAACATGGAGATGTCCAATTTTCTCTTTAATCGCCTCTATCGGATACGAGAGATTCGGATTTTTTTTTTTAAAAAAAATGGTAAAATTAGGCATAACCGTAAGGAGTCATATAATTTGCACGGCTAAATTGCATTTTGTGACCCTAAAGTTCCGTTATATTTGTATGTTGCTATTTATATTTGTGACCCATTTTTCCTCAATATTTTTGTGTTTTCGGCCTAATAAGCTCAATTGAACCATACAACCATTTTTATTTTGAGAAAATTAATATTGGGACTTGCAATTGGGAGGCATACACTAGAATATTAAAATGATAAATCGCACTTTACACCTTTGAGTTTGGTGTTTTACTTAACTTTGGTCATGGATTAAATAATATCCAAATAATCCAAGTTCAAATGTCATATTTGGGTCATGGATTATATGAAATTCCCAAACTAACCACATAGTATTTAGTAGGAGTGATCATGGGCCTGACCAGACTTTGCATAGGCCACATAATATTTAGTAGGAGTGGTCACGGGCTTGACCAAACTTTGCATAGGCCACATAATATTTAGTAGGGGTGGTCATGGGCCGGACCGGGCTTAGGTTGGCCTTTGCATAGGATATTATTACGAAAACAATGTTAGGCCCTAACCAGATCCGACTCTATGGTCAGACCCTAATATTTTGCTCAACCCCTATACTAAGGCCAGCCAGGCCCTATACTATTTTTTTTTTTTAAAATAATTTAAAAAATAAAAACTAAAATATAAATAAAAATTATAAAATACATTCATCCATATTCCACACTTAAAAAGAATACATTCATCCATACTCAAATAAAATGAATACATCTGTAATTCGATATTACGGTTAGAACTTTTATATATATTGATCGGGTTGGGCCGGCCCAGCCCTAAAATAAAATAGTTGTACCCAAACCCGACCCTAAAATTGATCTGTCCTACATTTTTATGCCATGTCCTTGTCCATGGGCTCAAAACTTAAGTCCAAGCCCTAAAAATAGGTATCGGGCTGGGTAGGCCCCCGGGCCCATGACCAGCCCTAGTGTTTAGCATGTATTTTTTTTAAAACAAAATTCAATACTCTCTCTCTCTCTCTCTTTCGTGTAAGCAAGATTTGTTTAATAGTAAGGGTGTTGATTCTAGTATTTTGATGTACAATTAAGTGTTGATACTTTTGGTGGAACTGATATTTTTATTGAGTGTTTCTGTTTAAAAAGTTTAAATCAAGATAATATCATGAAGTAATTGAGACTGATGCAGAGATGAATATTAAGAGATTGAAGATTCTGAAGAATTTAGGTGAAAACAACTCAAATCTATTTTACTCTTAATTTATCCCGATTAAGATCACACACGATACAAATTAAATGATTTATATTTATGAGTGTTTATATTAAGGTCCTAATAATTGTTATATTATTTGTTCCAATGTAAAATTGAAAAAGAAAAATTGACCTAAGCAAGATTAGTGTTTAAAATTGATTAAAAGTGTTAATTTAGGTAACCGAGAAAAGAAATCGGTTAAAAGGTCTAAAACGTTGAAGATTGGAGTTGAAATATAAATGAGATTGAGTGTTCTAGCAAGTATCGATCAATCGACCACAAGGGATCGGTTAACCGATGGGCGTAGGTTGAAAAATGATGAGTCTCTAAATCGATCGGTCAACCGACTGAGGGAGATCGGTCAACTGATGGCTGAAAGATGAACTCCCTATATCGATTGGTTAACCGACCATCGATAATCGGTCAACCGACTAGAGCCAAAATTTGGCCTAAGATTGCATCCTATATCGATCGGTCAACCGATCCATGGGGGATTGATCAACCAACCAGTATT
Source organism: Eucommia ulmoides (assembly GCA_016647705.1). Taxonomy (NCBI): domain Eukaryota; kingdom Viridiplantae; phylum Streptophyta; class Magnoliopsida; order Garryales; family Eucommiaceae; genus Eucommia; species Eucommia ulmoides. Next base: position 8,426,937 of record CM028335.1, on the reverse strand, counting down.
TGAGAAAGGCTTGGCTAGCATCCTGTATCGATCGGTTGACTAATGGGCAGATGCCAATTAACTGGCTGTGCTGTTTCAGATTTCGAGGAATTTCGGGATTTAAACAAAACTAGCCATTTTTTGGCTAATCTTTTGGAGATATTTTAAGGATTTAAATGTATTGAAGATATGATACTCTTATTTAGATATCCGTATAGATATGGTACATGAAATTAAAATATTTCTCAATTTAATTCATTAAATACTTCCTATTTATTTGATTTGAAATTGAGAATTATTTTGGGAACTAAATTGAATATTTTAAAAGTCATATTTAAGTGAATTGGACCAGGATTAAATGGTATTGATATATGGGGTCTATATGTGCATTTAATTGTCATATCTTGTGTGAACTAGCCGTTGGAGGGCCTGTTCCATATCAGTTTAAATAGATCTGCGTTTTTAGAGATCAGTACAACATATCTATCAAGAACTTTCAATTAATAAGATTTCTAAGAGTTATTATTCTGAGATTATATCGAGAGATCAATTGTGAGTTCAATTGGTTGAGAAGTTCTTGAGTTAAAGAGCTAATTGTTTTGGCGTTACCGATCTGAGCTGTCTAGCGGTTTAATTTGCCTTCTTTTGGTGGTATCTTGGTGAGATCTTTTCGAGATTTTATTCTTAATTGTGAATTTATATTATTATTACTTGTTTGGTTGAAAAATCTTAGTGAAATCATTTTTTTTTAACTTTAAAGGCATAAAAATTCTTATAAAACGATTTTTGTTATAATCTGATTACGTGCTACCCACTTCTCTTATAATCAGATTTTGAATTCCTCACATAAATTCTATCACTAATAAATTCAGAACATTAATTGACTTTAATTAATTTGAGGTGGTAGAAGCTCCGAGTGGAAAGAAACTTATCGATTTTTGCAATTAGTGAGTTTGTGCAGATTAGATACTATTGGGAGTATTTAGTCAAGGGTGGCTTAGGTTTCGATCTTTTCCGGTAAAAAGATTGAGGTTTGATCTTTACCTAGTAGATAAAAAAGTTAGGTTATTCTTTCTGATTAGAATTATTTGGAGTGATTTGTAAATGTTCCATCTTTACTTGGAAAAATGATACTTGGAGTATTTTTGGTGAGGTTTGATTCTTAACCTAAGGTATAAAAGAATTAGGTTAGTCTTTAGCCTAGTAAAAGGATATGGTTCTTTCTTAGCCTGTGGAAAGAATAATTGTAAAGATTGATTCTGATCCTAGTAAAACACTCGGTGTAAGGGTTTTGTTCCTACCTGTTAAAAGAATCTTGAGTTTAGTGGGTGCGAATCTCCGTAGGGTTCGAAGGATTGAATTAACCAAGAGTGGCTTGGTGAACCAGGATATATCCTTATGAGCTACATTGATTTACATTATTTATATTTTTATTATTTGGGTGTGCATCTAGATTTGAAAACTTATTTGCTGCGTGATAAAGATAATAATCGATTTAGAATGAATTGATTATTTGTTTATTTAAGTGTTGAAACATAAGAATTTTGTTTAAATTTTTTATAACTACCCAATTCACCTCCCTAGCGCACTGGGCCAACAGTTGGTATCATAATTGATTTAGCTCGATACACTAGCTAACAAAGATCACATGGCGCACCCAATAGGCACAGTAAGTGAGGGGCAATCTATGCACCATCCACCTTTATTTGCAGGTGAAAACTACTCATTCTGGAAGGACAAAATGATTGCATTCCTCCAGGCCACTAATTACGATGTGTAGTTAGCTATTGAGGATGGTCCGTTCGTCCCTATGGAAAATGAAGTTGCTAAGAAAAAAGAGCATCTGAGCACTTCTAACAAATAAAAGTTCTCTATAAATTCTCAAGCTATTAACATTATGTTTTGCTCTTTAGATGCTAATGACTATTCCAGGGTCTCAAGTTGCGGATCGACAAAAGAGATGTGGGACAAATTGCAGGTTACCCACGAAGGAACTAGTTAGGTGAAAGAGTAAAAAATCAATGCCTTAATCCGACAATTTGAATTATTCAGAATGGTTAAAGCAGAATTGGTTCAAGAGATGTTCACACGATTCAATAATATCTGCAATTATTTGAATCAACTCAGAAAGCCATACACTACGGAGGATAAAATTTGAAAGATCTTGAGATCTTAACTAAAGTGTGGGAACCAAAGGTGACTGCGATTGAGGAAGCAAAGGATCTTGCAAAGTATGAAATTGATGACCTCATTGACAACCTAATGACGCATGAGGTGACAATTCGAGGATATGAGGAAGACATTGAGAACATCAAAAAGAAATCCTTGGCATTGAAGGTTCGGAAAAATGAGGAAGAGGATGACAGTGATGATGTGAGTCTTGACAGTGAGCAAGAAAAATATGTGGCGCTTTTTACGAAGAATTTCAAAAGGATGAATTGACGTACATTCCGTGGTAAGAAGAATTTCAACATAGTAATTTGGAATGTTACAATTGTAACAAGACCGGTCACTTCCAAACTGAATTCCCCAAACAAAAAAAAGACAATGAAAAAGAGAAGAAAAGAAAAGAAAAGAAGAAGGTGAAGAAGAGAATGAAGAAGTTAACAAAAGTCACCTGGGATGACTCGGAGTTGAGTAGCTCGGAAAAATCGAGCAGTGATGATTCGTCTAGGCTTACTTTGATGGCCACTGGAGTTGAGGTACCTAAATGCTCTAGTTATTGCCCTTTAGTTTTGGATGATTTATTTGATATTTATCAAGAACTAACACATGATTATAAAAACCAAAGTTAAAAAATTAGTGCCCTTAAAAGTACAATTAACACATTAAATAAGCAAGTAATGAATTATGAATTTGAAAACGTTGAATTGAAATCCAAGGTGTTGGATTTACATTCAATAGTTCTCAAATTCACTAGCAGTGAAAATAATTTAAAAATGCTTTTGGGAAGTTCATGAGGTATCTTTGATAAAGCCGGTATTGGGTTTCAGAAAAATCTTAAACAAAAATGCTTTCATAAATTATTTTCTGAAATCAAAGATCTTGTTAGATGTTTTAAATGTAATGTTGTGGGGCATACTATTCGAAAATATTTTTCTAAAGTATCTAACTACAGACAAGTTTCGATTCCTGAAGGAACAAAAATTATCCCGACTAACAAGATCGGACCCACTTAGATTGGGTACCACCTAGGAACTTTTTGTGGTGCTTCTTGTAGATTATCAAATAAACTTCTATTTGCAAGGACATATTGTTCCAAAGAAGTGGCTGTTCTCAACATGTGACAAGGAATAAAGAAACATTTACGTCTTTGACGCTTAAAGACGAAAGTCATGTGATTTCTAGAGACTATGCCATTAGTAAGAAATTAAGTTTAAATAAGCTGGTAAGAATTTCTAAGATCTGTGTTGGTTTACATATTCTTTTGTTGTCTTAGAAATATTGCATGTTGATCAGAAAAGCTTACATATTTTTATGTGATGTTTTTATGCTATACTATATGAGATCTTCTAAAAGGTCATGTTTAAAATATGTGAAATATCTTGTATCAATCCATGATTTGTTTATCATTGAGTTATTTGTTAATTTACATGATCTCTGAATATATAGAATGATACCGTTGTACATGGATACCCTTATAATCATTAGATGTCTAGCTTTCATCTAATGTCTCCTATTTTTATTAATGATTATTATTAAAAAAAGGAGATAAAATTTTTATGAGATAAATATGCACTTATCAATCTTTATTGAATATCTTAATTGTTTAATTGATCATATTTTGTGCTTCGTTGAATATCTTATGAGTTGTTTTTAATTATCTTTATGATTATGCTTTAACGAGTCAAAAAATCCGTTCTCGGATTTAGGGAGAGTATGCTTACATTCTTATTTTGAAGAAAACATCAAAGTTAATTGTCATCATAAAAAATAGGGAGATTGTTGATCTCAGGATTTTGATGGACCATTAAGTGTTGATATTTTTGGTGGAACTAATATTTTTATTGAGTGTTTTAGTTTAAAGAGTTTCAATCAAGATAATATCACGAAATAATTGTGAAGGATGTAGAGACGGACATTAAGAGATTGAAGATTTTGAAGAATCTAGGTGAAAACAACTCAAATATATTTTACTATTAATGTATTCTGATTAGGATCACACACGACACAAATTAAATGATTTATTTATGAGTGTTTATATTAAGGTCCTAATAATTGTTAAATTATTTGCTCCAATGTGAAATTGAAAAACAAAAACTAACCTAAGCAAGATTTGTATTTAAAATTGATTAAAAGTGTCAATTTAGGCAACCAAGAAAAGAAATCGGTTAAAGGGTCTAAAATGTTGAAGATTGGAGTTGAAATATAAATGAGATTGGGTGTTCCCGCAAGTATCGGTCAACTGACCACAAGTTATCGGTCAATGTAAAACCTAAGTTGTAGAACGTATGTCATAAATAACTGTATTATAGAACGTTAGAGAATTTTATGGTAAAAATGTCATTGATAAAAACCCAAATTAAAAGTTGGGGGTCAAATTGGGAAATTAGAAATGCAAAAATTTAAACTTGAGATCTAAAGTGGCAATTAAAAATCAAAAGAAAAAAAATGTTAGGGGCAAAATTATAATTTTGAAACTTTTTAAAATAAAGATACATTGAAATAAGAATCTTAATGGAAATGAAGGGAGGAAAGTGTAATTTAATTTTTTTTTACATAACTCAATTCCTACCCACACGGCAAACCGACGGAAACCCACCGGCCAAGAGAGGGACGATCGAGGGGCGACGTGGCAAGCTTAGAATTAGTTTAACCACTAACTTCATGCGTTAAAAACCCTCCTACATGCACTGAAGTGAGGAAATCGGAGAAGAAAAGAAAACCCAAAAATTCTAGAGAGAAAGAGAGCCGGAGCGGAGGGGTCATCGGTTTTCCTTGGATCGATGTTCCTCCGACAGCGTGGTCATGTGGGCAGTGTAAACAATTCCAGAGAGAGATTGGTGCGGATGGTGGCGTGGTTCGTCGACGGAGTGGCCGTGTGCGTATTAGCGTCGCCGGTGAGCGGAGTTGCGGATCGCCGTTCGACCATCGACGATCGACGGTCAGGTGAGTATTTATATGTATTTCTCCAATTAATTGATGGATGTATACATGCATGAGCGTAACGAGTGGGGTCGGTAAGTTTCCGGTGATATGGGGGATTGTGCTCGGTTTCCGTCTTCTTGCACCATGTGGGTTTGGGAATGGGTGTTCTATTTTTCTGGCTACGGTGTGTGAGTGTGCGTGTGTGTGAAATGTATACTACAAAAAGGAAAAAAAAAAAAGAGAAAAGCCGAGACGGAGAGGGAGAGAGAGAGAGGACGATCACGGCGGTGGCGGTGGCACGAGTGGTTGCAGCTGCGGTATGCCGCTGTGCGTATGGGTCTCCGACGGCAGGGGTCGTTGGTCCCATGGCGTGCCATCGACAGTAGCATGCAAACGTAGCCGCATGCATGGGGGTGAGTGTGTGTGTCGCAGGGTGCGACGGTGGGTGAACAGTGGATGTGGGTATGCGGTGGAGCTGGCGAGACGGCCGGAGGTGGTGTCGGAAGGTTGTATGGGTGGTGCAGGGGTTGATAGGCGAGTCGGAAAGGAGGGGGAGCACCGGTGGTCGGCAACGGTAGAGAGAGGGAGAAACCGCCGTTGGGGCTGGGAAGAATCGAAAGCAGGAGAAATAAGGAAAAAAAAAAGGGGGAAAATTGCACAACTGACCCCAGAAAAAGGGAGAAATTCCATTTCAAATGAAAACCCTTTTCGCGGCCCGTGAATAACTCGGAAAGGATATCGTTTGCCGTTAAATTTATTCTAGTTCAGTTAAAATTCAATCCTAGCCTAAAATCTTTGTAACCGGAGTAATAAATTGAGATCGTTCATATTACGGGTTTTCTTATGTAATAAATAATGGAACAAAATTATTAAGAATAATAGCAAATCTCATAGATAAAATATGGGGAATGGAAAATGCGGAACTTAGGGCCTGCCCTACATGGCTAGGTGATTTTACATGAAATATTAACTTAGACCCTATCATTTCTAGGTTCGCAGACGCCAACACCTCAGTAAGCTTTGGACAGTGAGGTTTTTGCAGTGCCCGAAACGAGGTGAGTGTATTGTCTTCTGCCGAATTATTTGTGTATATATATATATATATATATGTATATCTGATGAAAACTAGTTGTATTTAAATTAGAAGCTTTTAGAAAAAAATTACGTGGTGATTAGACGATATTATTGGGTGATGTTGATCCGCTTCGGCGGAGTGATGTTGATCCGCTTCGGCGGAGTGAAGTTATCCGCTTTGGCGGAGTGATATTTATCTGCTTCGGCAGAGTGATGTTAGACGTTTGTACTGCGCAGTGATTATCCGTCTCGACGGAGTGATGGGTGTTCGTAGGAAGGCATATCCTACGGATGGTACGGTACCGTTGCAAACTCCTGATCGTGAGGTTAAAACTATCACCCTGGCTAGCCAGTGTGCGTTGTGTTTTGGGGTGTAATGTTCTGTTGATATTGGGTAATAATTTATTATTTTAGGCGATTGTTATGATATTTATACTGCATGGTTATAAAAATGGACCTTATGTATATATTACTTCATTTTTACTGCATATATGGTACTTATGCTGAATCCATGTATAAATGTTGTGTTATCTAGAAGGTACTATTATTATTAAATAAGAATGCTTTTATTGAGAAGGTAGTACACTCGCAGGTGAAATGGCTAGGAGTTGGTCCCCTACTGACACGGGGTAGAGTCCGTCGCTGGTGTAGCAAGGAATTAAAATTTTCGGGAAGTGCCGCTTGAGGCGAACCTAGGAAGGATTCATCGTTTTTTTTTTTTTTTTTTTTCCTTTTGCTGTTATAGAAGAGATTATAGGGACGGGTGTGTCTTTGGCTTAGAAAGATGTTTATGACTTGTATTTTGATTATTTGTATAATTATGAATGCATATCGTCGCTTCCTAGTTGATTTTTCGCCTGAGTAATGTCGTGTCAACGTCACGCCGGACCCACAAGTGACGGGTGTCCGGGGTGGGGTGTGACAATTTTTAGTATCAGAGCCTAGGTTATAGGTTCTGTAGACTTGTCAGGTGTCGTCCTCGTAGAGGATCATGAGAGGGAAAACGTGCCAGTCGTCTAGTCAGTAGTGGACCCTAAGAAAAGGTATTAGTGGATGCTTTTAATACTCGCGGAATAGTTAATTAACGTATGTTAATTATTGGCATTTCTCTGGTTGACCTAGTTAGTTGTTGAATTGGATTCTATAACTGATAACAGGTATGGAAGGAGAAGGTGAAACCTCTGGGAGTGTGGGACCTTAGAGGCAGGAGGAACCCCCGAGGCAAGTGGAGCCCCAGGAACAGAAAGATAGGGAACATGAAAGTTTGCAAATTGTAGGATCCTACACACAGGGTGACAGGTTGCAGGGAAGCTTAGACGCGGTCGAAAGAATTTTGCGGGCCGCTGCCCAGCTAACGGAGCAGCAAGCGAGGATCATGGAAAGTCAGAGGGCCCAAGGTGATACCGCCACATCTCAGGCAATACGATTGAAGAGGTTTAAGGAGTTAGACCCTCCGGCTTTCATCGGGACAACGGGTCCAGCTGATGCGGAGAATTGGATCAGAGGCGTTGGGCACGTATTTGAGGCGATGAGGATTGTTGACGATAGTTGAGTTCCCCTTGCCACTTTCTAGTTGAGGCAGGAAGCCAAGCACTAGTGGAGAAAATGAAAAGACTGATTTCTGGTTCTGGGGAAGAGATCACATGGGACCATTTCGTTGCCGCATTTAATGAGAAGTACTTTCTCGCGTCTTATCGATTCCAGATGGAGGAGGAATTTATAGTCCTGAAGCAGGAAAAGATGATAGTTCAGCAGTACGAGGTTAAATTCGATGCTTTATCCCGTTTTGCCCCTAATCTGGTAAAAACGGAAGAGGAGAAATGCAGACGTTTCCAGAAAGGACTTCAGTTAGAGATCCACTCTAGGTTGACCAGCAAGCAAATTAAGAATTATGCAGAGTTGGTGAATACGGCAAAGCTAGTGGAGAGGGATATGCAGGAAGCCGCCGAGAGTCGAGAGCAGTACAAAAAGAGCAGATTTGAGTCGCCTAGCAGATTTTCGAGTGGCACTTTGCGGGGGACGGTAGTTCGACCGCCTATTGCTCGGGCCTCATCATTTGGCCAATTCTCCAGGAACCGTGGTTCCCAGCTATCCTACCCTAGGCAACAACAAAGTGCATTGGAAGCTAGTGTTGGTCTACAGAGGTAAGAACGGAATCAGCCGTCGAATCAGGCTGGGGGGGATAAATGTTATCACTGTGGAGCTACAGGTCACTTTGCTAGAGACTGTCCGGTGGGAGTCCCGATTTGTTTTCATTGTCATGTGCCAAGTCATAAATCTATAAATTGTCCAAAACTTGCTTCTACATTCGTACCTCAAGCGAGCAGTATGGGTAGTACGGGTCCTAGCACCGCCCAAGGACTTGGTAGAGGATCGCCGGGTAGACCTCTAACACGAGGCCGTGTTTTTGCTACTACTCTACAGGATGCTTAGGCTACTCCCGAGGTGGTCACAGGTATCATATCTTTATATGCTAAAAATGCTCGTGTACTTATTGATTCCAGTTCTACGTATTCTTTTGTTTCGGTAACCTTTATGATGCAAGTAGGCAGATTTCCCATTTCTTTATCCTACTGTTCTGTTATTTCCACTCCGGTGGGCTAGTCGGTATAGATCGATAGGGTGTATAAGAACAGTTCACTCCGGTTTGGTGATAGAGAGTTACTAGCAGATCTGTTACCCCTGCGTATTCACGATTTCGATATAATATTGGGGATGGATTTGCTATCTGGATATCATGCCACGGTGGACTGTTTCAAGAAGGAGGTGATATTTTGAATTTCAGGCGAGCCAGAGTTTGTGTTTTCTGGAGATAGAACTATCACTCTTGTCAGTTTAATCTCAGTGTTAGAAGCCAGGAAATTATTAAAGAAAGGCTGCCAGGGATATCTTGCGCACATAATTGACAACAGGCAGAGAGAAACTCAGGTGGCAAATATTCCCGTAGTCCGAGATTTTCCTAACATATTCCCGGAAGAATTGCCAGGGTTGCCCGTCGATAGGAAAATGGAATTCACGATCGAATTAATTCCAGGCACTACCCCTATATCGATTCCACCTTATCGTATGACACCTGCTGAGTCGAAAGAGTTGAAGGTGCAGTTGTAAGATTTATTAGACCGGGGGTTCATCAGGCCCAGTGTCTCCCCATGGGGTGCCCCAGTCCTATTCGTAAAGAAGAAGGATGATACATTGAGAATGTGTATTGATTATCGGCAACTAAACAAGGTGACGGTTCGCAATAATTATCCGTTGCCAAGGATTGATGACTTGTTTGACCAACTTCAGAAAGCTAAAGTATTCTCCAAAATAGATCCCCGATTGGGGTATCACCAACTGAAGGTCAGGGAGAGTGATGTAGCAAAAAACAGCATTCCGCACGCGATACGGACACTATGAATTCCTGGTTATGCCCTTTGGATTGACAAATGCCCCTGCGGCTTTCATGGATTTGATGAACCGTATCTTTCAACCTTATCTAGACCAATTCCTTATAGTGTTCATTGATGACATTTTGATCTATTCGCAAAGTGGAGAAGAACATACGAAACATCTCCGGATTGTATTGCAAACGTTGCGGGAGAAGCGGTTGTATGAGAAACTTAGTAAATGTGAATTTTGGTTAGATCATGTGGTATTTTTAGGTCATGTCATTTCAGGAAATGGTATTCAGGTAGACCCGAAGAAAGTTGAAGCTGTCGTTCAGTGGGAAAGACCGAAAAATGTTATTGAAGTTCGAAGCTTTTTAGGGTTGGCGGGTTACTATCGACGATTTGTGCAAGGATTTTTCGTGATAGCTACCCTGTTGACCCGGTTGACTCACAAGAAATCCAAATTTGAGTGGACCGATAAATGTGAGCAGAGTTTCCAGGAATTGAAGAGTAGGTTGATATCGGCACCAGTATTGTCCCTCCCGTCTGAAGGGGCGATTTCGTAATTTATAGCGACGTATCACACCAAGGGCTGGGATGTGTTCTGATGCAGCATAGTCACATGATTGCATATGCATCCCGGCAACTGAAGAACCATGAGCGTAATTACCCGACGCACGATTTGGAGTTGGCTGCAATTGTGTTCGCCCTGAAGATTTGGAGGCACTACCTGTATGGCGAGATATGTGAAATATACACTAACCATCAGAGTTTGAAGTATTTGTTTACTTAGAAAGAATTAAATATGAGGCAGAGGTATTGGATGGAGTTGATCAAGGACTACAATTGCACCATCCATTACCATCTAGGAAAGGCTAATGTTGTAGCGGATGCTCTAAGTAAAAAATCGGCAGGCTCGGTCGCCCACCTTCGTGTTGCCCATGCTAACCTGTATGCAGAATTGAGATCGATGCGAGTTCAGTTAGCGATTGGTCAGACGGCAGCACTGCTTGCAACTTTGACTTTGAGGCCCACATTGATTGACCGCATTATTGAAGCTCAAAAGTCAGACAGTCAATTGGAGAGGATCCGAGATGAGGTAAAAAACGGTCATAGAACTGATCATCATATCCGGGAAAGGGACGAAGTTTTGATGTGTGGAAATAGGCTGTGTGTGCCTAACGATGGCGACTTGAAAAAAGATATCTTGGAAGAGGCGCATAACTTCGCATACGCAATGCATCCGGGGAGCACTAAAATGTATCAGGACTTGCGTGAACATTATTGGTGGATTGGAATGAAACAGGAGATCGCAGAATTTGTGGCCAGGTGCCTTGTGTGCCAACAAGTAAAGATCGAGCATCAGCGTCCAGGTGGGTTGTTGCAACCCCTACCCATTCTAGAGTGGAAGTGGCAGCATATCACGATGGATTTTATTTCGGGATTACCCCGTACTCAAAAAGGGTATAATTCCATCTGGGTGATCGTTGATAGGCTTACCAAGTCCGCTCATTTCCTAGCCGTAAAGATGACATTCTCTCTTGAAAAGTATGCCCAGCTGTATATCGATGAGATTGTTAGATTGCATGGCGCACCGGTTTCTATAGTGTCGGATAGAGATCCGAGATTTACTTCGAGGTTCTGGCCTAGTCTTTAAACTGCTTTAGGTACCAAGCTAAAATTTAGCACCACTTTCCATCCTCAGACGGATGGCTAGTTAGAGCGTACGATTCAGACGTTGGAATATATGTTGAGGGGACATGTTCTGGAATTTCCTGGAAGTTGGGACGATCACTTTCCGTTGATGGAGTTCGCTTATAACAACAGCTACCACTCGACAATTGAGATGGCTCCATATGAGGCATTGTACGATAGGAGATGCAGAACCCCTGTTTGTTGGACTGAGGTGGGCGAACGTAAGTTGTTGATGTCAGACATAGCCCAACTGATAGCAGGCAAAGTAGAGGTGATTCGAGAAAAGTTGAAAATCGCTTAGAGTCGGCATAAGAGTTATGTAGACAAGCGCCGGCGGGAGTTAGAATTCGAGGTAGGGGATCATGTGTTCTTGCGTATCTCTCCGTGGAAAGGCATAATGAGGTTTTGAAAGAAAGGGAAGTTGAGTCCAAGATACATCGGACCCAATGAAATTTTAGAGCGGGTTGGCACAACAGCGTATAGACTCGCGTTACGGCCAGAGTTATCTCAACTGCATAATGTTTTCCATGTATCGATGCTCCGAAAATATGTGTCAGACCCTTCTCATGTGTTGACCTCGCAGCCGATTGAATTGGAAGATGATTTGTCCTACGTTGAGGAGCTGGTCCAAATCCTAAGCCGTAAAGATCAAGTATTGTGAACGAGGACGATCCCGTTAGTCAAAATGTTGTAGTGCAGTCATGCGGTGGAAGAGGTGACATGGGAGCGAGAAGAAGAAATGAGGAGCAAATACCCGCATTTGTTTGACTGAGGTATATATATATATATATATATATATATATATATATATATATAAATAATAATAATAATACATAGATAAATAAAATTTCGGGACGAAATTTCTTTTAGGATGGAAGAGTTGTAAAACCTAAGTTGTTGAACGTACGTCATAAATAACCGTATTATAGAACGTTAGAGAATTTTAAGGTAAAAATGTCATTGATAAAAACCCAAATTAAAAGTTGGGGGTCAAATTGGGAAATTAGAAATGCAAAAATTTAAACTTGAGATCTAAAGTTGCAATTAAAAATCAAAAGAAAAAAAATGTTATGGGCAAAATTATAATTTTGAAACTTTTTAAAATAAAGATACACTGAAATAAGAATCTTAATGGAAATGAAGGGAGGAAAGTGTAATTTAATTTTTTTTTACATAACTCCATTCCTACCCACACGGCAAACCGACGGAAACCCACCGGCCAAGGGAGGGACAATCGAGGGGCGACGTGGAAAGCTTAGAATTAGTTTAACCACTAACTTCATGCGTTAAAAACCCTCCTACATGCACTGAAGTGAGGAAATCGGAGAAGAAAAGAAAACCCGAAAATTCTAGAGAGAGAGAGAGCCGGAGCGGAGGGGTCGTCGATTTTCCTTGGATCGACGTTCCTCCGGCAGCGTGGTCGTGTGGGCAGTGTAAACAATTCGAGAGAGAGATTGGTGCGGATGGTGGCGTGGTTCGTCAACGGAGTGGCCGTGTGCGTGTTAGCGTCGCCGATGAGCGGAGTTGCAGATTGCCGTTCGACCATCGATGATCGATGGTCAGGTGAGTATTTATATGTATTTCTCCAATTAATTGATGGATGTATACATGCATGAGCGTAACGAGTGGGGTCGGTAAGTTTTCGGCGATATGGGGGATTGTGCTCGGTTTCCGTCTTCCGGCACCATGTGGGTTTGGGTATGGGTGTTCTGATTTTCTGGCTACAGTGTGTGAGTGTGCGTGTGTGTGAAATGTATACTACAAAAAGGAAAAAAAAAAGAGAGAAAAACCGAGACGGAGAGGGAGAGAAAGAGGACGATCATGACGGTGGCGGTGGCACGAGTGGTTGCGGCTGCAGTATACCGCTGTGCGTATGGGTCTCCGACGGCAGGGGTCGTTGGTCCCATGTCGTGCCATCGACAGTAGCATGCAAACGTAGCCGCATGCATGGGGGTGAGTGTGTGTGTCGCAGGGTGCGACGGTGGGTGAACAGTGGATGTGGGTGTGCGGTGGAGCTGGCGAGACGACCGGAGGTGGTGTCGGAAGGTTATATGGGTGGTGCGGGGGTTAACAGGCGAGTCGGCAAGGAGGGGGAGCCACCGGCGGTCGGCAACAGTAGAGAGAGGGAGAAACCGCCGTCGGGGCTGGGAAGAACCAAAAACAGGAGAAAGAAGAAAAAAAAATAAATAGGGGAAAATTGCACAACTGACCCCAGAAAAAGGGAGAAATTCCATTTCAAATGAAAACCCTTTTCGCGGCCCGTGAATAACTCGGAAAGGATATCGTTTGCCGTTAAATTTATTCTAGTTCAGTTAAAATTCAATCCTAGCCTAAAATCTTTGTAACCGGAGTAATAAATTGAGATCGTTCATATTACGGGTTTTCTTATGTAATAAATAATGGAACAAAATTATTAAGAATAATAGCAAATCTCATAGATAAAATATGGGGAATGGAAAATGCGGAACTTAGGGCCTGCCCTACATGGCTAGGTGATTTTACATGAAATATTAACTTAGACCCTATCATTTCTAGGTTCGCAGACGCCAACACCTCAGTAAGCTTTGGACAGTGAGATTTTTACAGTGCCAGAAACGAGATGAGTGTACTGTCTTCTCGCCGAATTATTTGTATATATATATATATATATATATATTTGATGAAAACTAGTTGTATTTAAATTAGAAGCTTTTAGAAAAAAATTACATGGTGATTAGACAATATTATTGGGTGATGTTGATCCGCTTCGGTGGAGTGAAGTTATTCGTTTCGGCGGAGTGATATTTATCTGCTTCGGCAGAGTGATGTTAGACATTTGTACTGCGCAGTGATTATCCACCTCGGCGGAGTGATGGGTTTTCGTAGGAAGGCATATCCTACAGATGGTACGGTACCGTTGCAAACTCCCGATTGTGAGTTTAAAACGATCACCTTGGCTAGCCAGTGTGCGTTGTGTTTTGGGGTGTAATGTTCTGTTGATATTGGGTAATAATTTATTATTTCAGGCGATTGTTATGATATTTTTACTGCATGGTTAAAAAAATGGACCTTATGTATATATTACTTCATTTTTACTGCATATATGGTGCTTATGCTGAATCTATGTGTAAATGTTGTGTTATGTAGAAGGTACAATTATTATTAAATAAGAATGCTTTTATTGAGAAGGCAGTACACTCGCAGGTGAAATAGCTAGGAGTCGGTCCCTTATTGGCACGGGGTAGAGTCCGTCGATGGTATAGCAAGGAATTAAAATTTTCAGGAAGTGCCGCCTGAGGCGAACCTAGGAAGGATTCATCGTTTTTTTTTTTTTTTTTCATTTTGCTGTTATAGAAGGGATTACAGGGACGGGTGTGTCTCTGGCTTGGAAAGATGTTTATGACTTGTATTTTGATTATTTGTATAATTATGAATACATATCGTCGCTTCCTATTTGATTTTTTGCCTGAGTAATGTCGTGTCAACGTCACGCCGGCCCCACAAGTGACGGGTGTCCGGGGTGGGGTGTGACAGTCAACCAATGGGTGTAGGCTGGAAAGTGATGAGTCTCTGAATTGATCGGTCAACCGATGGCTGAAAGATGAACTCCCTATATCAATCAGTCAACTGACCATCGATAATCGGTCAACCGACTAGTGCCAAAATTTGGCCTAAGATTGCATCCTATATCGATCGGTCAACCGACCCACGGGGGATCGGTTAATGGACCAGTGTTTGAGAAAGATTTGGCTAGCATCCTTTATCGATCGATTGACTGATGGGAAGAGGTTGGTCAACCGACTGTGCTGTTTCAAATTTTGAGAAATTTTGGGATTTAAACAAAACTAGCTGTTACTAGCCATGACTGATATTGTTGAGATATCTTAGGGATTTAAATATATTGGAGATATGATACTCTTATTTAGATATCCCTATAGATATGGTACTTGAAATTAAAGTATTTCTCAATTTAGTTAATTTAATACTTCTGATCTATTCGATTTGAAATTGAGAATTATTCCGGGGACTAAATTGAATATTTTAAAAGCCATATTTAAGTGAATTGGACCAGGATTGAATGGTATTAATATATGAGGTCTATATGTACATTTAATTGTCATATCTTGTGTGAACCAGTCGTTAGAGGGCCTGTTCCAAATCAGTTTAAATATACCTGCGTTTTTAGAGATCAATACAATATATCTATTAAGAACTTTCAATTCATGAGCTTTCTACGATTCATTATTTTGAGATTATATCGAGAGTTAAATTGTGAGTTCAGTTATTTGATAAGTTCTTGTGTTAAAGTTGTTGATCCTAAGATTTTGTTGGACAATTAAATGTTTATATTTTTTGTGGAACTAACGAGTTTATTAAGTGTTTCAATGTAAAAGTTCCATTGATGATTTTATCATGATAAATGATTGAAGATGGTTAAGGATTTAAGAGACTGACAAAGAGACAAGCATTAAGAGACCAAAGATTTTGAAGAATTTAGGAGAAAATAATTCAGGTTAATTTTAACTCTTAATGTATCCTGATTAGGATCACACATGACACAAAAATAAAATTATGTTTATGTGTATTTTTATTAGGATTTTAATTAGTTAAACATATTTGCTCCTATGTAAAATTAAAGAAGAAATATTGATTTAAGAAAGATTAGTAATTAAAATTGATTTAACATGTCAATTAAGTTAACCAAGAAACAAAATCGGTTAAAGAGGCAAAAACGTTGTAGATTGGAGTTAAAATTAATTGAGGAAAATGTGTTCTAGCAGGATCGGTCAACCGACCAATAAGGATCAATCAACCGATGAAGAAGTGGCTGGAAATGGTGCAGTCTTTGGATCGATCAGTCAACTGACCATAGGTAAAAATTGGCTTGGGGTCTGGAGAGCATCCTGAATCGATCGGTCGACAGACCATAGAGTTTCAGTCGACTAATTGGCAAGAAATTTTTGGCTTGGACTAATACTTGAATCGATCAGTCGACCTATGGACTTTGGTAGGTCAACCGTTGTGACTATTTTAGGATTCGAGAATTTCGTGGATTTTTTCAAAAAGTAGCAATTACTAGTCGTTTTATGGTTAAGATTTGAGAGATATCTTAGGGATTTGATGTTATTTGAAATATGTGATTGATATTTTGATATCCCTATAGATATAGTTCATATAATTTGATTATTTATCAAATTGGTACGTTTAATTCTTTCTATTCTATCTAATTGAGATTGAAAAATATTTGAGGGATTAAATTGAATGTTTTAAAAGTTATAATTAGGTAACTTAAATCGGGATTAAGTCATATCGATATAAAGGGTTTATAAGAGCAATTAAGTGTCTTGACAAGTGGAAACTAGCTGTTGGAGGGTGTGTTTTAAATCCTTATAAGTAGACCTGCGTTTTTCATTTATGGGTGATCCCAATCAATCAATTTTCAAGAGCTATTCAGTTTCCGAGATTTTTGAGAGTGATTACTCTGAATTTATATTGAGAGTATTGTGAGATTTTTCTTGAGAATTGTTCTTGGGGAATTTACTGTTGTTGTCACCAATCTAGAGTTTCACTGTGATTCATTTACATTCATTTTGGTGGTATCCTAGTGAGATCATTCCAACTCTTTGCTCTTAATTGATATTTGATATTATTATTCACTTGGAATTTTGATCTTTGAAATTGTTTTTCTGAATTTTAAATTGCTTGAAAAATATTTTAAAACGATTTCTTGTGAAAATTTGATTACGTGTTAAATTGTGTGCTATTAGCTTTCATTAAAATCATATTTTGAAATTCTCACTTTCTATTACTAGTATCGGGACATTAATTGAGTTCAAATTAATGTGGGGGTGGTAGAAGTTTCGAGTGGGAAAAAGCTTACCAATCTTGTAATTAGTGAGTTGTGTATGGGTTAGATATTATTGGGAATATTTAATCTGGGATAACTTCGGGTTTCAATCTCTTCCGGTAAAGAGATTGATGTTTGATCTTTACCTAGTGCATAAAAAGATTAGGTTACTCTTTTCCTGTGAAAAGAGATAGGCGTAATTCTTCTTGACTAGAATTATTTTTGAGTAAATTTGTAACGGCTCAATCCTTACCTGGTAAAATGATACTTGGAATGATTTGGTGAGGTTTGATTCTTAAGCCTAAGGTATAAAAAGAATTAGATAGTAATTCTTCCTATAATAGAATTAGGTTAATCTTTAGCCTGGTAAAAAGATAGAAGTTCTTCCTTAGCTTGTGAAAAGGAAATTCTGAAGATTGATTCTGAACTTGTGAAAAGAATCATTTGTAAGGGTTTGGTTCCTATCTGATTAAAGAGATCATAGTGATTAGTGGGTGCGACTCTCTATGGGGCTTAGAGGGCTAGATTAGCTAAGAGTAACTTGGTGAACCAGTATAAATTTTGGTGTGCTGCTATTTTACGTTATTTATTTTCTGTTGTTTGGGTGTGCACCTAGTTTACATAACACTTATCCGCTGCTATAAAGATAATAATTAATTTGATAAGCAGAAGCTCTCTATAAACTCTCAAGCTATTATTATTTTATTTTGCTTTTTAAATGCTAATGAATACTTGAGAGTTTTAGGTTGTGGATCAAAGAAAGAAATGTGGGATAAGTTGCAGATTACCCACGAAAGAACAAGTAAAGTGAAACAGTTGAAAATCAACGCCCTAATCCGTCAAATTAAATTGTTTAGAATGGGAGAAATAGAATCGACTCAAAAGATGTACACTCGATTCAACAACATCTGCAACCATTTGAGTTAACTCGGAAAGCCATACTCCATGGAGGACAAAGTTCGAAAGATCCTGAGATCTTTAACTAAAGTATGAGAGCCAAAGGTGACTGCGATTGAGGAAGCTAAGGATCTTGCAAAATATGAAATTGATGACCTCATCTGCAACCTAATGACGCATAAAATATCAATTTGAGCATATGAGGATGACACTGGGAATAGCAAAAAGAAGTCCTTGGCACTAAAAGCTGAAAAACCTGAAGAAGAAGATGACAGTGACGATGTGAGTCTTGACAGTAAGCAAGAAAAAGATGTGGCACTACTCATGAATAATTTTAGAAGAATAACTTGACGTACACTCCGTGGGGGAATAAATTTCAATATCAATAATGTGGAATGTTACAAATGTTACAAGACTGGTCATTTTCAAACTAACTATCCCGAACCGAAGAAGGATAAGAAAAAAAAGAAGAAAAAAAAGAGAAGAATAAGGAAAGAAGAGTAAGAAGAAGTCCAGGAAAGCTACCTGGAATGATACCGGATCGAGTAGTTCAGAAAAATCAGGAAGTGAAGAATCATCCATGTTTGCGCTAATGGCCACTAGTGATGAGGTTATTCTAAAAGCATCAATAGGCAAGGACAAATGGTTCCTGGACAGTGGTTGTTCTCGACACATGACGGAAGATAAAACAAAGTTCACATTTTTGACACCTAAAGATGAAGGTAATGTGACATTTAGAGACAATGCAAAGGGCAAAATTATCAGTATAGGTAATATCGATAATGGTACTACTGTTATTAAAAATTTGTTACTAGTTGATAGTTTTAAACATAACTTACTTAGTATAAGTCAACTATGTGACAAGGGCTATAATGTTGTATTTGATCATGATAGATGTATTATTAAGAATAGATATGATAGTAGTATCCTGTTAGTTGCATCACGTTTTGAGAATGTTTATACTTGTTCGTTTGATGATTTTGCTTCTTAAAATTTATTTTGTTTGAATGCTTTATCTAAGAATAGTTGGTTATGTCATAGGAGACTTGGGTATGCTAGTATGAAATTGATTTCTAATTTATATAAGAAGAATCTCGTACGTGGCTTATCTGATTTGAATTTTTTGAAAGATAAAGTATGTGATGCATGTCAGTCAGGCAAGTAGTCTAGATCACCATTTAAGAAAAAAAATGCATGCGTCCACGTCTAGATGTCTTGAAATGTTATATCTTTATTTATTTGGTCCAAATTCTATTGCTAGTCTTGAAGGTAAATTTTATACTTTTGTAATAATTGATGATTATTCTAGATTTACATAGGTGTTTCTTTCTAAAAAGAGCGAAATTGCTTCTGTGTTCTCTAAATTTTGTAAACGTATCCAAAATGAGAAGCGATGCTCTATTATTAACATTTGTAGTGACAAAGGAAGAGAATTTAAAAATGATGATGTGATTAGTTATTGTGATGAGCATGGTTATGATCACAACTTCTCTACGCCAAGATTACCACAACAAAACGGTGTTGTCAAAAGGAAGAACATGAGGTTTTAAGAGATGGCCAGAACGATACTTAATGAAAATCGTTTACCAATCTACTTCTGGGTCGATACAATAAGTACAACTTGTCACATGGTGACTCAGGTATCGATTCGTAGAGGGTTTAATAAAGCCCAATATGAAATCTTGAATGGTAAGACTCCTAACATATCATACTTTCAAGTATTTGGGTGTAAATATTTTATTTTGAATGATAAGGATAATCTAACTCAATTTGATGTTAAATCTGATTATGGTATTTTCCTTGGATATACTACTAAAAGTAAGACTTATAGAGTTTATAATAAACGTACGTTAGTAATTGAGGAGTCTATGCATGTTGTTTTTGAGGAAGCTGATCCATTTTTGTCGAGAAAAATTTTGGATGATGATGATGTAGATATTCCAAATAACCAAAACCAAGGTGAAAATGTGACAAAGGAACCTGAAAAAAAAGAGCTTAAGGGAGAGGATGCGACGTTACCACGAACTTAAGTATTCGTTCCTCTCTTAGAGATATTATTATTATTATTATTATTATTATTATTATTATTATTATTATTATTATTATTATTATTATTATTATTATTATTATTATTATTATTATTATTATTATTATTATTATTATTATTATTATTTATCTCAAATTGAGTTTAAGAATGTGAATGAGGTATTAACTGATGAATCTTGAATTTCTGCAATCCAAGATGAGTTAGTTCAAACTAATGATATTTAGGGATGCAAATTTTCTATCCTTATGCATGATTGTATTCTTGCCTACGTATGAATAATTCTATATGAATGGATGATTATGTTCGTGTTATATGTATTCAATCTTAGGGAGAGGTAGTTCTAGCAGGAAACTTTGAGGCATGTTCTGGACAGACCTCGGCTTGGACTTGGTTTTGTAGGACTAGGGTAACTTGCAATATTTTGGTTTGTTTTAACCTCAAATTTAGAAGTTATAGTCGTCTTAGGACTATGACATGATTGACCTTTTATCCTCAATATATGGATCATTCCTCCTAGGATTCTAAGGCAAAAATGTCATTTTCTTCCTTATGACATGGATCATTGCTCCTATGACTTAATGACATAATTACTCTTTTCTTCCTCAAAGTATGGATCATTGCTTCTAGGACTTAATGAATGAATTGCCTTTTTTTTTTTTTTCTTCAAAAGATATCATTGCTCCTAGGACTTGATAACATTTTTTTTTTTTTTTTTTTTTAATTCAAAAGACGGATCATTACTCCTAGGACTCGAAGAAGAGTCTAAAGTACCTTTGAATTCACGATGTCTTTCATAGAGTCAGTCAATTTTGACAGTCTCATTGGTAAACCTTAGCTGGCTTCTTAGCTAAACAAGCTTGGAATTGCTTAAGGCATTTTGAACCTAAACCAAAAATGTCTTTCCTATGGTTTATAATTCCTACTGTATAGGCTTTGCGAGAAACGACACTACACTTAAGACATGTCATGTAAATCCTACGAAAATGTGACCCGAGGTATGCTTATTATTGGATCGCACTGTCTTGATTTGACTCAATGGTGACATTTTCTTTCATCTTGGTAACCTTGGCGTGGTTTTGCATGATCGACGTAGATTCCTTTATGTTGTCTTTATGGACGAACATTAGACGTCTTTGTTTAGCAAAGTCTATTTTTAGATGACTTGTCGAGGTGGAATTTTTATTTACATTATCCAAGAGGCAAAAATATTCATGAATCATTGGAGTTAAGACCATGTTGAGTCATAAGAATTGTACATAAGATAGAAATAAGAAATTTCTCTCTCTACGATAGTTGATGAGTAATTTATTTACAACAAATCAAATACTTTCAGATTCAAATATTTATGTGTTTTCAAGCAATTTTATTAGTTTAATATATTTTTATAGTGTTTTATAAGTTTTTTGAATAATTGGGTGAAAAAAGGCAAAGTTAGTACAAGTGTAGTAACTTCAAGGTCAATTTGGAAAATGATGCAATTCGATTTTGGAAAAACTCAAAACCTGGAAGTTGTAGATCTTGTTCTTATATTTCTATAAGTTTTTGAATAATCTCAATCGGAGTTCGGACGAGAAAGTTACAGCTCAATTACCAACGGGTGTCTTTGCCGTAGCGGTCAAAATACAGAATGGAAAGAATTTTCTATGCATTTCCACTGCCACGGCGGTCACCCTACAGCTATAAAGTACAAATTTAGATCTTTTTAGAGATTTTGAGCCCTTATCTTCTCTCTCCTTCCTAATTTTCTGTAATTAGACTTAGTTTAGGATATTTTTGAGAGGTTTTTGAGGGAGAGCTCACAACCTTAAGAAGAAGAACATCAACATGAAGAAGGAGGAAGCGATTGTTTAACGGTTTTAGTGGTAGATCTTTGGATAACGACTAAGTCTTTCGTTTCTTTCTTTATTTTCCTATCTTTGGTAGTTGTTGAGCATGTTTAACTCATTTTTCATTGTATAAATGGTTATGACCATTGGCTAAACATGGATTGTTTAGGGATTAATATAAATTTATGAATATGTTGTTTATTTCAAATCGGTGTTTCGTTAATGGTTGTTCTTCATTGTTTGATTGTGTTTGTTGTTATTCTACGATTATATGCTTGTTTGGATATATTGAGAATATGGGGTTTGACACTCGGGAGAGGTAACCTCAGATTTGGACTACGGTTTAAATACAACGTGACGATCTAACGACCTTGGAGGGCATTAAAAAGTGTGCAATCAATGACGTTAGGGCAAGACGCATGTGACTATGTGTTCTAAAAGATGCTCGAGAGGGACTTCGGCGTCAACGCGAAGTCACATATTCGCTTGCTTTACACTCGGAAGAGGGAGCGAGCGAGTTTTCGATACAGAGATTGTCAAATAGATTGAACACCATTAACGTAAGTCAAACAAGATCAAACACGTATTTGTAAATGAAGTTAATCTCTAGATAATCCATTCCCCTAAACATCTTATTTTAATATTATAGGTTAATTAGTATAATTAATTAACTAGATTAGTATTTATGAATTATAAACTATTTTTTATTGTCTAAATAAAATTAGATTATGATAATTACGTTACTCAACGATAATCTCAAACAATCCCTGTGGACATGATAACCCTAACTTTCCACAACTATATTAAAACTTAACCCGTACGCTTGCACTGAAAGTGGCATGCGTAAATACACGCCACCAAGTTTTTGGCGCCGTTGCCGAGGATTGGTTTTTAAATTATTATAGATATTGTGAGTAAATGACTCGATTTTACTTTTGGCATTTTTGTTGTTTATAATTTTTGTTTTGTAGTTTTGTTTTTATTTTTCTTGTAGGGTACTTGGAGATGTTAGATCAACAAGTATTGATGCAATTCTTTCAACAAGATTCCAAGCCATTTTATAGTGCTTGGGATTGATACAAGGAATTTCTACTTCAGTTTTCGAACCAAGATTTCCCAACGGAATGTCAACTCCTGAATTTCCTCGATGGGTTACAAGCCGCAACCAGAAATTGGGTGGAAGGAGAAAATAATACCTTCTCTTTCTATGACCTAACTGCGGATGAAGCCATTTGGTCGTTGGAGGAAATGGAGGCCTATGATTATCAGAGTTGGAATTATTCACCAAGTCACCAAAGCTTTGGGGATAGTTTCAACACTACGACGCCATGGATTGACATTCCGAATCAAGATGAGGAGTCTTCCCCTGCTTTAGAAGACATATTTGTTATAGTTATGGGAAAAACTCAAAGATTCTTGAGGGATACGCATGACCGGATCAACGTGCATGAGGATCATCTTGATTATATCGAGACAGTCTGCACCGAAATTGATATGATTGTAATGTCTTTCCAGACGCAAATTGGTCAGTTCATCTGCTGGATTAAGGTTGAGTTAGACGCGGTAGCCTTGGGAGGTACACAAGTCATATCATGTGATAGTTACCTTGAGAAACCGGAAACGAGCGGGAGGACCTTAGGAGAATTCATTGATGAAGCTGAAAAAGAGAGAACCCAAGTATGGAACGGTAATGAAAATTCACATATTAATCATTATTAATTTTCACCGTTTGAATTCCAGCTGGTGATGCCTATTCATGTGTGTTCTGTGTGCTTGATATGTCGTTTTGGTAAAAATTATTGTGGATCCTAAATTGCACAAGCACGTAGACTTAATATATAGCTATTCAATTGATATAAGGACGATTATCCATTAGCCAAATTCATGACAATTTAAGGGATTCTAGAACCTGGTTGGGAGAAACTTGAGGCGAAATCCTAGGCGAGGTAATTCAGGAGACGTGATTTAGGTATTTATTTGATTTGCTTGAGCCTTTGAAGCTTACCATGATAAATGTTTATCCCCCGTTACCTTGTCAAAGTCAATTTGCTGTTTCAATTTTGAACATATAACAAAAATAACCTGGCCAATTGAATTCTTACCAAACTTTTATCGCTAAACCAAAGGCACAATTTGAGCGAATCAAGTTAGCAGTTGCAAATGCTACTTGAAGCGAGCGGTTTGGTTTAGGGTGAACTTTTAAATTGGTTCAGTATTCGAGTACTCATTTGTATTTTTCTTTCATTTTAACCACACCCGTAAAATTGTAAAAATCAAATAGGTTTGGGGGTGTGGTTCATAAAAATAAAATAAAATAAAAATGTAAATATAGTTTTATTTTCGTTTCGTTTTGACAAGTGAGTACGATGTTCTTAAAAGATGTCTAGAGTTGGTTTGAATTAATCTGTGGGGGTTCGAGTGTTATTGTGCCAAGCGTTGTGCCTCGGGTATCGTTAAGTTAATGACATTAACCTGTTTTACATTTCTGATATACTCTTAGCCAAATGTTCCTAAAATCGAGCCAAGACCTATTGATCTCTCTAAACCTCTGTGCCTACATTAGTGGAGAGTAGAACCCAATCAGGCCTATGGATATCCTAATCCTTTATGGTTAAAGTCGTGAGCTTCGTTGCTGGATAATCCAATCTAGTCATTGAATAGTTATATTATTGAGTTTAGCTCACACATGTTGAATGGATCTAGAATGGTATTTACCATTATTGAATGTCGAAATTCTAGAACATCACATGGTGCCTTTTACTTCTAAACTCAATAATATTTGGGGATTGTTGAGGAAAAATATTTGGTTGATAGAGGAATTCAAAACTTGCATATCGTTATGTTTAGATTGTTTTGTGTTTAGGTTGTTTATGCTTTTTATTCATTTTTAGTATTTGTGTTTGTTAATTTGTTGTGAAAGTTTACTTTCTTGTTTGTGTGTTTTTGCTTGAGGACAAACAAACGTTTGAGTTTAGGGGTATTTGATGAGTGACTTATTTATCAACAAATTAAGTACTTTTAGATTTAAATATTTTTGTGTTTTCAATCACTTTTGTTAGTTTAATGTGTTTTTGTAGTGTTTTATAGGTTTTTTTTGAATAAATGGGTGAAAAGAGGCAAAGTTGGTTTAGGTACAGTAATTTCAAGGCCAATTTGGAACACGATGCAATTCGATTTTGGAAAAACTCAAAACCTAGAAGTTGTAGATCGTTTTCTTATATTTTTATAGGTTTTTAAATCACTTCAATGAGATTTGGACGAGAACGTTACAGCCAAATTACCAACGGGTGTCGCTGCTACATCAGTGACACCACCGCTGCGACGGTGAAAATGCAGAATGGGCAGAATTTTCTCTGCATTTCCACCACTGTGGTGGTCACCCTGTAGCTATAAAGTGCAATTTTAGATCTTTTTAGATATTTTGAGCCCTTATCTTCTCTATCTTTCCTCATTTTTGGTAATTCGACTTAGTTTAGGATATTTTTGAGAGGTTTTTGAGGGAGAGCTCACAACCCGAAGAAGAAGAACATCAACGCGAAGGAGGAAGTGATCGTTTAACAGTTTTAGCAGCGGATCTTCAATAATGGCTAAGTCTTTCATTTCTTTCTTTGTTTTCTTATCTTTGATAGTTGTTAAGCATGTTTAGCAAGTTTTTCATTGTATAAATGGTTATGACCATTGGCTAAACATGGATTGTTTAGGGATTAATATAAATTTATGAATATGTTGTTTATTTGAAATCAGTGTTTTGTTAATGGTTGTTATTCCTTCTGTGATTGTATTTGCCGTTATTCTATGATTATATGCTTGTTTAGATATATTGAGAATACGGGGTTTGACACTCGGGAGAGGTAACCTCGGATTCGGACTAGGGTTTAAACATAACGCGACGATCTAATGACTTGGGAGGGCATTAAAAAGTGTTCAATCAATGACGTTAGGGCAAGACGCATGTAACTAAGTGTTCTAAAAGACACTCGAGGTGGACTTTAGCGTCAACGCGAAGTTACATATTCGCTCGCTTTACACTCGGAAGAGGGAGAGAGCAAGTGTTCGATACAGAGATAGTCAAATAGGTTGAACATTGTTAACGTAAGTCAAACGAGATCAAACACGTATTTGTAAACGAAGTTAATCCCTAGATAATCCATTCCCCTAAACATCTCATACTAAAATTAAAGGTTAATTAATATAATTAATTAACTAGATTAGTATTTATTAATTATAAACTATTTTTTATTGCCTAAATAAATTAGGTTATTATAATTACGGTATTCAACGATAATCTCAACCAATCCTTGTGGACACGATAACCCTAACTCTCTTGAACTATATTAAAACTTGACTCGTACGCTTGCGGTAAAAGTGACGTGCGTAAATATGCGCCACCAATAGTGTCCTAATCACAATGGGGTTTTGGGTACAATTTTATTTTAGGCTTACTATATGTGGTTCATGGATTTTCTATTAAGGCATCTTATAAAGCTTCGGTTCCTAGATCTTCAAACCTCCGACCTCTTCCTCGAGAGAACATTTACAGTTGGTTAGTGATCCAAGCGAGGCGAATATCGAAGCCAGATCCCAAAAGATAAATCGCTTGACCTTGCTTCTAGTCACTCATTTTTCTAGTCCTATAGGGTTTCAGAGCTTAGGTCGGTATGATGAAATCGCACGACTTTAGCCCCATTTGCCGTCCTCTCCAACCCTAAGAGGTTTGCGTCTTTGTTTTTTTTTTTTTTCCTCATGATATACCATGCAAAGTGGTGCTCATGCATTGGTGAGAGTATGCAAAAGTAAATGCAGAAATTTAAAGACAGTAATGTAAATGCCGATATTTAAAAACAGTAAATTAAATGACTATAATAAATGCATGCAAGTATATAAACATATTGAAATAATTTTTAGTTCTTTAGGGAATTATTTATGTTTGAAAAACCGAAGACATATTTCTTGGTGTTTATTTAATCGTGAACATAGATTTAGACTCTGACTAGGCTTGACCCTCAAATGTCGTCAACGAAGTCGCCAGTTGACGCACCCTGAGTTTTTTAAAGCAGATGAAGTAGAGAACGGGAAGAATAAGAAAATACAGTTTCATTCATCCCACTCGAAATCCTCAAAATCCATTCATTTTCAAAAATGAGTTTTCAGGGGCTTTTCTAGGCGTTGGTTTTGAAAATGTTCTTTGGGTCGGGATTCATTTTGAAAACAGAGTCACCACAGCATGTGGTTAAATGGTGTGCCAGGTCACTGGGATTTTAGATTTTTTTTTTTGAAATGGCCCAAGTCTTTGACTCGAAAACAGTTGGTATTTTTCTGGAGATTTCTTTAAAGTTCGGGGGTGGGTTATGTTTGGGAAAGGTGTTAATCACCCCAAGATACTCGTCTAAAGACAGTATCTAAGTCTAAATAAATGTTCATGTTTAAACAAGTTCCAAGTAATTGCATTCGGTTTTGTTTAAAACAATAATTCCCTTTTTTTATTTATTTTTTATTTTTATGTTTTTGTCTTTTTTTATGCGTTTTTTTTATGTAAGGAAAACAAGTAATATCTACTATCTATCATCAGCAATAGATAAAACATATTGAAAGAAAATAGTTTTGTGTTTTTTATGTTGACAAAACTTGTAAAGATTGCCAATGTATCCCAATTTTCAAGGGGAATCAGGTCGAAACATAATTTCATCTGTTCAAGATAAATTGATTTTTATTTAAACAGGTGCCCGAACCCGTATGTGGGCTGCCTATGTATCTTAGGCAACTGAGAATCTTGTCAGCACGTAGTTCATCTCGAGATGACTTTTGTTTTGAGTTTATTAGAGTTCGGTTTCATGTGTTCTTGAGAGAATCAAATATGCTATGCACAACTCCTAGTGTGATTGGTGTTCTTTATTTATTTATATTTTTGACATCTTTTGATGTTTTTGACATGTTTTTGATTTTTTTGACTTCTTTCTTGATATAAAAACTATGTACATGAAATATGCATATAAGAACTAACTAAGTATGCTATATACAAGCAATATAAAAATCTTTAAACAAGATCGAAGGGCATTTAAGAAGACTTACCCAACTTAGGGGAGTAGTCTTTCCGTAAGTATTTCCTTTTTCTCATTCTTTGAATCTTATCAGTTGTTCTCAATCCTTCTTCGACAACTTCTTGAGATTTTCCTTTAAGATTCTCAAGAACACCTTGAGGAATCTATTTTGACAGATTTTTGGGGTGTTTTTGAAATATAAGACTTGAGAATTCCCTAGACCTGGGAGAGAAAGTCGATACTAGAGAGAGAAAGTCTTGGATCAAGCCCTTTGAATTGTGAAAATAGGCTACCTATTTATAGGCTCAGGAAGCCTGCGCATTGGCCAATGTGTAGGATATCCCAGCCTAGTCCTTAGGAGCTATTTGGTTTAGGTGTTACCCTTTGATTTTTTCTTATTTGATGGTTTTTGACAAATTTCAAAGATTCACTAAGACTTTCTAAGATTTTGTAATGATTACAAAATCTCAAAATATCTTAAGCATTCATTGGCAATCATTACTTATGATTGGTAATGATTGGTCATCATTAGCAATCATTGGTCATGACTGGCTTGCACATGGGATATTTAATGCTTGATGTGATGCTCTTTGGTTCGGTTTTACTTGTTAAGTACTAGTTACTAGAACTAATTTGATTACTTTGCATTTAATGCTTTGGAGGTTCAAAGAATGTAGTCTTTGTTTGTCATTTTGCATTAAATTCTTGATCATGACACTTGATTTGATGAGCTTTTAATTCCCTTTAATGGAATGGCATTGGTCCGGTTAGTTTTATAACCGTTTAGTTACTTTTCAAGTAACTTAATTTCTCTAAGATAATTTGCTCAAAATATCTAGATTATTTGAATGTAGTCTCTCTAGGTTGTTTCAAGAATTTAATGCTTGATGGGATGTTGATTTAATATCTCATTAAATGCATGGCTTGATGGCATTTTGGTTTGGTTGGTTTTAAACCGAGCTTTTTAGCATTAGTTATATTTGGGTAACTAGACTCTGTCATGATAGTTTCTTTACTTTAATCAAGGTTTTGTGCTTGATTTATGGAGGATTGATTTTTTAAATGATAATTAGATAAGTATTTTTGGTGCAAAGAAGATGAAACCGGTGATAGTAAATGTTTTAGGGGTCAAAACGGGTAACAAAGGTGATTGGTGAAATATCCTTAAGTTGAAGGGTAGAACTAATTTTTGTATATATTAAAGGTGATTTCATAAAAAATAACCTTTAATAAAGTCATTTTAATCCTCATTAACTTTAGGAATTTTGAGTTTAACCCAAAACTTTTACTTAAACGAATTTAGTCAAATTTAACAGTTTTGTGTTTTCTTGTGTTTTTCGTTGTAGTATCCAATGTGATCTATGGTAGAAATTTATTCCCTTTAAATCTTAATTTAAATTTTATCTGAATTTGTACTTTTGATCCAATACTGAAAGGGCAGGACAAAATACGGTGTCTATAGGACCCTTATCGGTCAACTGGCCTTGGGCAATGGTCCAATTTATAACATTTATGGCCTACGGTTGTTGACCGAGCCTTTTTTCGGTTGACCGTTTTGGCCGTTAGCTCTCTTTCATATTTTCTTTTAAGCTACTATTCTTGTTTGTCGACCAACCATTTTCTTTAGTCAACTGAATTGATCAGAACCTTCTCATTTCATGTGTTAAAAATATTTTCTCAATTCAACACTTTATGAAAAATATTTTCGCGATTTAACAATTTATAAAAATCATTTAGGATATTAAGTTTATTAGTTCTTACCATTGAACACAAAAGATTACTCAATTTTAAGTGTTGTGTGTGATTAGGTTGCATTAAGAACGTAGAGTATTGAGTTTCTTTTACCTAAGATTACAAAAAAACTTCATTGCTCTAAAAATTTCTTCAACGTTTTCATTTGCAACCATCTTGAATATTTTATAAAACATAGTCTTGTAAATCTTCAACGATCAATATCTTTTTCGATTCAAACTTCTCATTTGAACAAACGAAACTCTAATCTGAAATCACTCAATAAACACATTAGTTTCATAAAACATCAACGTTCAATTGTCTATCAAAACATCTAGGGTCAACAACTACTATCCAATCATCATAGTAAAATATTTTTATCACTGCCACTACCACAATAAACGCTGACTATTAGGTCACTACCATAATAAACATGGACTATTACCACCAACACCAGAATAATCATTTAATATCATTGTCATAACCACAATAAATATTCACTGTTATCACCACCACCACATTAAAGATTCCCTATTACCCTCACCAATGTAGCAAACATTCACTATTGTTGCCACCACCACTATCACCATAACAAATAAATAAAAATCAATAGTAAATATCAAAATCATGCAACTAAAATCACAAAAAAATATGCATAAATTTATTTCAAAATAGATCAAAACAATAATAAATTAGCAATAATTTTTGTAACATTTTGATAATACCAAATATATTTATTAAATTATGAGTAGAAAAATAATGTGTATGTTTGTGTGTGTGTGTGTGTGTATATATATATATATAAAGAATCTAGAAACCAAATCTAGTTTCCTAACCTTGAAAGAGAAGGGGGGAAGAGATCTAGCCAGATCTGTTTCAGCCAACACCAAATCAGTCATCGTGATGTACAGAGAAAGAGGGGAAACGATTGATCTAGCTGTACAATGATTGTTTAATGATGATATGGCCGTGCTGTGTGATACAGTTGTGTGGCGTGGTGGTGGTTGTCGGCAGTGATTGTGGAGGAGCAAGAATACATATAGATAGAAAAAAAGCGAATGATATAGATATAGATATATAGAGAGATGAAAGATGTTTTGTGTATTTTTAGAAAGGGTAATTTTGGACTATTGGTATTACAGTATAAGTTAAGGGTGGTAGTGGCGGTAGTGGTGGCGATTGACGGTGGCAGTGGTGGTGGTGGTGGCGATTGGTGGTGGCAGTGGCGTTGAGATGGTGGGGGTAGGGTGTGAGATAAATATAATTGTTTAAAAAATTAAGGGTAAAAAATATAGTTTTAAAAATAAAGGGATGCAAAATGTAATGAATTCATATAGGTTGAATAGTTGAAATAAGATTTTAATGCTAAATGATCCAAATACCCTTTGACCGTTACCATTAACCTTAACAAAATAGTAACTAGTGCAAAATTGAAACAAAATTGAAATGTCAAGGAACAAATG
Source organism: Eucommia ulmoides (assembly GCA_016647705.1). Lineage (NCBI taxonomy): Eukaryota > Viridiplantae > Streptophyta > Magnoliopsida > Garryales > Eucommiaceae > Eucommia > Eucommia ulmoides. The sequence continues at coordinate 8,395,901 of CM028335.1, read as the reverse complement.
TGTCTATTTTTAAATATGGGGGTCCAATTAAACACCGATTGCATTTATGAGGGATCAAAAGTGTTATTATCCTAAATTATGTGATTCTTAGTTATGTTATTTTCATTTTTGAGTCGGATTCTTCGTGTTTCTTGATACTTACAATACCACACCAGACTAATTAATGGTGATTTTATATAGATGTTGTTTTTCATTAAAAATATAAATTTTTTAAAATTTACCTTTTTGTTAAAAAATAATTTGAAAGATTGTTAAATGTACACTTTTTTTAATTTCAGAAGTATTTTAATTTTTTTCAAGCCTTTTGAAGCCCCCAAAAAATAAAAAAAACTGTGGAGCAACAAAATTATGCTAACGCCAAAAGTAAAAGAATTAAAGTAAAAATGGTCATTCAAAAATTCTCCCTAATTTATATATGTAGAATCTTACTGGTTGTTTGGTTGGATGGAATAGAATCATGGTAGAGTTAAATGGGAGAAAGAATAAAATGTGAGAAGTAATGAAATAAATTTGTCAATAGAATTGGTATTCCATTATCTTGTTTGATCATTATTGTATATTCAAAGAAATAAAATAGTGAACATAATAAAAACACATGAGATATCAATTTTGAGATCAAATTCATTCATAATATATATATCTAATAATATATTATTTTATAAAAAGACTATAAAATATTAATAATATCACGTATGAAAAATATTCAAAATCTATTACATTTTAACATCCACTTCTACTACTTTTTAAAAGAAATATTACCAAAAGATGACATTTCAACTTGTAGGGTGGTCTTGGACTTCTCTTAACCCCAAAAACTAGCTCATAGGATGAGATTTTTCCTCACACTTATAATCTGACCACAAGCCACTTCCACATTTGGTGTGGGATAAACCCAATAATCTTTCCCTCACACATTTGGTCGGTTAACCCTCGATCAATTCTCCCTTTGTGACTATTAGGTTAAAGTTGTTGTAACTTGGGTACTGATACTAGTGTAGGGCAGTCTTGGGTCTCTCTCAACCGCAACAACCTAGCCCTTGATGTAATGCTTTCTCTCATACTTATAACCTGACCACCAACTCTTTCCACATCTGATATGGGATAAACCCAACAAAAACAACTCCTGACAGGTATAAAAAATACATCTCTTAAAACTTGCACACATTATTTTGCCAGTAAACGATGTAGAGTGTTATTTCAAAAATTTAATCCATCTAAGAGATGTCATCATTTGGATTTGGTGCAGATAGATGTTTGTTTCATGAAAGATAAAACACTTAGTGGTGCTTCATATTTTGTTACATCTATTGAAGATTTTTCTCAAATAATATTTGTCTATTCTTTGAAAATTAATGACTAGGTATTAGAGGTGTTCAAGCATTTCCACGCGAAGGTTGAAAGATAAACAGGAAAACAACTTAGGTGTGTGCGTGAAGATAATGGTGGTGAATACAAAGGCCCGTTTGAGGAATATTGCAGGAAATATGGGATAAGACTTGAGAAAAGTGGGTCTAAGACTCCTCGGCATAATGGAGTTGCCAAGATAATGAACTTGACTATTTTTTTAACAAATCAAGTGAATGCTTTCCCACACAAAATTGCCTAAATTATTTGAGGTGAGCTAATGAGGACCGCAGTTGACTTGATCAATTTGTCTCCATCACTTCCTTTGGATGGTCACATCCTAGAAAGTGTGTGGACCAAAAACGATATCTCTTACAAGCATCTGAGGGTATTTGAATGTCAGGCATTTGTTCATGCTGCAAAGGATGAGAGGTCCAAGCTTGATGACAAGACAAAACAGTGTATATTCTTGGGCGATGGGCATGAGAAAATTGGCTATAGATTGCAGGATCTAGTTGACAGGAAAGTGATTCGTACTAAGGACGTGATATTCCTTGAATATCAGATTATCGGATGTTGACAAAGGCATAAAACCAAAATCCTCTACCAAGTATCCAGTCAACATAGATCCAGTTCCAACATCCGTAATAGATCCACCGGAAGAGCAATTTCCTGAGACTATTGATGAAGCACATGTCGGTGACGAACTAGCATAGGAGCAACCACCTCCACCTCTGCCAGTTGATGTTTAGTTGAGAAGGTTCAACAGGGATCGAATGACTTCTAAATATTATCAGTCTAATGAGTTTGTGATGCTTACAATTGGGGGAGAGCCAAAAAGCTACGAAAAAACCATATCGAGTAAAAATAAAAATGAATGGAGTGAAGTCATGAAAGAAGAGATGAAGTCTTTGCACAAAAACTGCACTTATGATTTGGTACAACTTCCTAAAGGCAAGAGACGTTTGAAGAATAAATGGGTTTACTAAATAAAAATTGAAGAGTATAACTTACATATTTGGTACCATTGGATTTGTGATGTGTTGGATATGAAGTTGCTACAACCCAAGAAGATAAACACAAATGAGAATGGTTAAGATATGATGGCAAAAGTTCTTCTGGGACAGAAGTTTGAGAGTTGTAGAGAGAGAGTAGGTCTCTTGCATTTTCTCACATGAGCTAAAGAAATAGATTTATTGGGTAGGTCCAGCCCATGTGGGGGCAAACATAACCCAAAGCCCAATTGGGCTTAACTTAAGTAAGAACAAAAAAAAGGAAAGGCGCATTTGGATTTTCTTAATAAGAGAAACATAAGAAAAAAAATAACAACTCTTTATTATTTTCTTCATATTTATTTTTTGCTTCATATGAAGCAGTAACCTTTTTAAGGGTGTTAGCAACTTTTTATGGAGGTGAATTGAAAAAACAAGAAATAAAGTCAAAAGGTAGTAGGAGATATTGCGGTAATGCCTAGAGAGAAAAAATGAAGAGAAGTAGGAGAACTACTTCAGTATGACTATTCTGATTCCGACTTGCCTAAAATTTCAGGGGTTTGTTCTCAACATCAAGTTTATGTCCATTCTTTTTGATCTTCGGTAAGAAATTCAAATTGGTGATTTTGTATTCCTCTCTAAACCTGTAATTGACGTTTCTTGTTATACCTACCGTTTTTGGTGATATATATGTAGTGATCCAAGAGTTTTTCTCTTGAATGTGTAAACAATTGTAATCCTATTAATTTTGTGATATTAGAAGTTGATATCGAACTTCGGTCCTGTGATTTGTTTTCCCTCCTTGGGGTTTTCCATGTAAAAATCGAGTCTCCCGCTTTATTTATTAGTTGTTTTGCCTTAGTTAATATCTGTGGGTATTAAAATCGATAATCCCATTTAATTGCATAATGGGGGTGTTGATCCCTAGGTTTTGATGAACAATTAAAAGTTGATATTTTTTGTGGAACTAATGTATTTGTTGAGTGTTTCATAAAAAGAGTTACATTTATTGATTATGTTGAAGATATCATCAAGAAAATGTCAAGGGTGCAAAGATAGACACAATGAAGAAATGAAGAGTGTTGAAGACCTTGAAGAAATTAGGTGAAAATAACTCAATACTCTTATACTTTTAATGCAACTCGAATCAGGATCACACATGACACTATTAAATGAGTTATATTTTATTTGTTAAAATGATGGAATTTAGAATCCTAATTATTGATTATAACGGTTATAACAGTTCGTTAGTAATGCAGGAGTAGCAACTTCAAGACAAATTTTGACCATGATAAAATTCAATTTCGGAAAAACGAAAAACATGAAAGTTGTAGATCTAGTTTTTAGCTATCCATAGCCCTTTGAGTCAATAAAATCAGAGTTCAGACGCAAACGTTATGACCAAAATAAGAACAGGTATCGGCACTGCCCAAAGCGCGCTGCACCATAGAACCGGCATAAAAAGTGCATTGCAGCATGATATCACCCTGCTGCAGCATGCTCCCGTTAGTTTCCCATGCCCAAAAATTGCACCGCATCGCCCGTAAAGCCAGCTGCAGCGCCATTCGATGCAGAATGGGTGTTGTCAGCTAGAATTAGGTCATTTTGGAGGGATATAAAAATGGAGAAGGAGCTGAAATAAATCAGGAGAGCTTGGGGAGCCAACTCTCATAGACACCAAGTAGATTCATTGCACATTTAGAGGCTATCTTGAAGGGAATGAAGGATTTTTGAAGAGTGAACTACTCCACAGACTAGATTTGGATTTCTTTTCTCTTACCTTAGATCTTGGTTTGTTTTCTGTTGAGTTTGAAAATTGAACATGTATTCTTCCTTTCTCTCACCTTAATCTTTTTATTGAATTTTACGTTTGTGATATTGTGTAGAACATATTTACATTTATGAATTTCTTGAAAATATTAGTTATGGATTCTGCTATGTTGTATTAAGATTCATATCTAGGGATTGATGTAGTTTTGTTTAAATCATGTTTTGAATATTTTGATTATTGTTAGTTTTAATTCAATTTTATGCCTCTCGATGTTTAATGCGTTTGATTCACGTGGCCGATGAATTAGATGATTTTAGGTTATGAATTTTATGCTCGAGAGAGATTGATTTTGTAACCAAAATTGAGAATACATAGTTTTAGGTTGTTGTGAGATCGGGAGGAGATCAACACCTAGAATTTATATTCAATTGTGTTTGCCTTCTTAATACTTCAAATTTATGCTCCTAGATGGTCTCTTGGTTGATTTGAGAACTTGGGATTTGACACTCGGAAGAGGTAATCTCGGGTTTGGACTTAGGTTAAGCACAACATGAGTTTTAATAGATCAGGAGATTATTAAAGCTTGGGTAATCTATAAGGTCGGATGGTGGTCACTAAATAAGCGCTGCCACTTTCACCGCAGACGTACGAATCAAGTTTTAGTAAAATGAACCTTTCGGTCGAGTATCGTATCCACAGAGATTGGTTGAGATTACTATCGAGTACCGCAATTATCATAACTCAACTTTATCTAGGCGAAAAAAATAGAATATAATTAATTAATAATACTAAAATACTACTTTAACTATATTAATTACTAATACGAGATAGTTATGGGATGAATTATCTAGAGATTAACTTTATTTACTTGAACGCGTTTGATTTCGTTTAGTCTACAATAATGGTGTTCGACGTATTTGACAATCTCGGTATCTAAAACTCCTCCGCCACCTCTCATGAGTATAAGACGGGGGATGTAATGCAACTTTGTGTCAACAAAGAAGTTCCCCTCAACGTCTTAATGACCCTAGGTTGCGTGAGTCTTGCCCCAACCTCATTAATCGCACACAAAACCTCAGTTCATAAACTCCTTCCCTACTTCTCTCGAGTGTAAGACGAGGGATATAACGTGACTTTGTGTCAATGAAGAAGTCCTCCTCAACGTCTTAACGACCCTAGGTCATATGAGTCTCACCTCAACGTCATTGATTTCATGCGTTGTGTTTACCCTATCGACAATCTCAGTTCTAAAACTCTCTCGCCACCTCTCCCGAGTGTAAGACAAGGGAATACGTGACTTCGAATCAATGAATAAGTCCCCCTCAACGTCTTAACGACTCTAGGTCACGTGAGTCTTGCCCCAACACCATAGATTGTCCACAATCCTAACTCGGACCGGGTTATTGGATCGTGGCATTTGTTTATTCTATTCCAAATTTGGGATTTGTCAAATCCCGTGTTCTTGATATGTAAATATAAGCACAATAAACAAACAATATGATAAACACACTCAAACATTGGAGAACAATCATCAAAGAAACGCAACTAAACCAAAACTACGTTTTTATAAACGATATTAATCCCATACATAATCCAACATTTAACCTATGGCCATAGCTGTTTATACAATTGAAACTAAGCTAAACATGCTAAAATATACATAGAAGATAAGAAATAAATGGAAAAAAAAGAGGGTAAACTTAGCCGATATTCGAAGATTAGCTGCTAAAACTGTCCACCGAACGATTCTCCTTCTCTGCGTGTTGATCTTCTCCTTCGGATATGTTTGTGCACTCCCTATACTCTCTCTATATCCTAACCTAAGCCTTAAGGGCTGTAATGGCCGGAGGGGAGCAAAGGAGGAAGGAGGAAATGGGTATAAATAGACAAAATATCTAAATAAATATCTAACACTGCGCAGAGGCTAACTGTCGCGGCGGTGGGTATGTCGGTTTAAAGTTCGCCGCGGCGGTGGAGACGACTGTGGAATTGGAAAAGTTTCTGCTGGTTCACTGCTTAGGCGGATAGATATCAGCATCAATTGATCTTCTTAGTATCTTCACCACCGCGGCGGTGGGCTTGTTTGCAGAATCTTTCCGCATTGCTCATTTTTTCACCGTTCTCGATACGATTTGATCATTTATGCTCCGATTTCATATATTTTCACCCCACACACCTGTTTTTAATACCAAAAGAATAAAAATATATTAAAACGTATTAAAAACGTAATAAACGTACTAAAAAACTAACAAATTCGGTTTGAAAATAGATAGATAATTTACACCTATCAAATACCCCCAAACTCGGAATTTTGCTAGTCCTCGAGCAAAACACCCACACAATACGAGAAAATATAAAAACTAATTACGAAATTAAAAACTAAAAATGAAAAATACTAAAAACAAAAATGTGTAGGTTTTGATTATCATCTATCGGCTGAAAGATTTTTCCCTCATCGGCCCCCAATCCTATCAAGTTCAAGCATAAATCACACCATGTGGTATTCTAAAATTTCAATGTTAAAAAATAGTAAGTGCCATTCTAATTCCTGTTTAAGTGTGTGTGATTAAACTCAAATATACAACTATCCATTGATTAGATGAGATTATCCCTATATATAGATCATGACTAAAACCTTTTAGGTATAGGGAATCCATATGCCTGACTCGGGATCTATTCTCCACTAATGTTGGCTAAGAGGTTCATGAAGATCAGTAGGGCTTGGTTCGATTTTGGAATAATGGCTATGGGTATATCGAAAATACAAAACAGGTTAATCGTTGTTAACATGACGATACCCAAGGTACATCGCTTGGCACTCTCACACTCGAAACCCCATAGTTTAATTAGAAACAACCTTGAACAAACATTTTAGAATGTCGTACTCACTTGGCATGTCCAAAAGAAACGATATTATTTTTTATTTTTTTCGAACACACCTCCAAACTCATTCGATTGTTATAGTTCAAGGGGTGTGCAAAAATGATTAAGTAACACACCCCCAAATTCATTAGAATTTCTACAATTTTAGGAGTGTGCAAAAATATGAATGAGGAGGAGGTAAAAGGAGGAGGTGGTACCACCTCTTTTTACCAACTAACTGCAGACGAAGTCTGTATGTTGTTGGAAGATACGGCCGATTTTAACTGTCGAAGTTAGAATTATTCAAGAAGTTACCAAAGCTTGAGGGATAGTTCCACCATTTTGGTGCCATGGTTTGACACCCCACACCAACTTGTGGAGTCTTCTCCCAACCTGGAAGACACGTTTAATGTATTCATGATGGAAACTCAGATCATCATGAGGGAAATGAGAGACACATAAGCCTAATTTATATATGAAAATGACAATGAGAAACCGAATGCAAGTGGGAGGACATTGGATGTGTCTTATAAAGATGATTCAAAAGAGGACGAGACTCAAGAATTGTTCGTTGATGATGAATCACAAGATGATTTTGAGTCCGCATTGGTAGCGGGTGAAATACGCCGCTACTTACTCTCGCAAGTATACGAGATCTAAGTTTTAATATAGTGGATCTTTGAAGATCAGATATCGTTCCCACAGGAAAAGTGCGAATAATTGAATACCGCAATTTATGTAGTCTCATATTATCCTGACGATTAAATTAATTATTTAAATTAAACTAATTAAAACTACTCCTAAGGATTAATTCTAATTACACTAATTAACTAGAGATAAATTTTATTCACTTAGTACCTATTTGGCTTAGTTTAGTTATTGATAACGGTTATTACCACATCAAATAATTTCGGTATCTATAACTCACTAGTTTCCTCTTCCGAGTGAAAAGCGAGCGAATACATGACTTTGCATTGACGCCGAAGTCCCCCTCGAACGCCTTTCCGTACACATGGCCATGTGAGTCTTGACCCAACCTCATGGATTGCACACAATCCAACTCCCTCTCGGGTTATTGGATCGTCGCATTGTGTTTATCCCTAGTCCAAATTCAGGGTTACCTCTCCCGAGTGTCAAACCCCGTATTCTCAGTTTATCGTAATAAGCATAATAAACGTGAAATAACGGTGAGCACAATTGGAATTGGATAACAAACCATTAGAATAACTTATATTCAACCAAAGAGATAATTACATGAATTACATCTAACCCTAACTAATCTCTAATTAAACTAACATGATCTTAGCCATTACATTATTAAATCAAGAGGAGATCATCATCATCATCAATAATAAACATTAAGTACAAAGATGGAAAGAAGGAAAAAAAAGCCAAATCTTAAAGTGGAGTAGTCCACTTTCGCCTAAGAACAATCCTCCTGAGCTTCCTCTTCTCCATTGATGAACTTCCTCTTTTAGCTCTTCAAGAATTGGCCAAAATCACTTCCTAAAACTAATCTAATCTACTTCCTAAATTATCTAATCCTATCTGAGGTGAAAAGGGCTCTCCAAACATAATAGGGCATCCGACAAAAATGGGGATGAAAAGGGTTAAAATAAAGGTTTTTAAAATATCTTCAAAATATCTAAAATTAGATATTTCTCACAGAATTTCCCTGCCTAGGCGGTGGTTAAGTCGGTTTAGGTTTTGACGGATTTTCTCCTAGGCGGAGGAATGTTCGCCTAGGCGGTAGTTGCTGGCACAAACATTTTGACGGATCTCCGCCTAGGCGGTGGTTCAGCAACCCAACTTTCTGCCTCTTCTCTACTTAGGCGGTGGTCTTTATGCACCAAAACCTTGTTCTTCACGTTTTGTTCACCGTTTCTCTACTGTTTTCACTTATTTATCACTTCTTTTAATTCCTTTACCTGTTTTACACTAAAACAAACTAAAACGAAATTAAATATAACTAATATGCTAAAAAGCTAACAAATTCAGTTTAAAAGTAAATAGGTTATTTCCACCTATCACTCACCTTTGGAATCCAATTGGTGTTGCCACCGCCAATCATTGAAAGCCATCGTGAGGAATCACGCATAAGTGAGAGGAACTTGGGTTTGTTCAATGATGGTGATTCTAATGAGGAGGAGACCCAAAAGTTGATTGGCGATGAAGAATCACAAGACAACACTTGTGATTATTTATCTTTTGAGATCCATGTTTTGATACCAACACCGATCAAGGACGAATACTTCTATGAGAATCCAATGTGGCTCACTTGTCTCCTACCACTTCCAAATCTGTTTATTCACGCCCACCAAGCACATACTCCGGAGTTGAATAAGGCTGAGCATACGTGCCGATTAATTCTACTTCTCTCCAAGCTTGAGGGCGTTCAAAACAAAGACCCATTTGTTGTGTTGTATGACACATACTATAAGCGAAAACTTCACTTTGATGAGTCCTTCTCCGTTATCAAGCCGATGATGTTAAACCAAGTGTTTATTGGGAGGCAACCCAAGTTTCCAAATAATTGAGTCCAAGGATGCAAGCTATGGAAGAAAGCCCCACATCGGTCACCTTGCACGGGGCATCACCACCGACCACACTAGGAGGCGAGATGGTCTCGCCTCCCTGTTACGTGTTCTTGTTCCCTTATACTTAATTTGAATATATGTTTGACTTTGAGTTTGGGGATGAGACACATGTTGGCTTATGTTTGTTGGTTTAGGAAAGACTTGTGTGACTTTCTGTCCTATAACTTGAATTCGTTTGGCCATGTTTTCAGTTTGCTTTTCTTTTTTAACTGTGTTTAAATAAATTGTAAGTTTTGTTGAGATGAGATAGCTAGATATCGATGATGAGTATAGGCACATGATGTTCTCTTAGGTCTTTTGAAATGTATTGCATTGAGATTTTTGTGTGCTTGACTTGTGTTGATTAAATTTCACTCTTAACTCTTTACATTTGAGCACCATGAATCATGATCACTTGGTATTTTGAGTACTTGGAGGACATTTATGTGGTTTAGGTAGACTTTGATATCTCGTGAACACAAAAACTCATTTGAGTGAAACTTGAGGTGAAATACTAGGTTATGTGTTGTTGGAGAGATGATTTAGGAATTTCTTTGGATCGCTTGTGCCTTGAAGCTAACCCTTGAAAATTTTTTATCCTTCGTTAACCCTGTTGAGCCTTATTTCTTAATTCTTTTATTACCCACATTTGTGCATCCAACCCACTACATGTCTTTCCACTCCCTATACCCATCACTAATTGGTATGTTTGCGTGGATTATTGAGCGTAAGGACTAGCATGAGCTGTGTTTGGAAAGTCATTGGTGGAATGGGTTGTGTGTTTCATTTTGTTTTTGAGTTGTTTATGTTGTTAAAAAAAAAGACACAATTGGGTGATGAGTGGAATCACTTCCTTGTATTATCCTGTAACATTGAAGACAATGTTGATTTTGAGTTTGGAGGTGTAGTTTATATATCTTACCTATTTGTTCTTTGTATGAAAGAAAAAGAAAAAAAAAATGTTTGTGTTTTAGTTTGTTTTGTGAATAATACCTTGTGGGATTGATTAAAAGAACATATTTGATGAAAGGGAGAGTCGGTGAAAAATAATTCTTGGATATCTTGCAAGATCCATGAGTTCCGATACATGCCTAGGGTGATTTAAGCCTAAAGATGATATTCTCGTCTACTTTCTACCTTATCCCTACATTACAACCTTCAAAGTCCTTTTGATCTCCAATGACATATGTACTTACACAATTAGTGAAGAGTGATATGAAAAATGGACTTGTGGTTGTTCTTAACGTCACAATCTAGAGATCATTCATTGTCTCCTTAGCACATAAATTTATTTAAGAGTCGTTTGGTTGGGTGAGAGTGATTGTACACACACTTATGCATTAAAAGTCTTGAGTGAATGATATCGATGCTTGATGTTGAAATTCTAGAAAGTCTTAATGGTTGCATTTCCTTTGAGCTTAGAGCATTTTGTGCCTTCGGAGATTCTTGCACAGTTGTTGAATCGATATGAAACTCTTATTTTCTCATTTATTACTTAGTACTTGATCTGTGTTTTCTTTTATTTTTTATTATTTTGCTTGAGTACAAGCAAATGTTTGAGTTTGGGGGTATTTGATAAGTGGTTTATTCACCAACAAATTAAGTACTTTTAGATTTAAATATTTGTGAGTTTTCAAGAGATTTTTTTTTTCTTCAGTTTGATGTATTTTTGTGTTGTTTTGTAAGAATTATAAATAATTGGGTGTAAGGGTGAAAATGTGGTAAAATGGGGTAAATTGAGTTGTAATGGTTCCTCAGTAGTGCAGGAGCAACAACTTCAAGCCCGTTTTTGACCACGATGCATTTTGATTTTGGAAAACCTCAAAATATGAAAGTTGTAGATCTATTTTTTAGTTATCCACAACCTTTTGAATCACCAAACTTGGAGTTTAGATGTAAAAGTTATGACAAAAATATGAATAGATATTGGCATTGCCCAAAGCGCGCTGCAATGCGATATTTAGCCCGCTGCAGCGCGCCACTAGCAGAACCGGCCTAAAACGTGTGCTGTAGTGCGATATCACCCCATTGTAGTCTACGCCCACTAGTGTCCCATGCCCAAAAAGCGCATTGCAGCGCCCGTGAAGCCAGCTACAACGCCATTTGATGCAGAAAGGGCATTTTCAGATGAAATTAGGTCATCTTGGATGGATATAAAAAGGGGGAAGGAGCTGAAATAGATCGGGAGATCTTGGGGAGCCAACTTTCATAGATACCAAGGAGATGCATTTCATATTTGGAGGCTATCTAGAGGGGAATGAAGGATATTTGAAAAGTGAACTACTCCACGAACCAGATTTGAATTTCTTTTCTCATCTTTCTATCTCTTACTTCATATCTGGGTTTGTTTTCTATTTAGTTTGGAAATTAATCATGTATTCTTCCCTTCTCTTACCCTAATCTTTTTATTGATTTTTGTATTTGTGATATTGTGTAGAACATGTTTACATTTATGAATTTCTTGAAAACATTAGTTATGGATTCCACTATATTGTGTTAAAATTCATATCTAGGGCTTGACGTAGTCTTGTTTGAACAATGTTTTGAATATTTTGTTAATTTTTAGTTTTAAATCCATTTTATACCTCTATATGTTTAATGCGTTTGATTTATGTGACCAATTAATTATATGATTTTAGGTTATGAATTTTAAACTCGAGATTAATTGATTTTGTAACCAGAATTGAGAGTGCATAGTTTTAGGTTTTTGTACAACTAGGAGGAGATCAACACCTAGATCTCTATTAAATTGTATTTGCCTTCTTAATGCTTCCAATTTATTCTCCTATATGGTATCTTGGTTGATTTGAGAACTTGGGATTTGACACTCGGGAGAGGTAATCTCAGGTTCGGACTTAGGTTAAGCACAACATGAGTTTTAATAGATCGGGAGATTATTGAAGCTTGGGTAATCTATAAGGTCGGGGTATAACGAATGTTCTTACCTAAATATTAGATAGGGATACCAGTTTTAAAGTGTTTACATATTCTTTCACTTAATACTCGGGAGAAGTAGTAAGAGAGCATGAGTGACCTTGATTATTGAATAAATAAAATTGGCTAATAACTGGTTGATAGGATGACATGGGAATTACGAGATGAAATCAAGCTCCTAGAATAATTGTGCGTAGGAAATCCATATTTTAGTTTGCTTTGAATTTTATATTAGTTTTAGTTTTATTTTTATAAACATTAAATTTGGTCACCTAGATAAAGTTGAGTTAGAATAATTGTGGTACTTAGCAGCTGTCTAAACCTATCCTTGTGGATACGACATTCTATTCTTCCTATATTATTAAAACTTGATCTGTACTCTTGCAATGTGTTGTGCAATAAATTCGCTACTAATCCTGCATCGATCGGTCAACTGACTAAAGGTGATCGGTTAACTGATTTGCTTAAGGGTGAAAAAGTGGAAGTCTTTGAACCAATTGGTCAACCGATTATGACTCAATTGGTCAACTGAATGTGCTGGAGCTTGGCAGGGAAAACTCCATAAACCAATCGGTCAACTGACTGAAGGGGGATCGGTCAGCCGACTGGTGTCTTTGGTTTGGCTTGGTCTCTATGCTGAATCAATCGGCTAACTGACTACTAGGGATCGGACAACCGACTATTTCGCTTCACATAATTAATCATTCTCTCAATTTAAATAATCTAATACTTTATATCTTTGCGATTGATAATTAAAAAATATTTTATGAACTTATTTGAGAGTTTTAAAAGACATTTTAAGGTGAATTACATCAAAATTGAATGATTATGTTAAATGGGATCTAAGAGTGCCTTTTAGAGGCATATCTTTTGAAAAATAGTCATTGGAGGGCTTGATATCATTCTATATATATAGACATGCGAAAATTAGATGAAATACATGAAGAATAATCAATTCATATGTTTTTTTAAGAGTTGTCATTCTACTAAGATTTTTCGAGAGAGATTTTGGGTTAAAGTTCTTGATTTAAAGCGTTGATTGATTTGGCGTCACTGACTTGAGCTATCTTCCGATTCTTTTTTCCTTCTTCAGTGTTTTCCTGGTGATAAGTGTAATTTACCTATCTATTTCCAAACTGAACCTGTTAGTTTTCGAGTATGTTTATTATGTTTTAATATGTTTTTATGTGTTTTTGTATAAATCAGGTGTGTGGGGGTGAAAAGAGATAAAAATGGATTATAAACGATCAAATTGGATCAAGAATGGTGGGAAAACAAGCAAAAGGGCAAAATTCAGAAAGTGCAGCCTACTGCCGCGGTGGTCAAAATACAGAGAAGGGCCTAAATTCTCTGCAAATCCACCTCTACAGTAGTGAAACAACAGAATGTCCCTGCTCCCACTGCTGCATCTACCCACGGCGGTGACCACTGCCGACATACCCACCGCCGCAGTGGTCACTCTGCACAGATTTTAGATATTTTTTATATTTTTTTAGATATTTTGTTCCCTATTTCCTTAATCCTCTCCTCTATTTCGGCCATTAGGGACCCCTTAGTTTTAGAATAGAATAAACAGTGTTTTGGGGAGTGCTCAACTAAATTCGAAGGAGAAGAACACGTTGCGAAAAAGGAGAAGCGATCTCAAAACGGTTTTAGCATCAAATCTTCGGATAACGGCTAATTCTCTTCGTTTCTTTCTTTATTTCTTAACTTCGGTTTGTTGGTTGAGCATGTTTAGCTCGTTTATCATTGTATATACGGTTATGGCCGCTAGCTAAACATGTATTGTCTATGGATTAATATAATTTAAATAAAAATGTTGTTTGTTTGAATTGTGTTTCTTTAACGGTTGTTCTTTACTAATTCAATTGTGTTTATCGTTTTGTCATGTTATATGCTTGTTTAGATATACTGAGAAATCGGAGTTTGATACTCGAGAGAGGTAACCCGAATTTGAACTAGGGTTAAACATAACGCGATGATCTAATAACCCGGGAGGGAGTTAGAAAGTGTGCAATCAATGACATTGGGGGCAAGTCTCATGTGACTATGTGTTCTAAAAAATGCTAGAAAAGGACTTCGGCATTAATGCGAAGTCACATATTCATTTACTCGTCACTCGGGAGAGGGAGTGAATGAGTTTACGATACAAAGATTGTCGGATAGGTTGAATACCGTTATTGTTAACTAAACAAAACCAAACACGTTTTTGTAACAAAGTTAATCCCTAGATAATCTATTCCCCTAAACATCTCAATATAGTAATATAGTATAATTAGATAAATTAGTATTTTGGTTTAATATTTATTAATTATAAACTCAATTTTTATCACCTAGATGAAGTTAGGTTATGATAATTACAGTACTCGATAATAATCTCAACCAATCCCTGTGGATACGACAACCCCTATTCTTTCCATTATACTAAAATTTGATCCGTACACTTACTGTGAAAGTAGAGACATATCTATGCGCTACCAAGTTTTTGGCTCCGTTGCTGAGGATTGTGTTTTAGATTATTGTTGATATTGTGAGTAAATAACTTGATTTTAATTTAGACATTTCTTTTGTTTATAATTTTTTATTTGTAATTTTGTTTTTGTTTCTCATGCAGAGTATTTGACGATGTTAGATCAACAGGTACTTTTGCATTTATTTCAACGGGATTCCGAGCTGTTTTACTGTGCTTGGGATCGATAAAAGGAATTGCTATTTCGATTTTTGAACCATCGTTTTCTGAGGGAGTGTCAACTACTGAACTCCTTGACGGGTTATTAGCCGTGACCAGAAATTGGGTTGAAAGAGGAAACGGTACCACCTCTTTTGACCAATTAACCGTGGACGAAGCCTATTGGTTGTTGGAGGACATGGTCGGTTATGATTGTCACTGTTGGAATTATTCAATAAGCTACCAAAGCTTGGGGGATAGTTTCACCACTACGACGCTATGGATTGACACTCCAGTTCAAGATATAGTGTCTTCCCCCTGGAGAAAATGTTAGCTGAATTTATGGGGGAGACTCAAGCGTTTTGGAGGGAAACGAATAACAGGATCAATGAGCACGAGGATCGTCTTAACAATATCGAGACAGTCTGTGCCAAAATCGATGAGGCCGTAATGTCTCTTCAGACACAAATCGGTCAGCTAATCTGCTTTATTGAGGTCAAGTCAGACGCGGAGGCACTGTAAGATACACAAATCACATCCAATTGTGAAAGCCACCGTGAGAAACCAGAAATGAACTGGAGGAGCTTGGGAGCATTCAAAGATGATTATTCGAATGAGTTGGGAACCCAAGCATAGATCGATGATTGTGATTATTCACCATTGGAGATCCAAATTGTGATGCCACCATCGATCCAAGGCAATCACATCTACGAGGATCCAATGTGGCTCACTTGTCCTTTGCCGCTAAAAGCAATGCTCTTTCATGCCCACCAAGCACATGAGCTGGTGGAGAATTTTGTTGAAAGTTCGAGCTATACAATGTCAAATCTTTCCAGCCTTGAGGGCGTTCTAAATCAAGACCCGTACGTGGTGTTGTATGACACATACTACGGGCGAAAGCCGTTCTTTAACGAGCACTTCTTCATGTCGGGCCGAGGACAATAAACCACATGCTTCTTGGGAGGCAACCCAAGCCAAAAATAAATTAGATCCATCACCGCCGACTTGATTCGGAGGCGATATTCTCTCACCTCCCAAGTACGTGTTCTAAACCCTCGTCTTCATTATAATACTTTATGCCTTCATTGGGATCGCTGATGGATCATTGTGGACACTGCCTGTTTTAAGTTTGGCAGTGATGTGTAGTATGTTAGTATATTTAATTGTGTTGTTTAGGTTATTGTGTGCATGTTTATTTAGTGTAGAATGTTTTTATATTTGTTGTTATTGTGTGCTGAGTTTTGACTTCATTTGGGCTATTACTCGATGATGAGTCTGTCCCCTGATTGTTTATTGAGGTTGAGTGTAAAACTCATTCATGTGTGTTTTGTGTGCTAGACGTATCCTTTTAGTAAAAGTTATTCTAGATCCTAAATGCACGAGCACATAAACTCAATGTATAACTATCCAATTGATTTGAAAATAATTATCTGTGACCCAAATTTATAACAATAGGGATTCTAGAACTTGATTTGAGGAATATTCGAGGCAAAATCCTAGGCGTGGTAGTTCGGGAGATATGATTTAGGCATTTATTTGATTGCTTGAGCCTTCGAAGCTTACCTTGTTATATGTTTATCCCTCGTTATCCTGTCGAAACCGGAAAGTCGTTTCAATTTTGAACACTTAACTAATACCATGGCCAATTGAATTCTTTCCAAACCTATATCGCTGAACCGAAGGCACAAATTTGAGTGAATCATATTAGCATTTGTGTATGCTACTTGATGTGAGTGGTTGGGTTTAGGAAAAACTTTTAAATTGTTTCGGTATTCAAGTACTCACTTGTATTTTTCTTTCATTTTGACCACACCCGTGAAATTGTAATAATCGAATAAATTTGAGGGTGTGGTTCGTTGAAAAATAAAACATGTATATACTGTTTTATTTTCTGTTTCTCTTAACAAGTGAGTACCAAATTCGTAAATATATGTTCAGGGTCGTTTCAAATTTATCTATGGGGGTTTAAGTGTGAGAGTGCCAAGCATGTGCCTCGGGTATCGGTAAGTTAACGACGTTAACCTATTTTCTATTTCCGATATAGTCTTGGCCATTTTCCAAAACTGAACCAAGTCCTTTTAATTTTTTTGAATTTTCGAGCCTACATTAGTGGATAATAGATCTCATTCAGGCTTATGGATTTCCTATACCTTTTTGGTTTTAGTCATGAGCTTATTTGATGGATAATCCAATCCAATCGGCGGATAGTTGTATAATTGAGTTTTTTTACACACACATTGATAGGATCTATAATGGCTCTTACTAAAATTGAATGTTGAAATTCTAGAACAATACATGGTGTGTTTTATTCTTGAACTTGATAGGATTGGGGGCCGATGAGGGAAAAATCGTTTGGCTGGTAGATGATATTTAAAACTTGCACCTTATTGTTTTTAGTGTTTTTCATTTTTTAGTTTT
The DNA here is from genome assembly GCA_016647705.1 of Eucommia ulmoides. NCBI lineage: Eukaryota > Viridiplantae > Streptophyta > Magnoliopsida > Garryales > Eucommiaceae > Eucommia > Eucommia ulmoides. Next base: position 8,378,336 of record CM028335.1, on the reverse strand, counting down.
TAATTTCCTAATTAGTTGTTGTATTTTCTTGTATTGTTTGGGTGTTTTGCTCGAGGACTAGCAAAATTCCAAGTTTGGAGGTATTTGATAGGTGTAATTTACCTATCTATTTTCAAATCGAACCTGTTAGTTTTCGAATATATTTATTACGTTTTAATACGTTTTTATGTGTTTTTTATAAATAAGGTGTGTGGGGTGAAAATAGATGAAAATGGATCATAAACGATCAAATCAGATCAAGAACGGTGGAAGAACGGTGAGAAAACAAGCAAAAGGGCAAAATTCAGAACCTACAGCCCACTGCCGCGACGGTCAAAATATAGAGAAGGGCATAAAGTCTCTACAAATTTACTACCGCAGAGGTGAAACAACAGAATGTCTCTGCTCCCATCACTACATCCACTGCTGCGGCAGTGACCACTGCTGACATGCCCTCCGCTGCGGTGGTCACTCTGCACAGATTTTAGATATTTTTTATATATTTTTTTAGATATTTTGTTCCTTATTTCCTTCATCCTCTCTTCTATTTCGTCCATTAGAGACCCCTTAGTTTTAGAATAGAATAGAGAGTATTTTGGGGAGTGCTCAACCAAATTCGAAGGAGAAGAACACATTACGAAGAAGCAGAAGCGATCTTGGAATGATTTTAGCCTCAAATCTTCGGATAATGGCTAGTTCTCTTCGTTTCTTTCTTTATTTATTAACTTTGGTTTATTGGTTGAGCATGTTTAACTCGTTTATCGTTGTATATATGGTTATGACCGCTAGCTAAGCATGGATTATCTAGGGATTAATATAATTTAAATGATTGTTTGAATTGTGTTTCTTTAACTGTTGTTCTTCACTAATTCATTGTGTTTATCATTTTGTCATGTTATATGCTTGTTTAGATATACTGAGAAATTTGAGTTTCGACACTCGGAAGAGGTAACCCCGAATTCAGATTAGGGTTAAACACAACACGATGATCTAATAACTCGGGAGAGAGTTAGAAAATATGCAATCAATGACGTTGGGGCCAGACTCAGGTGACTATGTGTTCTAAAAAATGCTAGAGGGGGACTTCGGCGTTAACAGGAAGTTACATATTCATTCACTTGTCACTCAGGAGCGGGAGTGAATGAGTTTACGATACAGAGATTGTCGGATAGGTCGAATACCGTTATTGTTAACTAAACAAAACCAAACACGTTGTTATAAACGAAGTTAATCCCTAGATAATCTATTCCCCTAATCATCTCAATATAGTAATATAGTATATGTCATGACCTGTCTCGGACACCCGTCATCCCAAGGCCGGCGTGACGATAACATTACATCACTTATTACATTTAAATCTTCTTATACATTAAAAAATTTCATAAATTACTATATAATTCATTATATAAGACATACATAATCTTTCTCTTTCATATGGTTCCCCTCTGACAGCTCGACTTAAAGATTTCCAAATGACTCCACCTAATACCAGTAGAGGACCGTCTCCTAAAAGATTCACCTGCGAGTGTACTGTCTTCTTAGTAAAAACTATTTTTAACATAATAATAATAATAATACATTCTAAATAATACAACATTTAAATGGATCAAGCGTAAATATATATCCACCACACCGTTGGTAAAATCTCCAGTATCAAATAACCAGTGAAAGTAAAGCAGTATAAATAAGTTTCTAAACACCATAATCAATAATAAATCACCCAATATATATATAAAACACCCCAACTCAAACACACATCTCAATCCCATACCCATCGGCTAAGCCATAGTGATCGTTTTAACCTCACGATTGGGAGTTGCAATGGTATCGTAACCATCCGTAGGATATGCCTTTCTAGCGGACCTAACTGCGCAAATCACCGCCTACCGGACGTCTCTGGAGGCCATAATATAAAGCACCACATAATATGAATCACCACCTGCCGAACCACCATCCGGACAAGACATAATATGTATCACCACCTGCTGGATCACCCTCCAGACAGGACATAAACTATGGCATAGTCAACTCAATGATATCATCATCAGATCAAAAAATAATACTCATCTGCCGGACCACCCTCTGGACAGACCAACCAATAATATCGTCAAAACAATAATGTCATCGTAAAACTACAAACAAAATCACCATTTTGCCCAAGCAAATAATCACCACCGTCAAATTACCAACATCCACCTCATTTCCAAAACCGATTTAAGTAAAAAAATATGTTTTTCCCACCTTTTATTAAAACCACCAAATCTAACAGATTAATTATAAAGCCTTTCTTTTTAAAACCCTAAATAATTCAATGGAAATCCATTTTATCAACTCACCCATAACTGGCTTGATCCATATAATTTATCAAAGCATCTAATTTAAATATAACCACTTCCTATCATATATAGATATAAAAATAGTTTGGCAAGAAGATAGTATACTCACCTGATATTTTGCTCTCAAAAGCTCCATAAAAAATCCGCTACTGAACTTTCGACAATTTTGAACCTATTTGTAACAAGGCCTAAATTAATATTATAGAGAAAATAACTTAATTGTACAATGTAATCCCTACGTTCATAAATTTCCCATTCCCCACGTTTTGATATATGAACATGTTATTCGACTAGTTTAGCGTCGTTAAAATTTACGATTTACACCTAATTCATATAAACGATCTTATTGTTTATTATTCTCATTTTGATATTCTAAGATTAGAAACTAAATTTAGAATTCATAAAATAAATTAGAAAATGTTACCTGTTCCGAACCGGTCATGGATTTTTCTAAAGTTCAATGTATTTTTGATTTTGCTCCCCACCGCCTAAGCGACGTCCCACCGCCTAGACAAATGAGTGACTGCTTTTCCCTTACTTTCAACTGCACACTGCAGTTTCATCGCTTGAGCGAAAATCCACCGCTTAGGTAAACGAGTGACTACTTCTCCCTTTCTCTCAACTGCACACTGCAGTTTCACCGCTTGAGCGAAAATCTACCACTTAGGCGGTATACGTCTTCCTCCTCCTGCTCTGTTTTGAGATCTCAGCCACCTCTCTCCCTCTTTTCTCACTATCGGCTCACACCCACACAATAAAACGCATCCAAAACTCACAACCACACTCCCACAGCATACACAACACACACATCAGAAACAAACACACACACAATAGTGGACTTTACATACACACCCCCAACGACTTCTTCCTCTCTCTCTTCCTCTTCTATTTTTTGCTTCTGTTTCTTATTTCTATTTGAACTAGCCACCGACAACCGAGAAGCTCCGATCACGCCATTGACCACTGGCCACCCCATACCGTTCTGTATATACACACATACTGATCACACACACACACACACACACACACACACACACACACTCTGACGATCAGAACACGAACAGCAACGACGATAGCGGCCGGATGACGGAACAACGCACTCACACATATGACGAACCGAACCCATCCTTGATGGACGACCCTTCCTTTCCCACTGGTTATATATATGTATATATCAAAAAGTGTAAGAGATCAACTGCCGGCCAAGTGGCCTCTCTCTCCTCCATTCATTTCACCAACTCTCTTTATATATATATATATATATATATAATTTGCACTAAACCCCTTTCATTTTTAGTTAAGATAGTAATTAAATCCCTTCTTAAGTTTTAATGTTTATGTAAATTATAATTTATCCCCTAAAATTTTAATTCACATAATTAACATCGTAGTCCACCCCGATATTTTCAAAATATTTTTAAAATGCGACTTAAATTATTCGTATATTAAAAATCGGGGTCTTACAGTATAATTAGATAAATTAGTATTTTAGTTTAATATTTATTAATTACATACTCAATTTTTATGGCTTAGATAAAGTTAGGTTATGATAATTACGGTACTAAATAATCATCTCAACCAATCGCTATGGATACGACAATCCCTACTTTTCCTATTATACTAATACTTGACCCGTACATTTGCAGTGAAAGTAGCGACGTATCTACGCGCTACCACCTGGTGAGATCTTTCTAAGTTATTGTTCTTAATTTAGATTTTATATTATTATTGTTTGTTTGGATTTAAGATCGTTAGAAAATCATTTTCAAATTTAAGAGCATAAAAACCTTTTTAAAACGATTTTGTATGTTTATCTGATTACGTGCTTGAATTTATGCTACCCACACTTGTTTTTAATAAAATATTAATTTGTCTCGCATTGAATTTATCACGTAGTAAATTTTGAGACATTAATCGAGTATAACTGTATTGAGGTGGTAGAGGTTTCTTGTAGAAAGAAACTTATTATTTTTGTATTTGTGAGTTTAAGCGGATTAGACACGGTTGAGCCGGTGTCTAGTCAGGGTAGTTGGGTTTCAATCTTTTTCGATGAAAAAGATTGAGGTTTGATCTTTATCCTAAGTATAAAAAGATTATGTTATTCTTTTCCCTTGAAAATATTAGGTCTTGATTCTTCTTGAATTGAATTAATTTGAGTGAATTGTGAAGGTTCCATCCTTACCTGGGTAAAGGATACTTGTGAAAGTTGTGAGGTTTGATCTTTAGCCTGTAAAAGGATTAGGTTTTGATTTTTCTTGTAATAGAATTAGGTAAGTCTTTAGCATGATAAAAAACATAAGGTTCTTCCTTAGTTTGGGAAAGGAAAATTATAAAGGTTGATTTTGAGTCTGGAAAAATAATTGTTGTAAGGGTGTGATTTCTACTATTAAAGGAATAAGGGGTTTAGAGGTTACGAATCTCCGTAGAGCTTATGGGACTTGATTAGGTAAGGCTAGCTTGCTGAACCAGAATATATCTTTGTGTGTGCATTATTTACTTTCTTTATATTTTGTTTGGATATGCACATAGAATTAAACACTTATCTGCTGCGTAACGAATATAATAATTGATTTAGGAAAAATTGATTATTTGATAATTATGTGTTGAAAGATTTATTTGTTTAAATTTTTATAACTACCCAATTCACTCCCCTATATTGGGTAGCTCATTGGGATTGGAGAGATCTATATTCATCAATGGAGGTGGTTGAGTTATCAGGAATGAAGAATCAAAGATGGAACAAAGGTGGTTTGGTTATGGAAATCGATCAAAATCGGGTTTAGATCGGGAATTTTTTTTCCTTAAAATATAGTAGGGATTGGATTAGGCTTATTGGGATTTGTTTTCCCATTCCAATGGGTTGGACTAATTTTAGCCCATGAACTATGAAATTCAATTCCATTTACTTTCATTATGAAGAAATCAAAATTTTTATTCCATTGGGCAACCAAATAAGAAAATTAGAATCGAGAGTGGAATGTTGATTACATTCCACCCTAATTCTGTTCAACCAAACTAGCCGTTAGTGACAACTTCATTTTTTTTTGCAATTCCACTTGATTTTACTTTTAAGAAAAAGTTTCCCCAAATATTATTTTATTTTATTAAAAATATACAATTCATAAAAAAAAAGAAAAAGAAATAATAATTCCCTTGTATATGTTCCACTTAATTTTTTTTTAGGAAAAATTACATTTTAAACCCTCTATGTATTGACACTTTTCTATATGACCTCTTTCCGTTTGCGCGTTTTATTTTAAACCCACTATATATCAGCATATTTTTAAATGGTCATTTTGTCAAAAAATATGTCAAATCTAACGGAATAGAGGGATAAAATAGTCTTTTTACAAATTTTTTATTTTTTAATGATTTTTTTTAATTTTCTTTTTTCTTTCCTAATCTCCTTGTCTCTCTCTCTCTCTCACGCTCAACTCTCTCTCTTCCTTCTCCCCTTTCTTCCTCATTGTCTCTCTTTTCCTCCCTCCCCTTTTCTCCCTCTTACGCTCAACTCTCTCTCTTCCTCCTTCCCGCCTCTCTCTCTCATGCTCAACTATCTCTCTTTCTTCTCTCCTTTTTTTTTCTCTCTCTCTCTTTCTCTCTCTCCTACTCTTTCTATCTTCTTCCCTCCCTATGAAAACACCCCTATGGGGGTGTTTTTGGGGTGTAAACACCCCTGGTGTTTTCAACCCTTTAACAGGGGGCGCTTTCTCCTATGAAGAACAAAGGATGTTACACCCCTTGTTATGTTGATTGTGATAGGGGAGGGAGAGAGATAGGAGAGGGAGTTGAGTGGGAGAAAGAGCGGGGGAGGGAACAAGAGAGAGTTGAGAGGGAGAGAGAGAGGGGGAGGGATGAATAGAGAGAGAGTTGAGCGGGAGAGAGAGCATGAAAGAATCAAAGAAGAAGAAAAAAAAAGAAAAAATAATAAAAAATTGATTAAAAAATGAAAAAATGTAAAATGATAAATGATAAATTTGCCCTCAAAATTCAGTTAGTTTGGATGGATTTTCTGACGGAAGGACCAAATAAAAACATGCTTATACCTATAGGGTTTAAAATGGAATGCCCAAACGGAAAGAGACCAATTAGAAAAGTGTCGATACCTGGAGGGTTTAAAATGTAATTTTCCCTTTTTTTATAACCTACCGATGAAAATTTTAAATATATATAAAAAAACTAGGAATGATATTCCACTTGTTAGAAATTAATGAATACATAAACTAAAAATGTCAAAAATACCCTTACATATATTCGGTTGATACTATGTTTTTGTAACATTACAATGAAAATTTTAAAATTCCAAAATATTTTGTTATCAATTCCACTCAATATATTTTTTGTAATAATTTCACTTAGTATTAGTTTTTTTTTTCTTTTTAATAAAAAAATCACTAAAAATTATTTTACAAAAAAATAAAGAAATTATAAATATAAAATTTATTTAATTTTTTTTTTTTTTGGTAAGCCATCTTCATTTATGACGAAAGAAGGGGAAATGATCTCCCTCGCTACGAAGCCACAAGGTTTAACCCTACAATTGAACACACATGGACCTGAGATAATACAAAACACAAATAAGGATTGAAAAACACCTTACACAAGTCTAGGAAAAAGGACACTACACAAACACAAACTGAAACCAAAATGTCATCGTACAATTACAAATTAAATTTGTAAACAAATTAATTACCAAAAATCGATAAACATTGTCTAATAAATTGTAATAATTCTAATAAATATAAACACTTCTACCGAATTAAATACAAGAAATATCTTATATGAGCATATCTACATTTTTAATCGCAAGGGTCTAAAACCCTAAGTAAAAAAAAAAAAAAAAAAAAAAAAAAAATTGATGAAAACAAAGCATTTATGGTTAATGGTATTAAATGTTGTTGATTGTGAGAAGCAAGTTAAGCTGGAAGAACGAGATCTGGAATAGAGAACAACACCACAAGAAAGAAGATCAAGAAGCCAAATGAGTCAAAGGATCAAATCAAGAATGTTTTCCATGAAAAAATGAGCCAAAGAAAAAAGATGAATAATCTTCAAAACATAAGGTAAACCAATTCCCTATACACCATTTACATCTTGACTTAACTAGGAAGCATACTAACATTGCACCTTATGTGGCCTTTTTAGTTTGTTTATTTTGTGCTTTTATCTAATTAAATGTGCTAAAAAAGAAAGTATAAAAACAAGGGTTCAAATTGATCTAGGATTGAACTAAGGAAATGATTAAAATTTAAAATTTATAAAGTTCAGTCGACCGAATAGATGAATCCAGTGAACCATACTCAGTTGGGAGTTGATGAAAATTTGCTCAGGGTAATTTTGTTGATTGATTCCCTAATCCAGTAAAACGATTAGACAAGGGAGTTAAATAAATGAAAACTATACTTATTCCTTCAACGAAATGAGACAATCAATTAATCGATTGGACCCTGAACTAGGGTTCTTTTTCTTGAGTCAACCTACCTGTGAGATCCCACATTGGAAGTTTTAGAAAAGGTTCTCTAATATATAAAGTACCATGTGGGCTATCACTAGTACCTTAGCTTAAATATTTTGGGTCACATAGACTCAACCGAAAAGGTACTAGGCCATTAGGCTGCATGAGGCATTACAAATGATATTAAAGTGAAATAATGAAGATAGTGATGATTGGGTTGATCCTAAAGTTATTGCGAAACTTGTTATATTTCCATGGTTTCTTGCTAGAGCAAATTTAAAACTTTGCCAAAAAATTGCGATTCTTGAAAATAAAAAATTCCGTACTATCTTATCTAGCAAAAAAGTATATTTGGATAAATATTTTGAAACTAAGGAATTTTCAAATATTCTTTTCAAAATAAACAACTTTCTTGATAATGTTGAATCTATTGAACAAGAAAAATCTTTTATGAAAAATGATGTTTCTAATATTCAACAAGGGATTGCAAATTTTGGAAATCTTAAAAAATTAAATGAAGTTTTAAATGTTGAATTGAAAAATTCATGGTGTGAACTTGATAGAGTACGATTGAAATCCACTCAATTCAAAATGTATTATCGAATCTTGAAGAATGATCTTAAATTTATCAAAAAGAAAAATTTTGGTCTTCAAGTGAATATTAGCATAATGGAATGCACACTTGAACAGATTTAAAAGGAGCTTAAGGAGACTATTTAAAAATTCAAGAATTTTGAGAAACACAAAGCCTGTGAAAAATTGATAGACTCTAATATAGCATCAAATCATCATTATCAGTATCATTCCATTGCACAGAGAATTAATTCCGATAATCTTTCAAAAAATACTTTAAATATTTTTAGATGCTATTGTTGTGGAAAATATGGTAACCTTGAGAAATGGTGTTATCAACTACATGGTTATCCAACTGAATCTAGAAACAACTAAATACTAAGAAAATAAACTTTTCATGCAAGTAAGAATGCAAATTATGCTAAGCTAAGGAGGATAAATGGAATAAATATACAAGGGAATGAATTTAAAATTTTTAGAAAGCCACGAGTTCAGTTTGCCAGACAAAACAATGATTATCATAAAAAAAGAGTATACCATTTTCAGGTGCCCAAACGAAACGAAGATATTATCAAGTTGAATCAATTAGTTGCTTCTCAAAGTGTAAAAACAACTCAAACAATTACTACAAAGGAGACCAAGACTTGCGTTGATCACAAAAGTAAGGTACGTACACCAATGGCCCCTAAGGGTGAAAAATGTATGTCAAATTTCCTAAAGTTTAAATATATAAATTTTGTTAGGGAGATGAATGCATCACATTATTCAACTAATTAAATATTTTTATATTTTAAGCTAATTTAGTATTTAGTAGTTTATGTGGTATTTTAAGTATAATATTTATGTGGATCACTTGAATAATGAATGAGGTTGAAATAAACAAAATTGTCAAATTTAAACCTGTCTTGTTTATTGCCAATACGACTGATTAACCAAAAATGTGCAATAAGTTTTAAAAGGGTAGGTCAACCGTCTTACACACCGGTCGACCAAATGCTAACAATATAGGTTACATAAAACTAAGAGAATTAAGTTCTTTTAAATAAAAAAATATTACTACATCTAGTAGTATCCAAGACTAAGTGTCTTAGGAGTGAATTGAGCCTAGATGAATTAAAAAATAAAAAATAAAAAATATTGAAATAACCCCAAAGAATTTGTGATTTTATAGAAATAAACAAAGTTTGTCGACTGGTTCAATATCTATGAATTATAACAAGTATAAATATAATGACATGTGTAATTTGAAACTATGACGTTGTAAAAAAAAACAAAAAAACTCATGTATCATTTGTCAATATGATGTCAAATAAATTCAAGATCAATAAATACAACTAGTATATTTTGTAAAAATTACTAACTCTACTTATATCGTTATTTTCTTATAGTTGATATGTCATTACACATGGAAAATATATGGCGTTATTGAGATTCTCTAAGAAAACATGAATTTGGAGGTCAACACTAAAGCTTGTGAAAAATCAAAATAGTTTTTACATTTATTGTGCCAAAAACCCATGTTCACTTCGTGTGGGGAACTCGTTTCAAGAAGTGCATGAAGGGTGTATATACATGGTAAGTGTTCTTTTTCAATTTCCCATATTTGAACCTTCCATCTTCAGAATCTTGCTATAGAAAATTGATGTTCACCTTCTTCCCCTAAAAAATCGCAAACCCCTTTGCCTTCCACGAAAGACCAGTCGTTCGCCGCTCATCTACACTGAATGATTTCAGGTGGTTCGTCGCTGGATACATTGAGGATTTCTTCCATTCGCCATCGTCTATCTTGAGTATCCATTCCAAAATCTCCGTCCTTTCCTACCCTATAGCCAAACCCAGCCGTTCGACACCGTCAGATCCATCGCCGGCGTCATCAAGCATTAGTCGAAGAAAGGTAACTAAAAAAAAACCTAGCTAAATTGAAATGAATTTTTTTAATTGTAAGACCCCTATTTAGCACGTACGTCATTTTAGTTGCATTTTAGAGCAATTGGGAAAATATGATTTAGAATTGTATTAATCATTATCCGAATTAAAAGTTTAGGGGGCGAATTGTAAATTTGTATACATTAAATCCAACCTTTAGGATTCAAATTATCTTTTAATTGATAACATTTAAATTTTTAGGGGTGAAATTACAATTTAAGAAAATTATAAATGGTGAATTGGGCTAAAATAAGGAATTAAAGAAATTTGGGGGAGAAAAGAGTAATTAGAATAAAATATATTTTTTATATCAATCTATATATATATATATATGCATATGGTGTGTGTGTGCCGAGAGATCAACCGGAGACAGAGAGAAGAAGGATCGATATCCTTTGACGTGGCAAGCTAGGAACAAATTGATCCACTTAAATCATGCAATCGTGATCTTTAACGGAAAAAGGAAGAATGAGCAGAAACAGAGGAGAGAGAGAGGGGTAGGTCTGGCGGTCAGGGGGTGGTGAGATCCGACAAGCATGGGTATGAGCGGGTTCGTTCGGTCGTTGGTTGATCGTTGGTGGTGCCGACGGTGTGATGTCCCATTCATTGTCGATGGTATGGAGTGCCGATGGGGTAATCGTCACAGTTTCGTCGTAGGTTACCGTCGATCAGTTTGGTGGTGGGCTATTCAGCAGCCGGCGGTAGTGTGTTGGGTCGACGGTGAGCTTCCGGTGGCTGTTGTTGACGCTGTTATGTGTGTGTGCATTCTGCTCTGTTCAGTTTTCTGTTTTCTGTGTTGTGCAGCGTGTGTTCGTGTGTTTTCCGTTCTGTCCGACGGTGACGATCGGCTGCATGTGCGATGACGTTGGTGGCTCTGCTCAATCGGTGTGTATGTGTTGTCCCTGCAGTATGTGTGTGTGTTGTGTGTGCATGGTAGTCGCCGGAGTTGTCGCCGTAAAGTTAGAGAGAGAGAGAGAGAGAGAGAGAGAGAGAGAGATAGTAGTATGTGTATGTATGTGTGGACTATCGACAATGTATGGGGGTAGACGTGGAAGTGTGTGGGTTCGTTTGTCCGGTGGTGCGTGTGTCCAGTTGGTGGGACGGCGAGGCTTGATCGACGGCGAGACAGCAAAACAGAAAACAGAAATGCAAAACAGAAAAAGAAAAAAAGGGAAGAAGAAAAAGAAAGAAAAAAAAAAAAAAAAAAGAGGATTTGCACAAACCACCCCAATAGAAATAAAAATCCAATCTCGCGGCCATTGGAAAATACGGGAAAGGTAGAATTTCGAACTTCTTTAATATATGTATTTAATTGTTTAAATTGAAATGGCGATAGGAAACAGTGAGACCGTTCACATGAATAAATTTGATATAATAAACTGTAACGGAGTAACATTAGTTGAATAATAATATTTCATAATAAAATACGGGGAATAAAAGATCACAGGAATTAGGGCCTGCATTTCATGGTTAGGTATTTTTTTTACATAAAATATTAATTTAGGCCCTGTTACTATTAGGTTCGCAGGCATCGGAGTACCGGTAGAGAATAGGTGGTTAAAGTCTTCGAAAACGGATAATCAGGTGAGTGTACTGTCTTCTTGCCAAACTATTTTTATATCTATATATGACAGAAAATGGTTGTATTTACATTAGATGCTTTTAAAATTTTGTGGATCAAGCAGGTTTTGGGTGAGTTGGTAAAATGGATTTTTGTGAGATTACGATGGTTTTCGAAAAGAAGATGAAATTGGTTTTTCTTTGGGTTTGGTGGTTTTAAAAGGGAGTGAAAAATACCTGGTCTTCTAAAAATAAAGGGTGGAAAAATGGTTTTGGTGAAATCAGACTTTTTTTTAAAGAAAAATGAGAAATATGATTTTGGATTAAAAATTAGTTTTGGAAATAGAGGGTGATGTTTGAGATTTGACGATGTTGATTAGACAATGTTATTGATTTGTGATTTGATGATGACGTTATTGATTTGACAATACTATAGTATTTATCTACTTCGGCAGAGTGATGATTATCTGCTTCGGCAGAGTGATGGTATTGATTTGACGATATTATTGATTGAACGATGCCATAGTATTTATTTGTTTCGGCAAAGTGATGTGATCCGCTTCGGCGGAGTGATATTTATCTATTTCAGCAGAGTGATGTTGGACATTTATACTGCACAGTGATTATCCGCTTTGGCGGAGTGATGGGTGTTCATAAGAAGGCATATCCTACGGATGGTATGGTACCATTGCAAACTCCCGATCGTGAGGTTAAAACGATCACTATGGCTAGCTAGTGTGTGTTGTGGTGGAATAGTAGTTTGAGATGTGTGTTTGAGATGTGGTGTTTTACTTATATTGGGTGATTTATTATTTATTATGGTGATTGGTATGATTTTATACTAGATGGATTTGGATGGAACTTATCTATATCGCTTTATTTTCACTACTTATATACTGGAGATTTTACCAACTATGTGGTGTTTATATACTTATGCATGATCCATATTTAATTGTGGTAATATTTAGAATGCATTATTATTTTAAAAATGTTTTACTAACAATGTAGTACACTCGTAGGTACAACAGCTAGTTGTCGGTCCCTTACTGACACTAGGTAGAGTCCGGCGATGGTGTAGTATGAAAATATTTTGGGAGGAGCTTTCTGAGGCGAACCTGTGAGAGCTTCATTGTTGTTATACTTTTGTTGTATATGGTCAGAATTTGTGGTTGTATATTTCTGTATGTACTTTATCGTTTACTAGTGGGTTTGACGTTAAGATGAGGTTGTGTCGACATCACCCCGGCCCCACGATGACGGGTGTCCGTGGTGGGGTGTGACATTAATTTTCTTCCACTTTCTTGACGTTGTTTATGTTTGGGTCCCTATTTTGAAATCGTTGAATCTTTTGTTTGCACAGACTTACATGGTTGAATATTTACTGTTTAGTTATAATTGTTTGAAAAAATGGGGTGAATATTACTATGAAAAAATCGTTTTTTGACGTGCAGGTTTATTCCTTTTCATGGTTGATTTGTTGGTACTTGATTTCTTAAAATATTTACTGTTTGGGTTATTTGAATTGTTGATGTGTAGCAAAATCACATATATGAATTTGTGTTCTTGTATTTCCCTTTGGTTTAATCACAAATAGAGATGGTTATTGTTTTTGTTATCTATTTCTGTTTCCAGTCCCAAATTTTTGGAATAGTTACTATGTAGCAAAAATTACTATTTGAAGACTTGTTTTGGATTAACAATTTGTTACATTTCACTGTTGATGTGAGATTTTAATCGAATCGTTATTGTGGTGTAAGAATTGATATTTAGTTAATGTGTAGCAAAAAAAAATAAAAAAATTGTTTGATTTATAGAGTTGTGAACGTTGCCGATGCATTGGTGGTAAACGTTGCCGACGAGTTGGTGGTACATCGGGACTCCAATGCTTAGATTAGATTCTTCGAAGAGCTTCAAACCTTTTGCTTGAGCTAGTGATGAAGAATTGGACTCCATTGATAGTTTCATAGCTCTTGAGGTCCCACCATATTTTGGAGTATTAAATTATAGGGATAAAAAATCATATTATGATGAAGTGGTCAGTTGTTAATGTTGTGTTATCCTTCTGGAGCTCATAGATTTATGAATCTCAGTTTTCGGCTACTCATGGCTGATAGTTGATTTTGTTGTTTGAAATTTTTTAGATGTTAACTTGCCAAATCATATTCAATCTATGTTTAACTATGTCAGTGACTCATGTCACATTAGCATACATAATACATTCGTTGGTAGCGTAAAATTGGAGACTCGGGATTGAAATTACAAACGACGCATGTAAAAAATATGAAAAATTGCATGATTTTGAGTCATATTCATGCTATTTCTGAAATTTGATGGCATGGGATAGTTGTTCCATTGGAGCTTGTGCATTTAAGCATAACATAACTCTCCATATAACCCGAAAAAATGTGTGTATTCATGTGTATATGTGTGTGATGCAAATATCGATGTTTTAGTTAATGTGTAGTAAAAATCGATGTTTGATGTAATATCTTATACATAAATTATAACTGTACGGTAAATATTTAACTTCCCCTGTTGATTTTCAATCTTCTTCCTCCTTTCTTGTTGAGGTTACATTTATTGAGATTTTTTTATATTTATTGAATTATTTACTATCTAGTGAAAAACCATACCCAATTAATTTCTAGTTTCAATTATCCCATTCTTCCTCTACATTGGTAAATGTTTAGAAGTTGAATTCTTGTATAACACCATAATTGTTGCTCATGTAATGGAGGGTGGATTCGACAAAGATCCAGTATCACATAAGCAATCAAGGAGTAAACAATACAGATGTAATCTACGTAACTTGTGTGAATTAATAGGAAAAACACAAAGGAAGTTTCGTCTTGCCCATAATGGGGTTATGTCATCCACTCCGCTTTGGCCTTTCTTTAAGGAATTTGTGGACGAAAATGTTGTGATCCATCAATGCACTAAAAGTGTCCAGGACATATTGACATTGCTCAAGTATTATAGTCGGTAAAATTTGTACTTATCATCTCGATCCAATTCTGTTGCAGTGATATTTACTAGTTACTTATAATTTTTTGAACATTGTTTTATTGTATTTTTGCAAATGTGTTTTTTGCAAAAGTAGGAAAGCGTTTGTGTTTAGCGGCAAATGTATTTCTCTGAGTTCAAGGGATATATCATTATTCTTTGGGATAAAAATTGGGACCAAAGCAGTTGAACACACTTATGCAAAAAAGATTGTGACTCCATTTGTTGAACAATGTTTTGCTGGAGTGGAGCAAATCTCAACGAGTGTCATATTACAGACAATTGACACGATTATTGATAAGACTAATCGATTGAACTTCAAAGACTCCATTCACAGATTCGCACACTACCCATGCCCTGTATTCTTCCAATCTTTTTAGCATTTGTCTCTCAATTGTCTCACAAAGAATATTCTTCACCCCCGACGCCATGTTATGTTGTTTTGTCTATTGTTCCATTAGGTCAACACGGATTCGATCAACAACTTTGTGAATTGGCAGGTGTTTGGCTTCCGCAATCCATCCATTAAATGTCTCTGCGGTGTTGGATGTTAATTCACCATATTTTTGACCTTTGAAGGATGCGCTTATCCAATTCTCTCACGGAAAATCATCCACTCAATCAGAAATATACTTGGACCCCTCATTTTTTAGTTATGCCAATAATGCGTAAAAGTCGAATTCTGTTTTTGCTTTGTAACACTCATGTAACAACCACGATAACCGTTGTTTTACTACTGGTGACCAAGCTCCAATTTTTTCCTTCAAATTCATTGTTAAGTGCTTCAAACAAAATGAATGGAATGCATCTGGGAATACCTTCTTCACAGCTTTTATTAACCCAGTATGTCGATCAAATATGAATGTCATGACTCGTTCCAATAGGATAAAGTTAACTAGTTGCTTTAGAAACCATTCCCAGTGGACTTCCATTTTAGATTCAACAACTTCAAAAGCCAATGAATATATATCTGTTAGAAAATGACAAAACTTTAGTAATTCAGAATGCATTATTTACTGTACATCGAATAATATGATTAAAAAATAGTAATAATTACAGTTGTCGATGTATATAAAAAATTACACTAGATACAATACAAAAAATAATTGATTAGCATGTCGAAAAATAACTAGAATGTTTACCTAACTTACTGTTATTCCCATTTTTGCCAGTTGCGCCAAGTAGCGTGCCTTTATACTTTGCTTTCAGAAACGTTCTGTTAAGAAATAGTAGAGGCCGTACATATTTAAAACCAGCTATGCTAGCCTCGAATGAAACAAGAAGTCGGTTAAAACAACCAGTACTCATATCATATTCAATTTCGAAACGGGTTCCGGGGTTTGTCTCCATGCACACTTATTTGTACCATCTCAACTCGTCATAACCACTACAATAATCCCCAAAAACATCTCCTCTAGCCTTTTCAACCCCCTACCATGCATGGTGATAACTTATGTCTAACCCATAGTTATTTTTAAATTTTTTGACGACGTCAATATGACGCTTTCGTGGTTGAACCTTTAACGTGTTTTTTATACAACTCGACGCAACTTGGGAAATAATCCTACCATTTTTTCTGGTACGGAATGCAGCACCATATGTGTGAATATTGTTTATTTTTTTGATGTAAAAATATTCATTCTTATTATCGATGCTCGTACGTACGAACCATTCACATCCCCGCTCAACCTTATATGCACAGTATGCAGCAACGCGAGATGGTTTGTTCTTATGGTAATCAAATTAAAACCCAATTTTGATGGAATATTTTATCAAGCAATTCCTAAAATCATTAACCCCACATTTAAAAACTTGCCCTACTTCACGAATTAAATACCTCCAATCAGCAGACATTGTTGTCGACTTGTTTGGGCAGTACGGTACCAACAGACTTTCATCTTCGTCACTCCTTGGGTTTTCACTGTAATATTCAGTGCCAATTCCTACTGCATCTCCGCTACTCTCTCCAACATGCACCAACTATATGGATAATTCAATGCATTCCAAATTAAGACTTTTTGAAATTTTTCGGAGATTACATAATGACTCCATGTCTCCTAAACAACAATTAGGGTGGTTGGGGATTGAATAAGACAACTTGAAATTTTCCATGCACAACCACGTATACTTATCGCACACGCAGTCAAATAGATCCTCAATGGTTGAAGTGCTATCAATATAAAAAATGTGTGTGGTCCCCATGTGTTTAGCCACAAGTATGGTTGTCCAATTTTCCATTTCTTGGTTAAAATAAGAAAATATTCAACAATTATAACTGTATAATAAAACAATTAACTAATTATAAGTTGTATATAAATTATTCAACTGATTAAAACTGTACAGTAAATATTCAACCAATTATAACTGTACAATAAATATTCAACCAATTATAAATCTCGAATAATGTTCAATCGATTATAATTGCACATCAATATTCACTCAATTTTTTTTTTCTAAATTTGGAAAATATGGGAGATTTCTAATTTATTTATTTATTTATTTATTTATTTAATTTTTTTTTTTGTGTTAAGCAGTCTTTCTCATTTATCAAAAAAAGATATTTCTCTCTCCTCTTGTTAATTCCTCAAAAAATTGTTAAATAATCACTAAGAAGTGCAAAAGGATTTCTACAACTTTTTGTTGCATTAGAGATCTACAAAAAGAGATCTGTTGATTCATAAGAAATTCTTTGTCGCCTTGCCAGAATAGATCTGTTAGGGTTGCTTTAATAAACCCAAGTTCATACAAGTTAACAATTCAAAACTTTAAGCAAGGAGATCAAAGAACTTGAAATAATTTGTAATTTTGTATCAATAAATATCATTTTTGAAGTAGAATGGAGAATTCCATAGTGACTCTATGTATACTTCATAACAAATGGGGGGGGGTACCTTGCAACTCTTATATTGATGGTTTGTTCGCAACAGATTAATCCGTTGGACACAGATGTATCAAATTTTCAAACAGATGGAAAAAAACCGCAATAATCTGTTATGTTTCAAGGTTTTATCCAATCATTTTAAGATGAAAACAGGAAATTGGTTAATGTTTTTGTTCCTAATTTTTCAAAATAGTAACAAATAACTGATCAACTGATAAATACATGTAAGAAACACGACCTGGGAACCAAGATCTGCTTCTCAACCGCCGATGTCATCACCACCGATCATGTCACCAGTAATGTTGACCATTGCAGTCATTGACACTGCCCGCGTGTGTGTCCGATTTCGACTGTTGCAATGGCCTTGATTATCTTTTTAGAATTTAGGGCATGAGAAATGTGAATGGTAATTTCTTCTATTTCTGTAACTTGGTGAATGAATTTCTTTGATTCTTCCTTGATTAGCTTGATTGTTTTTTCCAAAAATACCTAAGAGATCTCTAGCAAATCCCTAGCCGTGCATGTGTATTCTATGTGTAAAATTTGGAGTTATCTCAAAATCAAAATAAATGAATGGGTTTTTTAGTGTTTGGGCTTGACTATTGGGGTCCATTCATATATCAATTGTGAAAATCGGGTTCTAATTAAAAATTCCTTATTAATAGGGTACAAAGTTATATATAATAGTAAGTCTCAATATATAAATGACAATATCATTAGATAGTTACTCTCGAAATAATATTTTCAAAATTGACTTTATTCAGTCAAAATATTCTTTAGAGATAATTGTTCGTTTCTATTGTCTTCGTTTACACCAAAGGTCGAACAGTTCAAGACATTATGTTTACTGGTTGGCTGAGTAAATTCGATAAATTCTCAATAGGAAAGGTTTAAGACCAAAAGCTATTTATCCCGATGTATTTTTTTTTTATTGAGCTATCTCTCTTGTATTTACATTACATATGCATGTTTATCCAATCAATTTCATCCATGTGGGGGATTGTTAGACAAAAATAATTTTTATATTATTTTAAGTCTAATTATATATATGTGATTCAATTATCAATTGGCATATTTTTATACGTCAATACGTTATTCTTAGTGAGAAGACGAACATGAAATATTTATTTGTCAAAAATCATTAAGATGTGAATAAAAAATTGTCTTTCAAATTAGTCCCATGAAATTTATTCAAGCATGTAAAATGAGTTATCTCACATTGGTTAATGAAAAACACTTAAACCGCATTTATATTCTATATTTGAATTGCGAACCTAGATCGGGTCATGGGTCGTGGGTTTTGATTTGGATTTGGATTAATTCAAGTAGCGAGAATTCTTTTTTTTGCTTTTTTGAAATTGATTCGAGCAATTTTTCTAACCAAACAGAACTTGTATTTTTGTATTTGTAACTCATTTTTAATAAGGAGTTATGTGTGATTAAATTTTAGTGGCTTTAAGTCAGCACCCTTTAAGATTTTCGTTGGATTGATGGCTTTTATTGTGCTAAGATCCATACGTTTTTTCCTGTGGTTCCCTTTCAAGTTTTCGCCACATCCTCGAGTTGCACATTTCCTACCCTCTTTTTCCCTAACTTCGTTTCCATCATGAATCTAGGTTTATTTAACAATTTCCTTTTATTTTTCAGTGGTAAAAATTTGTGATCGCATCAGAATTGATGGGCTCTGAGAAATCCTGTCCATTAATCTATTGAAGTATTAAGGCTCTATGCCTTAGGACCTTCTTGAAGATGAATGGACCTTCCCAGTTCGGCGCAAATTTCCCTTTGTTTTTTCTTAGAACGATAAGACCTTTTTCAATACCAACTCACCCACTTTGTAAATTCATGGATGAAACTTCTTGTTGTGAGCTCTAGCCATCATCTGCTGGTAACATTGCCCATGGTAAATAGTAGTGAGTATTTTCTCATCTATTAGACATAGCTGATCAAGCATTTGTTGTACCCATCCAGCTTCATCTAAATTGGCTTCTATCAAAATTCGAAGAGAGTAGATCTTTACTTCTGCTGGTATTACTACTTCTATTCTATACATGATTGAGTATAGAGTGGCTTCGGTTGAGATTCGATCTGATGTTCGATAAGCCATTAGAGAAAATGGGAGTATCTAATCCCATTCTTTGTGATTATTGACCATTTTCCTCAGAATCTTCTTGATGTTCTTGTTAGCGGCATCTACTACTCTATTCATCTTGGGACAATAGGGTGCAGAATTTTTGTGTTCGATTTTGAACTGAGCACATATGGCCTTCATCGTTCATCCCTTGAGATTCTGGGCAGTTTCCGTTATTAGGACTTGCAGTACTCCGTAATGCGATAGGATATTCTTACTTAAGAACTGTGTTACCGTCTTTTGAGTAACATGTGTGAGTGAGATCGCTTCCACCCATTTGGTAACATAATCAATAGCCACTAGGATGAATTGGCATTCATTCGGCGTTGTTTATGTAATTTGACCAATGACATCCACTCCCCACATTGAAAAAATCCACGGGGCCACTAGGCAGTGTAATGTTTTTGGTAACAATTGCTTGGTAAGAAAACATGCCCCATAGTGTAATAAAGACATCTTATGCTTATTTTCTTCGTCAACTAGAATTTGGTTATATCCATAGAATCCATCCACAAAGAATAAAATTTTGTACTTGGCGGTATTATCTAGGATGATGTGGATATTTGGCAGCGGGATGTCGTCCTTCAGGCTCGCTCCATGAGACCTCTATAGTCAGCATAGACTTGAATCTTGCCTTAGGTACCATTACTATATTGTTTAACCATTTGCAATAGATGCAAACTTTGATGAGACGGGCGTCGAACTGCTTTACGATTTCTTCTTTGACTTTCAGGCTAATATCCAGTCCCTTCTTTCAAAGTTTTTGCTTAATGGGATTCATTGTTTCTTTGATAGGAAGCTTGTGTGTCATGATGTTGGTCGATAATCCTACCATATCATCACAGGACCAAGGGAATACATCCCGGTATTCCTTTAATAGGGCTATCGGTCTTTTCGTTCTTAGTTACTTATTAATTTTTCGATCTTGATTTCTTTCGAATTTTCAGGGTCCCTTAGCTTCATTGTCTCAATTTTTCCTTGGCTCAGAATGGGCGGCCGATCTTAGAATCATTCTAAGGCTCTTCGGACTTCCTTGGTATTCTCTGGGATAGGGTCATCTTCTATTTTGATTTTCATTAAATCCTAACTTATTTCCTTATCTAGATTATACTCCTTGAGAAGGTGCTTTTCGTTATTATTTGAATTATATATGAGATTATTTGGGCACCCGAAAAGTAAACATAAGATCTGATTTTAAGTATGACATTTTCTAGAATAACAATTATTAAACATAAGATCTGATTTTAATTATGATATTTTCGAGCATAACTATTATTTCTATACAAAAGTGAAATTTCAAAAGACAAAAGGACTAGGGATAGGATAATCTCCATTATCTGGTAGTTATTTAGATAGGAGATAGAGCTGCAACTTATTGATTACCAAAGTCCTTAGCACACCAGAATTAGGCGAGCTTCCCAGCTACCAAGGCTGGTTAGTGATTATGTTGTTCCAACGACATTCCTTTCACTTTTCTCTTCCCCATAAATTCCATAGACTAATCCTTCTGATCACATTGCTGATGGGCAATATTCGGTGCACTTTGGTATTATCATGAATCTGGGCTCAACTCTCATTTTCTTTGTTGTCTTATGGTTTCGGTGTTTCTTTGAAATCACTTCCCAACCAATGGGAGTGATTGCACAATTATCCCCTGATCAAGTGGGGAGCAAAAGGTCTAACAAGCAGGCCTTAGAAGAATTTTTGGCTTTTACCCATATGGCCTCGAGCGATTTTCAATCGATTCTCCATATTCTAATGTTATCCTTGGGATCGCTTTCCCAGTCTTTCCCAATAAAGTTAACACTCGGGACTGGGTTATCGTATTTTGATAGTAGGTTTTGTTGACAATTTAATCGAGCTTCTTTCCTATATTTCGGGAAACATATTGCTTTCGATTATATGAGATCTTTTATTTCGTGCCTCAAGTTATAACAGTTGTCGGTATGGTTCTCGGCTGCCCCAGAGTGATATGTTTGGAACTAGTTGGAGTTGGATTTTGGGTTTTTAGTGTGTGGAATTTTTTTTTTAGTGTTTGGACAATTTTTGAGAATTAGTATGAGCATTTAGTTTTTTAAGCACTCCTCGAATATTTGGGAGAGATGTACTTGTAGAGGAGTGAATTGTCATTGTTCTTTAGGTGGACAGTTAGGTTTGGAATTTTGATGATTTTGGTTGCAGGTAAAAGGGATTGGGGTAGATGGTGGTGAAGCTTTGTAGGGAGTTAGATATGGTTAGGGATTGTATACCTATGCATGAAATGGTTCAAAACTGGGAAGTTCTTGATTATGTGGGGCTTAGTCCTGGTATCCTAGGAGGTTAGACTATTGATAATTATATTGATGTTGGATATTTTGCTGATTTCTCTAACCTTAGGCAACCATTGCTACCTCAAGATCTTCTTTCCTTAGAGGTATTGACTTTTTGGCCTCACTGTTAGCTAGTTTTTGTATTCTATCAGTTCCGATGCTTTTTTCCACCTAGGCTCCCTGGAGTATCAAGTTGAAAAATGATCCATTTAGGGTGTTGAGAAAGGTTCATTATAAAGGTGAGGCTGGGCCTAGATGAACTTTTGGACCATTTATGATTCTTTTATTTGCGGCATTACTTACACTGCTTTGTCTCTTCAACAGACGGAAAACTCTCGAACACTCTTACTATTTTTTCTAGTCAATGTTTAGAGGGATATCTTGTTAGGAGAAATCTCCCAATTGTATCCGTACTGGTCATAAAATACCTTAACTACATTAAGAAATGTATTTAGCTTTCTTGTTCTATACTTCCATACCAGTGAGCGATTGACCCTTCTAAAGATTGTTGGAAAAGCTAGACCATCGATACTTCATTACGAATATAAGCCCCCATCTCATTTGTGTACCTCTGCACATGCCAATCTGGGCATGTTGATCCATAATATTTGGTGAAAATTGGCATTTTGAAATTGTCTGGCAATTTCACTTGAGGTACCGAAGATAAATCAATGTACGGGGAATTGATCACTAACTCTCCCTTCTTTACTTCTTGGAATTCCTTGTCTATTTGCTTCAATTTTTTGGTTAGTAGTGAGGTAATTTCAGATGGCTCTCTTACTTTCGTTTCAATGCAATTGGTTACTTTTGGGATAACCAGGCTAGGTGTAGTCGGTTTAGGGGAAAGCGAACTTGGATTCGGACTTAGCTCAACCACAGTTAGAGTGACTTGTGATTGTACTCTATGAGAGATCGGTTCCCTAATAACTGGGCTAGGGCCTTGGGAACTTGAAGGCTAATGCATTGTTGCTAGTTCTATCGGATTCGAAGTTTGGACCTTGGCTATAGGATTTTGCTGAGAACGACAGAGTTATTGTAGAAGTATTGTTATCAGACCGACATACTCTTTTCACATTACCATGTCTTCTTGTAGTTGGGATACCCAATTGATTCATGTGATATCTCCTTAACTGGGGCGAATTCGTTTGTCCGCTGGTTGATTTGACTCGCAAGTGCACGAGGTCAAGTTTTAATATAGTGGACCTTTCGGTTGGATATCGTTTCACAGGGATTAGTTGAGAATATTGTCGAGTACCGTAATTATCATAACCCGACTTTATCTAAGAGACAAAAATGGTATTTATAATATACTAATATCATAACCCGACTTTAATTAATCTAATTATACTAATATATTAGTAGGACGTTTATAGGAATTATTGCCTAGAGATTAATATCGTTAATTTAAACGTGTTCGTTTCAATCTATTTTCATTAATGGTGTTCATCCTATCTGACAATCTCAGTTCGTAAACTCTCTCGCCACCTCTCCTGAGTGTAAAATGGGAGAATACGCGACTTCGCGTCAATGAAGAAGTCCCCCTCAATGTCTTAACAACCTTAGTTCATGTGAGTCTCGCCCCAACGTTATTGATTGTACACTTTCTGACTCCCTTCCGGGTTATTGGATCGTCGCGTTGTGTTTATCCTAGTCCAAATCCGAGGTTACCTTTCCTGAGTGTCAAACCCCCTTTTCTCGTTATATCATAACAAGCATAATAAACAATACAACATGGCAAACACAATTAGATAAACATGAACAACCACTAACAAAACATCAATTTTATATAAACAACGTTTTCATGAATCCAATCAAGCCCTAGACAATATATGTTTAGCTAAACATCGCCGTAGACCTATATACAACTAGAAACGAACTAAACATATACAAACATTCAACCAAATCTAAGAGAGAAAGAGAAAAATGAGAAAACTAGCCATTTATCCGAAGATCCGACGCTAAAACCATTCCGAGAACGCTTAATCCTTCTTCGCAATGTGATCTTCCCTTAGTTGAATGGCCTCGGAGCTCTCAAGACTTTCCAAAATCTCTAACCCTTGAAATGGAGAAGAAGGGAGGATATATATAGGCTCAAAAATATCACAAATATCCTAAATTATCTGCAGAGTGACCGTGGCGGCAATAGGTAGGTTGGTGGCTTGATCGCCACGGCTACAGTTTTGATCACCATGATGGTGGAATAGTAGCAAACATCTTGTAGTTTCATCGCCGTGGCGGTGAAGTGTTTTGTTGAAAATGGGCCATCTTGTATTTTCACCGCCGTGGCGATGGCTTGCTGTTTTGATACTTTGTTTTTCCACCGTTTGTCCACCGCTCTGCTTCGATTTAACCGCTTAAGGAACGTTTTAGTCCCTTTTCACCCTAAATATTTGTTTTATAACAAAAAGAATATAAACAAATTAAAATGTAATAAAACGTACTAAACATACTCGAAAAGTAACAAGTTCGGTTTGAAAATAGATAGGTAATTTACACCTATCAAATACCCCTAAACTTAGAATTTTGCTAGTCCCGAGCAAAACATCCACACATACACAATTACTACAACGACTAACTATGATATTAAAAACTAAAAACAAAAAACACTAGAAACAAAAATGTGCAAGGTTTGAAAGTCATCTAACGGCCAAACGATTTATCCTCATTGGCCCCCAATTCTATCAAGATCAAGTATAAAACACATCATGCGATGTTCTAGAATTTCAATATTCATAATAGTAAGCTTCATTCTAGTTCCTTTCCGAGTGTGTGTGATTAAACTCAAATATACAACTATTTGTTGATTAGATGGGATTATCCTTTAATAAAGTTCATGACTTAAACCATTAAGGTATAGGGAATCCATAAGCCTGACTCGGGATTTGTTCTCCACTAATGTAGGCTTGGAGGTTCATGAAGATCATTAGGGCTTGGTTTGGTTTTGGAATAATGGCCACGGGTATATCGAAAATACAAATCAGGTTAATCGTCGTTAACGTGATGATACCCGAGGCACATGCTTGGGTCTTTCTCACTCTCAAAACCCCATATATATAATTAAAACAACTCCGAACATAAATTTAATAACTTTGTACTCACTTGTAAAAAAGAAACGAAAAATAAAAACCGTATGTACAATTGATTCTTTTTTTTTTTTTACTAACACACCCCCAAACTTATTCGATTGTTACTATTTAAGGGGTGTGTGAAAAATGAACAAAAATGACAAGTGAGTACTTGAATACCGAACCAATATAAAGTTCGCCCTAAACCCAATCGTTCACTTCAAGTAGCATTTGCAATTGCTAACTTGTTTCTCTCAAATTTGTGCCTTTGGTTCAGTGATATAGGTTTGGAAAGAAGTTTAATTGGTCATGTGGTATTGGTTAAGCGTTCAGAATTGAAACGATTTAAAGGTTTCGACAGGGTAACGAGGGATAATGATATATCATTGTAAGCTTAAAAGGCTCAAGCGACAAAGTGACTGCCTAAATCATATCTCTTGAATAACCTCACCTAGGATTTTGTCTCGAATTTTTCCCAAATCAAGTTCTAGAATCCCTATTGTCATGAAATTGATGGAAGGATAATCGTTTTCAAATCAATTAGATAGTGTTACATTGAGTTTACGTGCTTGTGTATTTAGGATTTACAATAACTTTTACTAAGACGATACGTCAAACACATAGAACACACATGCATGAGCTTTACGCTAAACCTCAATAAATAACCAGGGGATAGACTCATCACCGAGTAATGGCCCTAATGAAGTCAAAAATCAGCACGTGCACAAAAATTATCCTAAACAGATATGCACACGTAAAAACAATAACTTTAAACTACAACTAAAACATATTACATACTACACATCACTCCTAACGTAAAATGGGACAATATCCATATTAACCCAGTCAGCGATCCCAATGAAAGTATAAAGCATTATAATGAAAACTGGGGTTTAGAACACATACTTGGGAGGCGAGAGAATCTCGTCTCTGAATCAAGTCGGTTGTGACGGATTTAACTTTTTTTTTTCCTTGGGATGCCTTCCAAGAAGCGCCTGATTTAAGGTCGTCCGCTTGACTAGGCGAATGGCTCATCAAAGAGCGGCTTTCGCCTGTAGTACGTGTCAAATAACACAACATATGGGTCTTGGTTGTGAACGCCCTCAAGCTTGGCGAGATATGACATTGTTCGACTCGGGCTCTCAACAAGATTTTTCTCTTTTTTCTGTACTCGGTTGGCTTGCATGTACGGTGCAAATGGCGGCGAAAGATAATTCAGCCACATTGGATCCTCATAAATGTGATATTCTTGGATCGACGGAGGCATCAATATTTGGATCTCCAATGATTGAGAATCACTATCGTCGAGCCATGCTTGGGTTCCGGTCTCATTCGATTCATCGCTAATGAATGCTCCCAAGCTCTTTCCGCTCGTCTCCGATTCCTCTTGGTGGCTTTCACAATCGAATGTGGCTTGATCGTCTCTTAGTGCCACTGCATATAACTCAGTCTCAATGAAGCAAATTAGCTGAACGATTTGCGTCTGCAAAGACGTTATGCTCGCATCAATGTCGGTGCAGATTGTCTCAATAAAATTAAGACGATCCTCGTGCTCGTTGATTCGGTCATTTGTTTCCCTCAAGGCTCTCTGAGTCTCCCCCATGACAGTAGCGAGTATTTCTTCCAGATTGGGAGGAGACTCCTTATCGTGGTTCGGAGTGTCAATCCATGGCTCTGAAATGTTGTAACTCTCCCCCAAGCTTTAGTAGCTTGAAAAAGAATTGCAACTCTGATAATTAAATACCGCCATGTCTTTCAATAACCAATAGGCCTCGTCTGTGGTTAGTTGGCCGAAAGAGGTGGTACTGTTTTCTCTTTCAACCCAATTTCTTGTTGCGGCTTGTAACCCATCGAGAAAGTTCAGTAGTTGACACTCCCTCGGAAAATGATGATTCGAAAACCAAAGTAGAAACACCTTATACCGTTCCCAGGCACAATATAACGGTTCGAAATCTTGTTGAAAGAACCTAAAGAGGACTTGTCGATGATCCATCTCCAAGTACCTCGTAAACAAAAACAAAACTAAAAAGAAAAATTATAAACAAAATAAATGCCTAAATTAAAATCAAGTTTACTCACAATATTGACGATAATCGAAAACACAATCCCTGGCAACGGTGCCAAAAACTTGACCAGAGAGAATTCGTTTGCATGCCGGTTGATTTGACTCGCAAGTGCATGAGGTCAAGTTTTAATACAGTGGACCTTTTAGTAGGATATTGTTCCACAGGGATTGGTTAAAAATATTGTCAAGTACTGTATTATCATAACCCGACTTTATCTATACGATAAAAATGGTATTTATAATTAATTAATACTAATGCTAAATTAATTAATCTAATTATACTAATATATTGGTAGGACATTTATGGGAATTATTGCCTAGGGATTAATATCGTTCACTTAAACGTGTTCGTTTCAATCTATTTTCATTAATGGTGTTCATTATATCAGACAATCTCAGTTCGTAAACTTCGTCGCCACCTCTCCTGAGTGTAAGATGAGGGAATATACGACTTCACGTAAATGAATAAGTCCCCTTCAACGTCTTAACGACCCTAGGTCACGTGAGTCTTGCCCCAACTTCATTGATTGCACACTTTCCAACTCCCTTCAGGGTTATTGGATCATCGCGTTGTGTTTATCCTAGTCCGAATCCGGGGTTACCTCTCCCGAGTGTCAAACCTCGTATTCTTGGTATATCGTAACAAGCATAACAAACAATGCAACACGGCAAACACAATCAGATAAACATGAACAACCACTAACAAAACATCAATTTTATATAAATAACGTTTTCATGAATTCAATCAAGCCCTAGACAATATATATTTAGCTAAACATGGTCGTAGCCCTATATACAACTAGAAGCGAGCTAAACATATACAAACATTCAACTAAATCTAAGAGAGAAAGAGAGAAAGGAGGAAACTAGCCATTTATCCGAAGATTCGACTCTAAAACCATTCCGAGAACGCTTCTTCCTTCTTCGCAACGTGATTTTCTCTTGGTCGAATGGCCTCGGAGCTCTCAAGACTTCCCAAAACGTCTAACCCTTGAAATGAAAGAGAATGGAGGATATATATAGTCTAAAAAATATCACAAAAATATCCTAAATATCCTATATTATTCGCAGAGTGACTGTCGTGGCGTGGGATTCACCGCCGTGGTGGTAGGTAGGTCGGTGGCTTGACCTCCGCGGCTACGGCTTTGATCGCCGTGGTGGTGGAATAGTAGCAAACATCCTGTAATTTCACCACCACGGCGGTAGGATTCACCACTGCGGCGGTGAAGTGTTTTGCTAAAAATGGGCCATCTTGTATTTTCACCGCCGTGGCGGTGGCTTGTTGTTTTGAAACTTTATTTTTCCATCGTTTGTCCACCACTCTACTCCGATTTGACCACTTTAGGAAAATTTTAGTCCCTTTTCACCCCAAATACTTGTTTTATGACAAAAAGAATATAAACGAATTAAAACATAATAAAATGTACTAAACATACTCGAAAACTAATAAGCTCGGTTTGGAAATGGATAGGTAATTTATACCCGTCACTCCTCAATATATTTTATTTGGAAAGGTTTCCGTGCTTGGGCACCAGTGCAAACTGGGGAACAGGAGATGAAAGTTGTTCTGCGTGAAGAATTTTTCCTTATATGGCAAAACATTGTGTTAGTATCACAGTTTACAAAAGTGGTAGAGAATGATCGTAACTCAGTTTAAATAAGATTTCCATTTTTCTTAATTTTTATATATTTACAAACATGTCAAATTTTGACATGACTACCCCATAGACGAGGAGTCCTTCTGAATTTACAAACTTGATGACACTTTTCTTAAGATTAATAGAAATTTCATTTTATTTCTTTGCCACTATAAACCTCAAACTAAAGCAAGGCTTTGAATCTTGACAAAATGAAATCTACGAGTCTAGTAAAGCATCATATAGTCAAAATAAGGATTCACATTAACCCTCTATGGCTTGTTCAATAGTCACATTTGAAAAATATATATTTTTTTACTTTGAATAAGCACATGAAATGTGAGGAAAAATGAAAATTCCTATGTTGGTTTTGTCATTCTTTAGTTGTCTTAGGGATTTCTTTTGTATGGTTCCCCAAGCAATAGATATATAAGCTAAATGTACATAAAATAAAGAAAATGTCTCTGTCCAAAATAGTGTCCTATTGCAACAAGCGTTTTGGATAGTCTATCGTAGGATCGCTATATGGGCTTCACAATTTTTCATTTATCACATCTTAGAAAGTTTCGACTCCCAAATCTTCAAACCTCCGGCGTCCCGAAGGATTATCCACTGTTGGTTGGTGATCTAAGCGATGCAAGGTTCGAAATTAGATCCCAGTAGATAAATCGCGTAGCCTAACTTGTATTGACTCTTCTTTCTAATCCTATAGGGTTTTGAGACCAAACCCGCCAGGCAGACCGCTAAGGCTTAGCCCATACTATGAGGTTGTGAAACGCAAGAGATGATCGGTGTTCGTGCCTTGGAGAGATCTTATAGAAAAATAATATTTAGTAATATAAAGAAAGTAAATAAATGCAAGAAATTTAAAGTGTAGGAAATAACGTAGAGAAACGTGCAAAAAATAAAGCAGGAAAACACTCATATACCCTTATGCATGCTAAATCGCGTAAAAGAAAAAGAATATGCACAAAACAAAAAAAAAAAAAAAAAGAAAAAAAAAAAGAAAAAAAGACATTTTGTTAGATAAAGGAGAATTGTCATGCTTTTAGAACCGAAAATGTATTTCTTGGACCTAATTTGGATTTGAAGATTGATTTAAACTCTGAATAGGCTTGACCCTCTAAAAGTCTCCGGCGGAGTCGCCAGCTAACGCACCCCAGATTTTGAAAATGAGAGAAGAGGAATATGTGATTTGGTTTCCTCCTCTCAAATCCATTCATGTTTGGAAAAAATAAAATAAATAAAGTGTTTCAGGGGGCTTTTCTTACCGCCGGTTTTGAAAACATTTATTTGGGCCGAGATTTGTTTGAAAAATGGAGTTGCCACCTAGCATTAAGTTAAATAGTGTATCAGGTCACTATGATTTTTTCAAAATTATTTTTTTATTATTTTTTTAAATGACCCAAGTTTTGAGCCGAAAAATAAGTTCTTAACTAGAGAATTTTTTAAAGGTTTGGGGGTTAGTTTTGTTCGGGGAAGGTGTTAGACACCCTAACACACTCTTTCGAAGACGATACTTAAATTTAAATAAATCTTTAACTCAAATTAAGTCCATGTAATTTTATTCAATTTTCTTAACATAAAATTCCCGTTATTCATTTTTTTAATGTTTATTTTATGCAACTCTCAAAAAGCATATGATGTTTCGTCTTATTCTCATGGTTGCGCGCATAGTATTTGATGTGTTATCGGCATTTCTTCTCAATTAAAGGCCATTTTTTGGATTTTTCCATAAATTGAAAGTGAAAAATTAAAATTAAACTATCCAAAATATTATTGGAACGTTCAATTTAATGAAAGCGAAAACAAGAGTTTTTTGGGTCAAAACGAAAAAATAAGTGTATTTGGTCAAATTTCTTCAAATTAAAGTATGAAAACAACCATTAAACATATTAAAAGTGATATCCATAGGAAAACCACTTTCAATTTTATCAATTTAGTCCCAAATTAGTTTTTAGAAATTTCAATTTTAACCCGAACTATTTTTTTGCACCGGAATTCTATCGAATTGTTGATTTCTTTTATTTTTCCTAATTTGTTTACATTATGAAATTTTTGAACATGTAATCCAAGGTGGAAAATTCGCCTCTCTAACCATCAGTTTGACGTTTGTCTAAATTTTCACTTTATACCCAAAAATTTTATAAAGCAAAATTGAGTGAGACAAAATGCGGTATCTAAATTGGATATCTAACTTAATATATATAATATGAGTATAAGTGTCGTTTAGAGTCAACCCTGAGATTAGGCCACCAATGCAGCCTCCTAGGGCTCCCAAACTTTGGAGCCCTCTTCACATTTCCATTTATATATATATATATATATATATATATATATATATATATATATATATATATATATATATATATATTTATTTATTTATTGATATATTTTCATTTATATGATATTAAATTTATAAAAATAAAAAAAATAAAAATCTTAAATTTAATTCAATTCTTATGTCATTGTTTTTTGAAATAATATTTTAAGTTTATTAAAAAGTTACGAGTTTATAAAAAAAAAAAAATCAAATATTGGAAGATTGTTTTTAAATTTCATGTAGGAACTTCAATTTCTTAGGGTGTCCTAAATTGTCATAGGTTATCCCAGTTTGAAACTCATACTAAATTTCATTTTTACCCCTGTGAATTGAGTTAAATTTTGTATCCTAATACTTCAAAATCTTTTTACTAGTTAATATATATATATTTTTTTTAATTTAATTATCCTTGTCAATAAATTTGACCAGTTTTATGTAGAATAATAATACATACCAAGCACATGATGGGAAGGATGTGCCAAAAATTTACTAGTCTCCAGTTTCAAATTAGCCATTTTTTGTCAAAAGGGACAATTATATGCAAATTTAATGTTTAGAGGGATATAAGATTTTAAAAATTAAGTACAAAAACGAAATTTTATTTATATTTCGTAAGTAGGAAGTGTAATTTTCTATTTTCAAAAAAAATATTAAAATGGGTACTTCTAAATCTTCACCTTATTTTGTTACCCTACACTCCTAATAAAAATTATTCAATTCAATTATTACTTTACCCTTTAAATTATTAACAAATATCTCTTTAGGTTTTCTTTTCTTTTTTTTTTTTTTTTTGTTTTTTTTTTTTTTGTTTTTTTTTTTTTGTTTTTGTTTTTGTTAATATTTTTTTACACTTTTGTCCCTTTTCCTTCTTTCTCTCTCCACCTTCTTCTCCGACGAGTACTACCGTTGTTCGCTTTCGCCGGCGGCCTATTTTTTCCTTCTCTCTCTCTTGTGACCCCCTTCTACCTTTTCTTCTTCTTCTTCTTCTTCTTATGTCACTATCATCTCACAATCTCCCCTCTCTCTCTATATGTGTTATATATAATGAGTAAATATCCGTATGTAAGATTCGTGGATCCAAACAATGGATCCGCGGATACGAGCATATATATATATATATATTATAGATAGATATGTAGGTAGATAGAAAGATAGAGAGAGAGAGAGAGAGATGAGAGTGAGAAGAGAAGATGGAGAAGAAAATGAGGAGTAAGAAGGGACTGATGTGAATAGGCAAGGAAAAAAAATTGATATTTATTTTAAAAAGGGTAAAATACAAAGTTCAAAATCATTTTGTCTTTTCTAAATAGATGTGTATATAGAATAGGGTTTATACTATTTACTCCTTTGTTAGTTTGTTCTTAACCAAATACGTTCTTTGTCATTTTATAAATACCAGTTATCCCATTTGACCATTTTGAAAAAAAAGACATTAATACCCTTGATTTACTTAAAAAAAATATTTTTTATTGTTCTATATTTAAAAAAAAAATCACTAATACCCTCCTATTATTAAAAATATGTTTTTTTTACCTTAATTGTTTTAAACAATTATATTTATCCCCTACCCCACCCTTAATTGGAATGTCTCCATCCACAGATCATAATCATCATACTCATCATTCTATTAATGAAACTCAAGAAACTCTATACTTATCGACAGATTCATTGGTAATTAGGCCTTCGAATTAGTTTTCTTCCTAAATTTATAGTTGTCACGTTGTTTAAACCTTCGATTTCATCTAGAATCTTGATCTCCTGTTGATTGTCGAACAGATCGAGCTCTTGAGGGTTGTGCATAGACCAAATTTCTGAAGGAAACAAACCTAAAAACTTGTTAGAAGAAAAGTTAACAACAACAAGTGGTGAACGAGCTCAAATTTGCCGAAGAGAAAGAAAGGGTGAGAGATTGGCCCAAATCCGCCATGGATCTGTGCCGGCGAGCATAAATCCATGGCGGGGGAAGGGGGGAGAGAAAGATATAACATATCGTATATTCCCTCTGTCCGCATGACAGTATAGCCAGTTCTCTTATGGATTTCTTCTTGTTACACAAGAAAAAAGGCACATGACAATAATTATCTTCAAGAGAACCCCAAAGAACAACTAACAAATATTGGCAGCTCATAAAAAGAAAGAGAGATGATAAGGAAGAGGAGGAAGAAAAGGTGGTGGTGGGAAGAGAGAGGGGGAGAAAGAAGAAGAGAAGACCGGTCTTCTTCTTCTTATTTTTTTATATTTTATTTTATTAAAAAAAGGGTTAAAATATATAATTTTTTAAATGGGGATGCTAGTGTAAAAATGTAAAGGATGAATATATATATATATATATAACAAATTTAAAGGGTAATTTATGTATTTTAATTTTTAATAATTTAATTATTTTTAAATGGCTAAGGGTAAAATATAATATAAAATATATTAATTTTTTATCCATAAGGGAATTAAGTGGTATTTGACAAAAAATGATAAAGAATTGACCGGTATTTGTAAAATGACAAGTATATGGTTAACGGTAGATTGACAAGGGAAGTAAGTGGTATAAACCCTATATAATATTACCCAATTAAAATGATTATCATTTAGTATTATGATTATTTTTACCTTTCTACCCTTTCAAACATTTATGTTTGTTTACCTTTGACCCATTTGGAATGGTAAAACTAGTAAATGTAAAGTTGGTTACGGACTCCCTAAAAGGCCACTAAGAAGGTGGTGCTAGCCTCAATGGCTCACAAACCACATTCTAAGAATATTTCATATGTTGAATGTCATTCCAATTCAACATCTCATCTGGACCTTTCAATTTTACAATTTTCATTTGTTTTGTGACAAATCCATCGTTAATTTTTAGGAAACTATAAATCGTTTTAATTAAACCAACCTCAAGCCAGAGTGCCTTTTCTTGTCCAATATGCTAATTTCGTTTTCCAATAAGATCAAATTGGAAACAAAGTGAACTTTCTTAGGTTGTGTTTGGGTAAGGTAATTGAAATAAAGATTTTATTTGGGTAAGGAATTTCACAAATTCTGCTTAAGAAACTTCTTGTTTGGGTGTTATAAAAAGTAATTGATGAAATCCATTCATTTATAAAATAAGAGAATAAATGGGATTTGCAAATATCTTCAAAACACATGTTATTTCTGAATTATTCCAACCGGGGTTTTGCCAAAGTTTTTTCAATTTCTCATATATTTCACTCCAATCCCATTTTATACATTGTAATTTGTATGAATTTCAAAATTCTCTCTTCTTTATATATTATATAATAAATTTATATTTATAAAATAGGTATAAAAATCATATTATTAAAATAGTTATGTATAATTTATGTTATATTATTAAAGTTATATTGATAAAATTATATTACTAAAATAGGTATAAAAATTATATTATTAAATTACTAAATAAAATTATATTATGGGATATATTTTCATATTTTCAATTGTTAAAATTTAATAAATTTCAAAATTTTGCATAAAAATACTTATCTATCTAAACAAGAGAATTATGAAATTACCCAATCAAAATCTTATTTAAAAAAATTATTCAAACAAATAATTTGTAAATGATGAGATTTTAAAGTCCAAAATTTCAAAATTCCATCATTTATAAATTTTATTGAATTATCAAATCCCTTACCCAAATGTAACCTTATGACATATTTGGTTGGACGGAATCGGGGGCGGAATTGAATCGCATTCCGCTCTCGATTTCTATTCCGTTATTTGGTTCTCCAATGGAATCACTTTTGTGATTCCATTGGAATAAAAACCAAAGGAATGGGATTTCATTGGAAATGAGCTGGCATCAAGTCTAATCCAATGAAATCAAAACTAAATTATAAAAAGTCTATCGCTCATCCAGCTCAATCCAGAAATTAGAGAACATAAATAGAAATTAGATAACAGAAACAAAAAATTGAGAACAAAAACATAAAATTGAGAACAAAAACAAAAAATTGAGAATAGAAAAAGAAACAGAAAATTGAGAACAGAAATTAAAAATTGAGAACAGAAAATTAGAGAACAAAAAATTGAGAACAGAAACTGAAAATTAAGAACACAAATTGAAAATTGAGAACAAAAATACAAATTAGAGAACCTAAACTAAAAATTGAGAATAGAAACGGAAACAAAAATTAGAGAACGAAAATTGAAAGTTGAATGGAATAGTAAAATATAATAAAGTGAAGGAATTAATGAAATAGTGAAATATAATAAAATTTTATTATAAGGGCATAATGAGAATTTTATTATATTTCACTATCCCATTCTTTTTCTCATTTTATACAAACCAAACAAGTGAATGAAATAGTGATTTCATTGACAATTTCATTATATTTCTTCTCTCATTCTATTACTTCTTCTATTTCATTTTATCTTCATTTTATTCCGTTCAACCAAAGGAGCCGTTTGTGTTTTGTTTATCTGACAGTAATGAAAATGGAAAAACAAAATATAAAAATGAGTTGTTACTTTTGCATTAAAAAATTGCTACATAATGAATGTAATACATGATATTCATATTTGGTGAAAATGAATTAATGGACATCTATTATGATTGTTGCAAGCAATTTATGCTTGTGTCACGATTTTTTTATTGGATGCTAATTAGATATCCATCATTAAATGATTTTTGGGTTATATTTTGTTTCTTTGATTTTTAAATTTTGTATCATAAATTTTAAAGTGGATGAGCTTTTTCTTTATTGGATTTTATTTGCTTTGAAAATATGGGTGGTAAAGAGGTTAAGGAGGCTATTGAAGAAATGTCGAAAACTTGACGAATGATTTTTAATACATTGTTAAGATGATTGAGAACTATGAGAACTAGATGAGACTTTGAGGTTAAGAAAATAAGTGAGCACGCCAAGATCGTTCTTCTCGAATTGGCCACTGAGAAACTTTTTGATTTCAGAAATACCACTTACATTATCTCCAGTAATAACCATATCATCCACATACAGTAAGAGAAGAATAATACTGTTGGTAGTTCGGCGAATAAATAGAGTCAAATCATGAGCACTCGGTATGAACCCAAATTGATGAATGATGGTGCTGAATTTAGCAAACTAGGTACGTGGACTTGTTTCAAACCATATAGGGCACGATGAAGGCGACAAACTTTATTTCGAGGGGCATTCAGGCTGAAGTCCATCTTCGAATGGCGATGACAGCAAGGAGTGTATGGACAGATGTGAGCCTCGCCACTGGAGCAAAAGTCTTTTCATAGTCAATGCCATATTCCAGAGTAAATCCCTAGGCAAAAGGTCGGGCTTTATATCTTTCAACAACGCCATCAGAAGGTATCTTGATCTTAAACACCCATTTGCAGCCAATAAGAGTTTTCATAAGGGGTAGATTAATAATATCCCAAGTATGAGTTTGGGCTAGGGCCTGAAGTTCTTCATCCATTGTTTTATGCCAAAGAGTATTAGTAGATTGAGGCTCATGCAGATGAAGTATAGTGGAAAAACAATAATAATCAGCAAGATAAGAAGGGCGATAAGTTACCCTGATAGATCTGCGGGAGTGCTCTGAAGGATGGCTCATAGAGGGAGTCGGTGTAGACTCATCAGACATAGAAGTATCCTCGGGCACAACCGATTGAGTTGGATGGGAGGTCAGCTAATGGTTCTGGAGCTAGAGCTGGGTTTGGAGAGGTAGGATTAGCTGGTAGTTCCAGAACGGAAAGGGTGATATCAACTAGTGATTCTAAGGTGGACTCAACAGTATCTGAAACTAGATTCTCAAGAAATAACTCAATAGATGGATCACTAAAGAATTTGGAGTTAGTAATGGTTGACATGTCAAATGACCATAAGGAAGAGAACATTTGATGTTCCCAAAAAATGACATGACGAGATATACGAAGAGTTTTAGAAATAGGATCCCAGCACCGATATCCCTTATGTTCAATACCATATCCAATGAAACAACACAGACGAGCCCTTGGTTATAGTTTGTTGTGTTCATGTGTTTTGAGAAGAACAAAACAAGCGCAGCCAATGACTCTGAGTTCAGAGTAATCAGGAGGTTTACCAAAAAGGCTCTCGAATGAGGACTGATTCTGGATTGTGGTAGAATGTACACGGTTGATTGTGTACACTGTGGTTAAGGTAGAGTCACCCCAAAAACATTCAGGACATGATGACGAAGTGAGTAGAGCACGAATGGTGTCAAGAATATGTCAATGTTTGTGTTCGGCTCTTCTATTTTGTTGGAGGTTCCAGGGCACGAGTGGTGGGGGAGCATGCCATTTTTGTGAAGTAGGTTTAGAAAAGCACGGTCTTTATATTCCATTGCATTATCTAAACGAAAAACTTTGATATTCCGAGAGAATTGAGTTTGAACCATAGAAGAAAAATCAGAATATTTTTGAAAGAGTTCAGATGTACTTTTTATGAGAAACAATTACGTATAACGAGAATAGCCATCCACAAATGTAAGAAAATAACGAGCACCATCCATTGATGCATAAGGAGAAGACTCCCAAACATCAGAATGTATTAAATCAAAAGGTGCAAGGGAAACAGACTGACTCTCATTAAACGGTAAAGTTGATTATTTTGCATGTTGACCATGAATACAATGAAAAGACTCATGTTGAAATGAACCTAACTGACCACTAGAAATAAGAGAACGTAGATGGTTGGATGAAGTGTGACCTAACCGAGAGTGCCACAATTCCATGGGTGAGAGTATTGGGATGGATGCAGCTGATTGGTTTGATAATGATGAGGATGAAAATTGGAGGCAAGTGAGCTCAAAGAGGCATCCAACTTTAAGCTGGTTCCAAGGAGTTTTCATGTCTGAGGGTCCTGTACACGACAACCAATAGAAGAAAAATGTAAGTAAAGTCCAAGATCACATAGTTGTCCAACAGATATAAGGTTAAGCGTAAGATTATGGACCAAATATGTATCAGGGAGAGATAAATGAGAATTGTCAGCATGTCTAGTATGATTGACCAACATATTTGATCCATTGGCAGTATGAATAGTAGGTGCATGCTCATCACGGGTTTTAGAAAAAAAGATAGAGGCATCAAAAGTCATGCGATTGCAACATGCAGAATCAAAATGCCATCGAGATGTACCTAGTGTAATGGACATGGGTATATTGTTACCAGTTTTATTTAGAACCTCGGTAAGAACAATCCAGAAACTACTCCAATCAAGTATAGAGTTGTCTGAAGTTGGAGTAGCATCAGTGGCTACAACAACAACATTTTTTAGCTTGGAATAGAACCGTTTGCGAGAGTCTCGAGAGAGATATTGGTTCCCATTGGACGGATTTTCATATGAAAGTTTAGGGCTATCTATAAGCTAGTGACCAGGTTCTCTGCAGATTTTACACAGGCGAGAAGGACATTTGAGCAATTCATGCCCTTGTGAATTACAATACCTACAGTATAAGGGCTTCTGGGATGGGGTGACTGCTTGGTGGGCTTGAATAAACAGTGCTAGAAAATGGTGGAAAACAAGTGCGTCACATCGGATCCTCATAGATGCGATCATCTTGGATCGGAAGTGGCATCAAAATTTGGATCTCAAATGGTGAAGAACCACAATTGTCATCATGTGATTCTGCATCGTCAATCCATTCTTGGGTTTTCTTGTCATTCGTTGAATGCTCCCAATTTCCTACCGCTTGCATTCGGTTCCTCATGGTAGCTTTTACATATAGATGTGACTTTTGTATCTCTCAATGCCATCACTTCTGATTCGACCTCAATAAAACAAATAAGTTGACCGATTTATGTCTTGAGGGACTTTACGGTCACATCAATATCAATGCACATTCTCTCAATATTGTCAAGATAATCCTCATGCTCATTGATATGGTCATGTGTTTTCCTCCAGAAAGCCTGAGTCTTCCCCATAAATTCAGCTAACATCTCTTCCAAGGTGGGGGAAGACTCCACATGTTGGTCCGAGGTGTCAATCCATGGCGCCGAAACGTTGGAATTATCTCCCAAGCTTTGGTAGCTTGTTGAATAATTCCAACTCTAAAAATCAAATTCTGCCATGTCTTCCAACAACCAATAGGTTTCGTCCGCGGTTAGTTGATCGAATGAGATGGTATCATGTCCTTCTTCCACCCAAGTTCTTGTTGTGGCTTGTAACCCGTTGAGAAAGTTCAGTAATTGACACTCCCTTGGGAAACTATGATTGAGGAACCGAAATACCAACTCATTGTACCGTTCCCAAGCACAATAGAATGGCTTGGAATCCCGTTGAAAAAAACTTGAGGGACTTGTTGATGAGACAGCTTCAAGTACCTCGCAAGACAAACAAAACTAAAAAAAAAATTAAAAATAAAACAAATGCCTAAATTAAAATCAAATTACTTATTCACAATATCAACAACAATCTAAAAACCAATCTCCAGCAACGGTGCTAAAAACTTGGTAGTGAAATATTACGTTGCTACTTTTACTACAAGTGTATGAGTCAAGTTTTAATATATCTCGAAGAGTAAGGGTTGTCATATCCATAGGAATTGGATTAAATTGTCGTTAAGTACTGCGATTGTCGTAACCAAACATTATCTAGGCGATCTAATTTTATGTTTTTTTTTTAAAGAGAAATAATAAAACTAAACTAAATTAATTACTAATTATACTATAATACTAATATGACGTTTATGGGAATATATTATCTAGGGATTAACTTCGTTCACTTAAACGTGTTCGTTTTAGTCTAGTTAATTTTAACGGTATTCAAACTATCCGACAATTTAGGTATCCAAAACTCACTCACTACTTCTCCTGAGTGTAAAGTGAATGAATATGAAAATTCACGTTGACACTAATATCCCTATCTAGCGTCTAAATGATCAAATGAGTCTCGTACCAACCCCACAGATTGCACACTTTCTAATAATCTCCTGATTCATTAGATCGCTGCGTTGTGTTTAAACCCTAGTCCGAATCCGAGGTTATCTTTCCTGAGTCTCAAACCCCTTATTCTCAATATATCATAACAAACATATAATGGAAGTAAAATAACGCTAAACACAATCGAATACAAATGAACAACCGTTAACAAAACATCAATTTATTCAAACCACGTTATCATGAACTACATCAAACCCTAGACAATATATGTTTAGCTATACATGGCTTAACCAAATATTCAACTACAAACAAGCCAAACAACATCAAATACCAAC
The DNA here is from genome assembly GCA_016647705.1 of Eucommia ulmoides. Taxonomy (NCBI): domain Eukaryota; kingdom Viridiplantae; phylum Streptophyta; class Magnoliopsida; order Garryales; family Eucommiaceae; genus Eucommia; species Eucommia ulmoides. The sequence goes on along the minus strand of CM028335.1, from coordinate 8,337,913 downwards.
AAGGGTTTAAGAAACAAAGAGAGAAACAAGGGAGAATAGCCGTTATCTGAAGAATAGATGGCTCCATGTCCGTGATTTTCGCTCCGATCTTATTTTTTCTTCTCCAATTTGATTAACTCCTCTTGTTGGTATGTCTTGGAGCTCTCAAGAAGTCCCCAAAAATGTGGTCTATGGTGTTGGGAAAGAGGTGATCAAGTAGGAGTCCAAAATATCCAAAACTATTTGATAAATATCAAAGACAACTGGTTAAAGCATCATTGCAGTGGTGGTAAAGCAGTTGGCCTCCTGTTCTTTCAGGACTGCAATGGTGGTTGGGCAGAATGTTATTGACCCTTTTACCGCTGCAGCGGTGAAGGCCACCGCTGTAGCGGTCAAGGCCACCACTGCGGCAGTTAAGGGTCAGCAACCCTTTACACTAGAGCTGCAGCGATGGGGCTCAGCGTTGCAGCGGTGAGGCTGCAGTTTCAGAACTTTGATCTTCTTCAACGTTTTTCCATTGATTTCCTACCAATTTACTTAATTATCAACCGTTTATATCCCTACACCCAATTTACATAAAAACGAATATAAACGATGTCACAACCCGTCCCGGACACCTGTCATCCCGAGACTGGCGTGACTACAACATGACATCACCAATACCCAAATAACCAAATAAATGACAATATACACCCACTGTATAATACAAACATCTATTATGGGAGACACACCCGTCCAGAAATTTTACTAACTAAAAGTATTTATCCATGAACCTTTTATAGGTTCGCCTTTCACAGCTTCTCTCAATCGCCTATATGACTCCATCACGCAGCTCTATCTAGTGCCAGTACGGGACCGACTCCTAGCTGTTGTACCTGTGAGTGCACTGTCTTCTTAGTAAAAATATTTTATAATAAGAATTTATATCTATAACATCTAAATGGATCAAATGTAAGTATATAAACACCACATAGCTTGTAAAATCTCGAGTATATAAGTATTGAAAATAAGGTGATATAGATAAGTTTCATCCAAATCCATCTAATATAAAAACATACCAATCACTAGGGTAAATAATAAATTACTCAATATAAGTAAAACACCACATCTCAAACACACACACACTGGCCAGTCCTAGTGATCGTTTTAACCTCACGATCGGGAGTTTGAAACGGTACCGTACCAAGAGTAGGATATGCCTTCTTACGAACACCCATCACTCCGCCGAAACGGATAATCACTGTGCAGTATAAACGTCTAACATCACTCTGCCGAAGCAGATAAACATCACTCCGCCGAAGCGGATAACATCACTCCACCGAAGCGGATAACATCAATCTACCGAAACAAATAAATACTGTGGCATCGTCAAATCAAATACAACATCATCGAATCACAACTCAATAAATATCGTCAAATCACCACGTCTATCTCTTTTTCTCAAAACCAACTTTTAAATTCAAAAATCATATTTCACACTTTCTTTTAAAGAAAACGTCTGATTTTATCAAAACCACTTTTCCACCATTTATTTTTAGAAAACCAAGATTTTTTTTGAAAAACAGATGTTTAATATTCTCTTTTAAAAACACCGTATGATTTCACCAAATCCAACAAAAATTCATTTTCAACTTCATTTCGAAAACCACTGAAATCTTTCGAAAATCCAGTTTACCAACTTTCCCAAATTCGGTTTGATCCATATCATTTATAAATTCATACAGTTCAGTAAATTCATATTTCATCATGTATATACATAGAAAAATAGTTTGGTAAGTAGACAGTACACTCACCTTGTTAACCGCTCTCCAAAACCTTCACTGACCATACTCTATCAGGACACTGGTGCCTGCGAGCCTAATAGTGATAGAGACTAAATTAATTTCTTATCTAAAACATCTGAATCATGCAATGCAGACCATATATTCCGAATCGTTACTATTTTATGTACCATGTAATTAAAATTAATTAATCGTTACAAAATTATTACGATTTTAGGATTTGTAACGCTAAATGAAAATTAATAATCGATTGAAATTTTACCTATTCCAAATCATCCGTCGGCCACGAAATGGATTTTGGATTTTGTTGGGGCTGTTTGTGTATATTTATTTATTTTTCCCTTTTTTTTTTTTTTTTTTTTTTTTTTTTTTTTTTTTGTTTAAATTTCCTATTCCGCCGACTGGGTTCTCGCCGGCACGCTCACGCCGATCAATAGCCAGCAACCTCACGCCCACACCACAGCGGCCGATCGACGACATACACACACACACACACACACTCTTACCGAATGACGGCGATGAATCGCGTAGCATCACCGTCGACGCACACGCATACATCGAAACAGACTGGCCGACGACATTCTCTCTCTCACTAGTTCTCACTCACCGCCGGCCAAACGATCAATGGCGACACACACACATACCAGAAACACGCACACCCTCAACCGAAACATAGACCCACAACTAAACCCACACATACCCACGGACAACGTCCTACCGCCGGTAACTACAACTGATCACGCACACGCATGCAGCAACGACGACGACGGCCGGACGACGGAACAGCCTACTCACACACGAAAGATCAAAAACATCTACCTATACGGTCGACAAACCACCCAGTGACGATCACCCTCCGCCGGCCGACGTCACCACCATCAATCCTCTCTTCCCCTCTCTCTCTCTAGATTTTTCTCTTATTTTTAGAATTGATTCCAGATCCTTGATCATGAGTTTCTTGATCCCTTCACATGCATGATTTTAGTGGGTTGATTTAATCCAAGCGTGCCACGTCGTTTCTCTCTCCAATTCCCTACCGGCCAGTTGCTCCTCCGACTGCCTATTTATGTATATGTATATGTATAATAAACTTTTTTTTTAATTAATTACTCTTTACTCCACCAACTTCCTTTAAACTTTGATTTTAATCCATTTCAACTTTTAAAAGTTTCTAAGATTTTCAATTTCACCCCCTGTGAGTTTAATTTAAAAGTTAAATGTCAATTTACCTCCCTAAGTTGGGATTTATTGTTTCTATATTTTCAATTTGACTCCTAGACTTTTTATTTGAATTTTTAATTGTTCTAGTTTCACCCCGAATTTTCACAATTACTCTAAAATACAACTGAAATGACGTATATGCTACGATTGAGGTCTTACAAACGAACTAAAACATTATAGAAACACTAAAAAACTACCAAATTTAGCTTGGAAATAGATAGGTATTTTCAACCTATCAATGGCCTTGGCAGCTGGTGTAGCAAGAGTAACTGGTGCTGCAGGAGCAAATAATGCTGCAAGGGCAACATCTGTATGAGATCGTTGTAATGTGGAAATACGTGTTTCTTCTCTGAGTAGATCATAAATGACTTAATTTAGAGAAGGTATCGTGCCCCTGTGTAAGATTGACGCTCGTACAGGCTCAAATTCCTCTCTCAAGCCTACTAGGAATTGCATAATACGTGTCTCAGTTTGATACTTTCCATGAACATTGGTTGGCATCTTTTGTGCCTTCCCAAGTTGGCTTAGTGAGGGCCAACTGGTTCCATAGAGCAGTCATCTGAGATAGAAAATTGTTGACAGTTTGCCCATGTTCTTGGCGCATGCTATAAATAATGGAAAGAAGACGAAACCAATTTGAGATGTTTGTCTTGGTGTAGCGTTACTGCATAAGATCCCAAGCTTCTTTGGTTGTATGGAGTATACCAAATTGAAGTTTGATCTCTGGGATAATGGTGGCACAAAACCATGTGAGAATCTGGTGATTTTTGCTATCTCAGTCCTCTAGACGATCAATATATTTGTCAGCATATTCGTCATCCCTCTTCTTGGGTTCAGTAATATCTCCAGTCACGTAACGCCACAATTTTCATCCACGGAGGAAACTATACATTTCTTGAGCCCACACAACATAATTAGATTCATCCAGAACAGTAGTGATTACCCGTGGTAAGTCTGATTCAGTCATAGGTATAAAGAGTGAAGTAAACCAGTGTTGAAACCAGAAAAATATAAAAAGAATTATGTTCTGTAAGCCTCAAATCACAAAACAGAGGCCGGAAACAAAACTGAAAAGTCAAAAAACCATAGGAATTGATTCAACTTTATAAAAAAAAATAGGTCCAAAGATACCCAAACCGGTCAAAGAAGTTACCTTGGGAGAAACCGGTGATGTGACTATCAGGCACTGACATGACGCTGAGGTGGAACTGACGTGGTTCTGACATGGTGTTTAGGGCTCACGTGTCAGTGAGTATGTTGAAAAGTGGCGGCAGTATGTGAATCTAGTCCAAGAACACTTAGGCTGCCGTGAGGGTGTATGAAGCGTCAGATCTGGAGGTTATTTACATTGTTGGAATTGTTTTGTCGAGACAGTTTTGATGGTATATTGTATAATGGATTGTGAGCCTTGGTTGAGGCAGTAGAGCCCAAAATTCGAGATGACGAGATGTGGTGGTACTGCGTGTTGTTTTGGGCGTGTGAAGACACGTCTAATCTCTGGTGATGGTGAGTTTGATGGCGTTGTGTTCGTCTCCGCAAGACAAATATGGTGGTATGGTGGTTTCTGATACTGTAGCATGGATGAAGCTTACAGTAGCAACAAAAGTCTCGGGAGAATAATGATGGCAGCGGCGGAAGCTTTTAGGGTTTTGAAAATTTTAGGAAGAACAGGTCTAGGAAAGACTTGCTCTTGATACCATGTTAAGATAATTGAGAAATAAGATAATAGGAATCATATATTGATATATGTGAAAGAGATATTACATGATACAATGATATGTACACATATTTATAGGGGAGTAGGGGTTAGGGTTTTTTGCCCTAATGGACCACATTGGCCAAGTCCATATAATACATTAACATACATGAACTCATTTAATTGATGTTTTTATCTACTTTTGGAATTTTATATCTTGACAATATTGTTAAGGTAAATTATGTGGCAAGTGACAACCACAACAAAAGGGGGAAAGAATCCAAGTTTGAGTCATGTGCATTGTTAGTTTGTGTTTGAGCTTTTGCTCATGGAATCTAATTAGCTTTGATGTTTAATTTGGCAAGTTATGGCTATCTACAATTATGAATTTACAAGATTTTGTTCATTAGTCCATCTAAAAAAAAATGGTATTGGTGCACAAAATTTTTCACAAATGAATAAAGAGTACTAATCAAGTAGATGTTGTCCAAGCTACCTAATACAGAATAGGATTTCACCCAATGCACGATCTGTCTGCCGATAACATAGAGAAAGACCAAACAAGGCATTGCCCAACCAAATTAATCTGGCGTAAGAATAAATTATCTAGTTCGGGCAAGTAAACCTATCAGAAATGTAATTAATGGGTTACCTGAACCTTTGAGGCAATACCGTATTTATAAGGGAGAACATTGAATTTTGTAGAGTCCTAAAGCAGGCGAAGAAGAAGTATTAGGCCTTAACTAAAATAGGTTAAGGTCTAATCTTACTTGATTATACCATGATTATAGGAGAAAGATGGTGGGCCCATGGGTCAGGCTCGCAAGTACAAATGAACATAATCCACACATATATATCTATTGTTGGGCTTGCAAAGGCCCAGTTGAGGACGTGATCATCCATCCTAGGAGGGGAATGGTGTTGGTGATAATTAGCGAAATTTTAAAATAAATACTCAAATAATTTTCGAATAAAACTAATAATAGTTAAACAATATTAATATAAACATTAACTAATCATGTATGGGTAGCAAAATCAAAATATGAAAGTTCTGTGAAGCAATCTAAAGTGTATAATAAACCATAATCATGATATTTACGTTTACGTAACTGAAATAGAAACAACAACAGAGAAGGGAACTAAATGTTTATGTAGCAAAAACATAAACAGTAGCAGTGATATAATGTATTAATGTTAATGTAACATAAACATAAAAAGTAGTGATGAAAAAATGTGTTAACATTAACATAGCAGAAATAGAGTTTTAATCTTTAAATAAAAAACTTATCCGGATATTCAAACAACGAATTGAATTGACATAGATCGATGTTAGAGTTTGACTCTATGCCCTTAAAGTAGATTTGTGCCCCACACTGGTGCTAATAGTTGAATGAATGTTTACCTCTCAGGGTATAACGATCTTTAAGTTTATTGTACAAGCACTTAACACAAAAAATTGCGGCGAACTAGATTTGTGCTTGAACTCTCACAAATTTCTAAATATTTTTGTGCTTTGGTGGTGATATGAAGTGATAATGTCATGTATGAGACTAAATGAAATGAATGAGAAGTCTCATATTTATAGAAGGCTACAAGCCACTATTGAATAGATGCAACTTTGGAAAGGCATCTGTTTCGCATTAACGTTAACACAAATCGTCACCAATGAACCTTCATGTTTGTTCATTAGTGCTAATTCAAAATTAACTATTAAGCAGTTAATTAATAGCTTAACTACCACTAATTAAAATTTAAGTTGTTATAGCGGGTCAATATCCGATCCGACCCAACCCAGATTTGACCCGAATCATTGATTGGGTTGACCCGACCTAAACCCGGCCCCGAGTCTCACATTTATTACTTATTTCGATGGATTAAAAAGAAGTTCGAGTCAACTCGGATTCCACACAAGTCTCACATTTATGATTTGAACCAATTTTGTATTTTGGCAATAAATCTAAACTAATCCATTTACGTAAAGAATCATAATTAACATGTCTGAATCTAGCCTATCAAACATTAATTGACTCAGTCATATAAATGGAGGATGTAGTTTTTATTAGCTTTTTGAATCACAGTCATTACATTTAATTTAAAGAGACCTTAATTCATATAGCCCCTTTCCACATACACTCCATTTTTTGTTATTACAATCTTTTCAGCCTCAAAGACCATTTTAAAGCCCTTCTTACTCATCAAAGATCCAGAGACTAGATTTTTGAGAATGTCCGACACATAAAGTACATCATTGAGAGTAAACTCCTTTCTAGAATTCATTTTCATTACAATCCTTCCTTGTCTATCAACGTTAGAAGTAAAAGAGTCTCCTATATAGAGTTTTTCATTTTTATCCACCAGTTGGTAGGTGGTAAACATTATCTTGTTTGAGTAGATATGGCGTGTAGCCCCAGTTTTCATGTACCATTCTTTCGAGATGCCAACTAGGTTGACCTGAGACACCATTGCTGAAAGATTCATTTCGGAAACATCCAAAGTTAGATGCTCGACTTCAGTTATGTTAGTTGGATGTGTAGGCCTCTTTACATTACGTTTTACTCAGCATTCACTTACACGGTGTCCAACATTTCCACACGAGAAACTGTTCCTCTCGAATTTTTTCATTTTCTTTCCATTGGGACCAAGGCTTTAACTCGTTCCAAGGGTATGAAACTTTCAGTTCGTATTGGTCTTGCGAACCTCCACAACATTTGCCTTTGAGTTCCTAGAATAACGACTTTCTGGATTCTCAGCAAACCGATGTTTTTCTTCAATTCTAAGCCTCACAGTTAGATCTTCAATGTTTATCTCTTTGCGTTTATGCTTGAGACAATTTTTGAAATCACTCTAGGTCGGTGGTAACTTCTTAGTGATAGAAGTTACTTGAAATGATTCACTCAATGACAATCCCTTAGTGAGAATGTCATGTATAATGACTTGAAGATCTTCGACTTGATTTACAATTGATTTGGAATCCAACATTACATAATTAAGGAACTTTCTAACTACAAATTCCTTTGAGTCGGCGTCCTTTGTTTTATATTTTTTATCCGAAGATTTCCACAGTTCTTTGGAGGTTGAAATTCTTTCATATACTTTATACAGAGAGTTGCTGAGAGCATTGAAGATGTAGTTCTGACACATATAGTTAGAATCTTTCCATGCTTCTACCACAACTTTTATATGATCATCGACATTCTCAGCCAAAACTGGAGTATATTCTTTAAGAAAACAAACTAATCCCAAAGTCGTGAGGTAGAACATCATCATTTGTTGCCAACTTTTAAAGTTGCTCCCATCCAACTTGTCAGGCTTTTCAGCCTTAGGCAATGGGGTAGACATCGCAGGGATTATGGTCTGAGTCACAAGAGCCATCACATTTGACGTCTTGATTGGTGTAGTATTTTCAATTGCTATAATAGATTAGTATGTCTACAATTTTAACAAATGTATAATAAACACTTCAAAAATTTAACCAAAAATACTTTACAACAAAAGCACATACTAAGTATTCAAACATTTCACAAATCAGAAACTAAACGTTAACGTTCACATAACAATCAAAAATCAAATCAGAATGTTAATGTTCACATAATAGATTATGTACATCAATGTTTACGAAACAGATATAGGATGTCAATGTTTACGAAACAGATTTAAAACATGAACATTTACTGATTTGTACAATAACTAATTTCTTATTCACATATCCAATATTACCGAAACAAGAATTATTTCGGATAAAATTTAAATGACCAATAAACAAGTATTGTCCCAACAATATTATAACTAAGCAATTAAAATAGTCAAATATCATTTTAAGATCTAAGTAAACAAGAATTTTCAAATTTTAAAAATACACAAATTCCCAAAATTATTTATCTTAAAATTGTTTAATATAAAAATCAAATTTGCTTTAGGATTGTTGGTGGTAATTAATGAAATTTCAAAATAAATACTTAATAATCATGGAATAAAACTAATAATAGTTGAACAATATTAATATGAACATTAACTAATCATGTATGAGCAGTAAAATCAAAATATGAAAGTTCTGTGAAGGAATCTATAGTCTATACTAAACTAGAATCGTGACATTAACGTTTACGTAACAGAAATAAAAATAACAATAGAGAAGGGAAGTAAATATTTACGTAATAGAAAATAAGAAGTAGCAATGACGGAATATGTTAACGTTAATGTAATAGAAACAAAGTTTTAAACTTTAAGTAAGAAACTTACCTGAATATTCAAACAACGAATTGAATTGATGTTGATCGAGATTAGAGTTTGACTCTATGCCTCCCAGGGTACATTGATCTTCATGTTTTTTGTACAAGTACTTGAAACGAAAACTTCTAGCAAACTAAACTTATGCTTGAACTCTTACAAAATTCTAAATGTTTTTGTGCTTTGGGGGTGATATAAAGTGATAATATTATGTATGAGACTAAATGAAATGAATGATGAGTCACCTATTTATAGAAGACACAAAGTCACCATTGAATGAATGCAACTTTGAAAAAGAATTTGTTCATGTTAACGTTAACGTGAACCGTCACCTAATGAAACTTCATGCTTGTTCATTGGTACTAATTCAAAATTAACTGTTAAGCAGTTAATTAATTGCTTAACTGTTACTATTTAAACTTTAAACTATTCTAACAAGTTAAGACCGGACCCGACTCGACCAAAACCCAATCAAAATACGAATCAAATTGACCCAACCCAAACCCTGACCTGGCCCGATTAATGTTTGAAAGTTAGATGATTAGTGACTTGCCTTTGTTCCCAACTTGTAAGTTGATACAAGTTTGAGTTTTTCGTGCACAACCAATGTGGGATAACTACACCTTATAACGCAAGTTCTCCCTTCTAAGTAATGTAAGATAACTATACCTTACAACTCAAATTCTCCATTTTTAATCAATGTGGGATAACTCATCCATTATATCTTCAACTAATTTCAAATAGGTTCCTTTGAGAATTAAAATCTTATTCAAAATTTAATTTTTTTTGTATATAAATATACTACACCGATCCTCAAACGATGAAGAACGCAACGGAATAATAATCTGATTAATTTATCAATAGGTCTCACTTTAATTAATCAATTAAAGTAGTCAAAAATTCTAACAAATGGTGAGGTGCTGACCAGTTAGAGTCGTCAGAGACCTCCGAGGAACCGACCAAACCGAGTAGGCTTTGCCCAAGTAATGATGGGCCAACGTCCAAGAGAGAAGTCCCAGCTCGACCAAGAGGGAGGGAGGTTGGCCAAGGCCTAGATCAAAAATACCCCTATGGGACAAAAGTGTTTAAACTTTAATTTTCTTTTAACCATTAATTAATCAATTGCAATTTTTTTTTATTTTTTTTTTATTTTCATCTATGTTCTATGATCTTAATCTTTTACTCTACATATTAAGTTTAAAATTAAAAAAGAGAGGACTTGGGTTTATAGTTCTTTTATAAAATTAAGGGATCTCGCATTACTGTGAATGGGTTCAAGCATTGTTCTTTCAACAGAGCTATAAAAATTCTGTGGCCAGAAATTTTTTTGTTGCCGGAAATAGATATAAAAATTCTGTTTTGGTCGTGATAACAGAGGTGAAGGCAAGTGCATTATATTTACAGGTGAGGGTGGGTTGCCGGGGGAGGGGAAAGGTTGAAGAAGAGAGGACTTGAGTTTATAGTTCTTTTATGTTTATACATATACATACATATATATCAATGGAAGAGGGGAAGAGAGAGAGAGAGAGACGTCGCCGGAGACTGCCCGGAGAGAGTGCCGTCGCTGGAGAATGAACCACGCCGTGCAAAGGAATTGGAATGGGAAGAAGTGATGTAAAACAATTACCCTTTGGCCCCAAACTTTTGGATTAGTATGACATTAAATTTTATTAAATTTTTTAAAGGGTATAAACCTCATTTAACATCAATTGCTTGATTTTTGTTGACTTTTAACTTTTGACCGTTAAAGTTAACGGAAAAATAATAGTTGCACTCTAGTCCAAAACACAGGGAGACAAAGTGCTGACGAAAATAATACAGGAGACAAAAGAATAATTAACCTTAAATTTAATTAATTGATGATGTTCGCAAAATTTATGATTAAATCAAACTTTACAGCTTTCAGTTAATTAAAAAGAGGGTTTGGTTGCCATTTATCACACTTTCAAGATGCGTTTGTCACAACAGATCTTGTTCGATTATCGTCGTATCCTCTTTATTCTCAGTTATAAACTTCGTTTTCCTCTGCCTGATGATCTTCAAAAGCTCCTCCCGGACCAATTTGTCCCGCTTAATGGCCCAGTTGTAATTTTGTCTGAAGTACATGAAGGCAAAGGGTAGACGAAAATAACCTTAAATTTAATTAATTGATGATGTTAGCAAAATTTATGATTAAATCAAACTTTACTTTCTTTAAATAATGAGGGGTTTAGGTTGATTAAAAAGAGGGTTTTGTTGCTATTTATCACACTTCCAAAATATATCTGTCACACGAGCACAATTGGAATCAACCCTCATCCAAAAGAGTTAAAAATATACTTTTGACACAAAGTTTCAAGGTGATATGTTGCAATTGACAAACTAATCATTTGTGTCCAAGATATACTTTCGATCGATTGAAAATTTCTGAACTTTTTCTTTGTTCCTATATTGGAATGATGAATGACATAAAACATTAATCTCTCTCCAAATATTAAAATTGAATTTAAAATATTAATTGTAGATCATTTTGGGTTCCTCTCAACATCAAACATTAACTTGTGAGGTGAAATTTTTCATAATCGATGTGAGATAGAACGAATAAGTTTTGTTGACACAAACTACATTCGGATTGGTTAACCCTCGAACAATCACTCCTTTTGTGGTTGTTAGGAGAATATATTTTAAGCCGAATTTTGATACGGTCTTGAACTTTTCTCAATCCCAAAATTAGCTTATTAGGTGATTTTTTTTTTTTATTAAAACATTTGAATTCACTTCTCATGAGGGTAGATGCGGATCGGAAGGCCGTCCATTGGAACTGGAGTGGCATGGAAAACAATTTTCTCGTCCAGAATTGCCTTCTCCATAGTGAATCTCTTCACCACGTTGTGCAGGAATGTGAGAACGATTAGACGAGCAAACCCTTTTCCAGGGCACGAATGGCGTCCACTTCCAAATGGTAAGAAAGTGTAGGGTGCGGGACCACTTCCTAGTTCCTTCATATCTCGTAGGATTGAATTTTTCTGGATTTGGAAAATATTTTGGGTCCTTGTTGGTTGAACAAAAGCTCCAAAATGCCTGCATTGAATAATAATAATAATAATAATAATAATAATAATAATAATAATATATTTGATGATTAATGAAGTCATAATTCAATTCTTGAAAGTCTGAGTTATTGATTTTGAAAGTGGATAATTCTATATGTATATTTTTTTAAGATATACAATCATAATTTTTTTAAGAAATAAATATAAATAATTTTAAAATTAATATCTTTTACTTATTTAAAATAACTTTATCACATTTATACCCTTACAAACAAGCACCCCTCTAATAACCCTTCTTCCCTTCCCCTCCCCATCCCCCTCCCCCTCCCCCTCCCTCCCCCTCCCCCGGTGGTCACTTTGTATAAAAACGAGATTCACTTTCTGTCATAATATTTTAATTTCTTCTCATTGCTTTCTGAAATTTGTCCTCTAAGATATTTTTTTTGGGTTAATAGCCTTTTCCTTCTCTCTATTTTGTGTAATTATTATTTTATTCCCCACATCAAAAAGTTATATTTTGGTGGAGAGATACCCAAAATCCGTAATCTCCAATATAGTTTTACGTATTTTTAGTTAGAATGAAAAATTAAAAACAAATATTAATTTTAAAGTGACAGTATAAAGTAATTCCATATTCAGGTTCAAAGTGTAACTAGATACATATAATAAGAGTATAAGTGTATTTTAGAGCCGATTATGAGTGAACCACCAAATACCTAATTATCCCATTAGTTATTTACCACTTACCTTGTCCTTTTTCTCAAAACTATAAAACTCTCGAAATCATCTTGATCAATTTCTTTTTATGAAAAGATATGAATGCCATTAACTTATTTTAAAAAATATATTTTTTATTCCTTTATTTTAAAAAAAAATAATAATAATTACTAATACCTTTATTTTTTTTAAAAAAAATAAAATATGTTACCCGTAATTTTTTTAACAATGACATTTATCCTCCACCCCACTCTCCCACCGCCACCGTCCCTACCCCATCCACTGCCACAACCCCTATCCCATCTGAATCCTCTTCTCCTTCTTCTTTTTCTTTCTTATTCTTGCTTCTTCATCATGTTTATTCTTCTTCCTCCCCCTTCTTTCTCTTCTTCATTCTTCTTCTTCCTTTCTCTTTCTTCTTCTCTCTTTCCCTTTCCGGATTCGTCGATGGATCTGTGCTCGCCGGCACATATCCAACATGGATCTAAGCTCACACAAATCAACTGAGGATCTAGAGAGGGAGAGAGAAAGAAGATGAAGGATGAAGAAAAAGAGAAAGAAGAAGAAGGGAAAAGATTCAGGTAGGGCTAGGGGCAAGGCAAGGGGGGTTAGGTTTTTTTAATTAATTAAAAATAAAGGGACGAATATATTTTTTTTTCAAAAAAAATAAAAAAGAAAAGAAAAGAATGTTAATGTAAAAAGATAAAGAGGATACATATAAAAAACATAAAGGAAAAATTTTGTAATTTAATTTTTAATTATTTAATTATTTTTAATTTTTTATGAGATAATTTTTTGTATTAATTTTTAATCTATAGACAACTAAATGGTGTTTAACATTATTAACTCCCCCCTTCCCGCCACGCCAAATATTTTTAAAAATTTTAAGATAGCAATTCGATTTACCTTTGAAAACCTCACTATAAACATAGGGAAGCTCAGCAAGATACTTCATCACGAAAGTGATGGCGGTATTGGTTGTGTCGAAGCTCCCTACCAACAATCCGATAATATTGTTTGACATCACCATTTCGCTCAACGATTGCCCACTCTCATTCTTCACCATTAGCATCTTCGACAATAGATCTTGTCCGATCATTATCGTATCCTCCTTATTCTCAATTATAAACTCTGCTTTTTTCCGCCTGATGATCTTCAAAAGCTCTTCCCGGACCAATTTGCCTCCCGTGATGGACCAGTTGTATGCTGTTCCTGGCAAATCGATCGGCATGGTGGTCATCCCAGAGGTGATGAGCTTGAACGGATCTACCAATGCCTTTATGTTATCCGGATCATCAACGTTCATAAACAATAGGCAGGTCATCGCGAAGGTGTATTTCTTCGCGAGTGGATACACTTTTACTTCTGGATTCGGAGCCCATTCGCTTTCTAGGTGTTTGCGAGCCATGGAATCCATTACCGAAATGTAATGTTTTAGGACTTCCGGGTTGAAATTTTCGTGGAGGTAGCTTTTCAATAACGGGGCCACTTCTTCCATCGAATTATGATAGGTGGAAATAACTTATCTACTTTTAAATCGAATTTGTTAGTTTTTTAGCATATTAGTTATATTTAATTTCATTTTAGTCTGTTTTAGTGTAAAACAGGTGAAGGAATGAAAAGAAGTGATAAACAAGCGAAAACGGTGGAGAAACGGTGGACAAAATGTGAAGAACAAGGTTTCAGTGCATAAAGACTACCGTCTAGGCGAAGATTCTACCGCCTAGGCGGAGAAGAGGCAGGAAGCTAGGTTGTTGAACCACCGCCTAGGCGAACATTCCTCTGCCTAGGCGAAGATCCGTCAAAACCTAAACCGACTTAACCACCGCCTAGGCGGTGACACTCTGCGAGAAATATCTAATTTTAGATATTTTGAAGATATTTTCAAAACCTTTATTTTAACCATTTTCTTCCCCATTTTTTTAATATGCCCTATGATATTTTGAGAGCTCTTTTCACCTTAGATAGGATTAAATATGTTAGGAAGTAGATTAGATTAGTTTTAGGAAGTGATTTTGGCCAATTCTTAAAGAGCTAGAAGAGGAAGCTCGGGAGAATTGTTCTTTGGCGAAAGTGGACTACTCCACTTTAAGATTTGGCTTCTTTTTTTTTTTTTTTTTCTTGTTTTCATCTTTGTACTTAATGTTTATTATAGATGATGATTATCTCTTCTTGGTTAAATATTGTAATGGCTAAGATCATGTTAGATTAGGTAGATTTTAGCTATGGTTAGATGTAATCCATGTAAATATCTCTTTGGTTAAATATAAGTTATTTTGATGGTTTGTTATCCAAATTCCAATTGTATTTACCGTTATTTCACGTTTATTATGCTTATTACGATAAACCGAGAATACGGGATTTGACAATCGGGAGAGGTAACCCTGGATTCGGACTAGGGTTAAACATAACGCGACGATCCAATAACCCGGGAGGGAGTTGGATTGTGTGCAATCCATGAGGTTGGGTCAAGACTCGCATGGTTATGTGTTTGGAAAGGCGTTCGAGTGGGACTTCGGCATCAATGTGAAGTCATGTATTCGCTCGCTTTTCACTCAGAAGAGAGAGCAAGTGAGTTATAGATACCGAGATTGTGGGATATGATAATAACCGTTATCGATAACTAAACTAAGCCAAATAGGTACTAAGTGAATGAAATCGATCCCTAATTAATTAGTGTAATTAGAATTAATCCTTAGGAGTAGTTTTAATTAGTTTAATTTAAATAGTTAATTTAATCGTCAGGATAATATGAGACTACGTAAATTGCGGTATTCAATTATTTACACTTTTTCCTGTGGGAACGATATCCGATCTTCAAAGATCCACTATATTAAAACTCAGATCTCGTATACTTGCGAGAGTAAGTAGCGGCGTATTTCACGCGCTACCAAATTACCTTGGAAAGACGGAAAAATTAGGATTTTCTTAAGCGATTCTGGCCACCAAGAGGTGAAGACCTGGTAGAAAAATTAGGATTTTCTTAAGCGATCGATTGAAAATTTCTGAACTTTTTCTAAATCCTTCCAGCCACAAATCTTTGTTCCTATATTGGAATGATGAATGACATAAAACATTAATATCTCTCCAAATATTAAAATTGAATTTAAAATATTAATTGTAGATCATTTTAGATTCCTTTCAACATCAAACATTAACTTGTGAGGTGAAGATTTTCCTTACATTTATAACTTGATCATCCGTCTTTTTCATAATCGATGTGAAATAAGACGAAAAAGTTTTCTTGACACAAACAACATTCGGATTGGTTAACCCTCGAACAATCGCTCCTTTTGTGGTTGTTAGGAGAATATATTTTAACCCGAATTTTGATACCGTCTTGAACTTTTCTCAATCCCAAAATTAGTTTATTAGGTGATTTTTCTTTATATTTATAACTTGACCATAAATCCCGTCTACAACTAATAGAATAAACCGAACAAAAATTTATAGAAAGAAGTTCGATCATATTATTTTATTTACAAATATGACAACGAAAATAAGGGTATACATATATATATCAAGCAACGGTCTTTATTAAAACATATGAAGCAACGGTCTTTATTTAGAAATATGACAACGAAAATAAGGATATACATATATATATCAAGCGACGGTCTTTATTAAAACTTATGAATTCACTTCTCATGAGGGTAGATGCGGATCGGAAGGCCGTCCATTGGAACTGGAGTGGCATGGAAAACAATTTTCTCGTCCATAATTGCCTTCTCCATAGTGAATCTCTTCACCACATTGTGCAGGAATGTGAGAACGATTAGACGAGCAAACCCTTTCCCAGGGCACGAATGGCGTCCACTTCCAAATGGTAAGAAAGTGTAGGGTGCGGGACCACTTCCTTCATATCTCGTAGGATCGAATTTTTCTGGATTTGGAAAATATTTTGGATCCTTGTTGGTTGAATAAGAGCTCCAAAATGCCTGCATTGAATAATAATAATAATAATAATAATAATAATAATAATAATAATAATAATAATATATTTGATGATTAATGAAGTCATAATTCAATTCTTGAAAGTCTGAGTTATTGATTTTGAAAGTGGAGAATTCTATATGTATATTTTTTTAAGATATACAATCATAATTTTTTTAAGAAATACATATAAATAATTTTAAAATTAATATTTTATACTTATTTAAAATAACTTTATCACATTTATACCCTTACAAACAAGCACCCCTCTAATAACCCTTCTTCCCTTCCCCTCCCCCTCCCCCTCCCCCTCCCCCGGTGGTCACTTTGTATAAAAACGAGATTCACTTTCTATCATAATATTTTAATTTCTTCTCATTGCTTTCTGAAATTTGAGGTTAATTGTCCAATATTTGTCCGATTACAGTAGGGGTGTCCTCTAAGAAATTTTTTTGGGTTAATAGCCTTTTACTTCTCTCTATTTTGCGTAATTATTACTTTATTCCCAACATCAAAAAGTTATATTTTGTCTGCTTCTACTTTTTAACAAAGTGAGAAACTACATTTTTTTTATTTAAAATAACGGAATATGCTTAAAAATAGATGAAAGTAAAAATTTCATCCAATTTTTAAATTAAATCGATAAAATTGTCCATTTATTTTAATTTTACTTTATTTAAAATATATATATATATATATATATATGATAAAAAATTAAACTAAAATTAAAATAAAGGACAATTTTGACTATTTCATTCAAAAATTGGATAAAAAATTTAATTTCATCTTTATTCAAAAGTAGAAGTATGTGAAATATAGTTTTTAAATTGAAAAGGGTAAAGTGATAATTAGACAAAATAAAAACAGTAAAAGATAATTTACCTTTTATTTATTTTGGTGGAGAGATACCCAAAATCCGTAATCTCCAATATAGTTTTACGTATTTTTAGTTAGAATGAAAAATTAAAAACAAATATTAATTTTAAAGTGATAATTAGACAAAATAAAAACAGTAAAAGGTAATTTACCTTTTATTTATTTTGGTGGAGAGATACCCAAAATCCGTAATCTCCAATATAGTTTTACATTTTTTTAGTTAGAATGAAAAATTAAAAACAAATATTAATATAAAGTAATTCCATATTCAGGTTCAAAGTGTAACTAGATACATATAATAAGAGTATTAAGTGTATTTTAGAGCCGATTATGAGTAAACCACCAATTTGGCAGCCAAGGACTAACCAAACTTTGGAGTATCCTTCAAATATCCCCTAAATGTACACCTCCTTTTGGTAGCCTACAACCTTTAAAAAATAAATTTAGCCTACAACCTTCAAAAAATAAATTAAAAGTATGTAATTTAGTTACTTTATTTATCAATTAACGATTAATACACTTTTAAATGATTAATACCCTAATCTTTACTTTACACTTTTATCCATTTTCTTTCTTTTTCTCCGTCTTCTTCTTCGGTGAGTACTACTGCCTCGCAATCGTTCGGCAATAGTGGACTCTTTTTTTTTTTTTTTTTTTTCTATATAATTTCTTTTTTAAGTTATAAGTTCAAAATCATATAGATATTTTTTTTTTCTAAAAGTTTGGGCGTACATTTAGGAAAAAGGTGTATACATATAAAATTATTCAATTAAAATGATTATTTTTTTTTAATATTATTATTTACTCTTTTACCCTTCAAAATATATATTTTTTTGTTTACCTTGGTCCCCTTTTGAACGCTAAAACCAGCAAATGTGAAGTCAGTTACAACCTCCCTAAAAGCTCCTTGAAATGGTGGTATGAGTCTCAATGCCTCGCAAACAACATTCCAAGAATACTTCATCTGTTGAATGTCGTTCCAATTCAACAACTCTTCTGGACCTTTTGATTTTGCAATTTCCATTTGTTCTGCGATAAATTCATAATCAATGTTGAGGTAACCATAAATCATTTTAATTAAACCACCCTCTCCCTCAGGCCACGCTGCCATTTTCTAATTAGATCTAAATGGAAAGAAAATGAACTTCAAGGTATAAATGTGTTACTTTGTATACTACAAAGATCAATTGAATACCCACTCCAAACCTAAGGGTCGAAAGTGCAATTGTCCATAAAACGTTATCGTGCAAGTATAAAAGATATTAGTTATTTTATATTTTTATTAGAAACTACTATTAAAAACTATAAAAAACCGCTTCCAACTACATGGGGGTTAACATTTGGCATCCTTAGAGTTTGATCATTATCTCATATAGGTCCCTATAATTTTAGTTTGAACACATAAAATATTGAAGTTTCCTAATTATCCCATTAGTTATTTACCACTTACCTTGTCGTTTTTCTCAAAATTATATAACTCTCAAAATCATAAACCTCCGCCTTGATCAATTTCTTTTTATAAAAAGATATGAATGCCATCATCTTATTTTAAAAAATATATTTTTTATTCTTTTATTTTAAAATAAAATAAAATTACTAATACCTTTATTTTTTAAAATAAAATAAAATATGTTACCTGTAATTTTTTTAACAATGACATTTATCCTCCACCTCACTCTCCCACCGCCACCGTCCCTATCCCATCCACTGCCACAACCCTCATCCCATCTGAATCCTCTTCTCCTTCTTCTTTTCTCTTTCTTCTTCATGCTTCTTCATCATGTTTCTTCTTCTTCCTCCCCCTTCTTTCTCTTCTTCATTCTTCTTCTTCCTTTCTCTTTCTTCTCTCTTTCCCTTTCTGGATTCGTCGATGGATTTGTGCTCGCTGGCACATATCCAACATTGATCTAAGCTCACACAAATCCACTGAGGATCTAGAGAGGGAGAGAGAAAGAGAGAAAGAAGATGAAGGATAAAGAATAAAGAGAAAGATGAAGAAGAAGGGAAAAGATTTGGGCAGGGCTAGGGGCTAGGAGAGGAGGGTAAGGTTTTTTTAATTTATTAAAAATAAAAGGATGAATTTATTTATTTTTTCAAAAAAAATAAAAAAGAAATGAAAAGAATGTTAGTGTAAAAAGATAAAGAGGATACATATAAAAAACATAAAGAAAAAATTTTCTAATTTAATTTTTAATTATGTAATTATTTTAAAATTGTTATGAGATAATTTTTCGTATTAATTTTTAATCTATAGACAATTAAATGGTGTTTAACATTATTAACTCCCCCTTTCCCACCCCGCCAAATATTTTTTAAAATTTTAAGATAGCAGTTCGATTTACCTTTGAAAACCTCACTATAAACATGAGGAAGCTCAGCAAGATACTTCATCACGAAAGTGATGGCAGTGCTGGTCGTGTCGAAGCTCCCCACCAACAATCCGATAATATTGTTCGACATCACCATTTCGCTCAACGATTGCCCACTCTCATCCTTCAACATTAGCATCTTCGACAACAGATCTTGTCCAATCATTGCCGTATCCTCCTTATTTTCAGTTATAAACTCCGCTTTTCTTCGCCTGATGATTTTCAAAAGCTCCTCCCGGACTAATTTGCCTCCCTTAATGGCCTGGTTGTATGCTGTTCCTGGCAAATCGATCGGCATGGTGTTCATCCCGGAGGTGACGAGCTCGAACGGATCCGCCAACGCCTTTATGTTATCCGGATCATCAACGTTCATAAACAATCGGCAGGTCACCGCGAAGGTGTATTTCTTCGCGAGTGGATACACTTTTACTTCTGGATTCGGAGCCCATTCGCTTTCCAGGTGTTTGCGAGCCATGGAATCCATGACCGGAATGTAATGTTTTAGGACTTCCGGGTTGAAATTTTCGTGGATGTAGCTTTTCAATAATGGGGCCACTTCTTCCATCGAATTACCTTCGAAAGATGGAAAAATTAGGATTTTCTTAAGCGATTCTGGCCACCAAGAGGTGAAGACCTGGTAGTTCGTCAAGAGAAACTTGTTCGCTTGAGGACCGCAAAGAACCACCATTTTCTTGCCCATCAGAGAGGTTTGGAAGATCTCCGGGGAAAATTTCTTCATTCGTTCAGAGAGGAATTTCTGGGGGCCTAATTTGGAGAAAGCCAAGCCTTCTCCGACGAGCGGCCATCCTCTGGTGCCAGGTGGGCCCCGCGGGACGACAAATTTGGGCCTTTGGAGAAAGAAAATGAGAAAAAAAGAGAGTGCAACAGCTAAAATGGAAAGGAGGTAGGCGAAGGAGTAAGCTTCCATTTTTTTTTCTCGGATTTGTTAAGAAGAAGAATGATGCTGGGAAGCAAATTCACTCCATGATTATTTATAGAGGATTTTGAGGGTGGCCATACCTTCGGAGCTTGAATATACAGTAAGAGGAAGGTGGGCCCATTAAGAGACTTAATGTACCCAATTATACTACATATTTTTTATTGAACTAAATAAAACTGAAATTCCAATTAATTATACTTTTTAATCCTAATTTCAAATTTGGATCAACAAGTAATGATAACGGTCCCTACAAATTCCAACCAAAGGAAGTGATGATAAATTCCATGTTAAATTCAATTACTGTTCAATCTAATTTATTTATTTATTTAATTACATTCAACATTTTTCATAATAACAACATAGTATATTTATTAAATTTTATTGACGTACCATGTTAAATTGAACAAAAATGTAAATAACTATGAAAGTTTAGAGTACCATGTTAAATTGAAAACGAATGTGAAAATTGAAAAAATAAAATAAAAATAATACTGAACGTGATATTGTTTTGCCTAATTTTATTAAAAATTTATGATAGTGGAGTCATTGGTTTCAAAATAAAATACATATTGTATATATTCTATTATATAATTTAATATTCATTGAATTCAACGTGATGAATTTCGTATTGAGATCAATGACATGCATCATTGTTCAATCCAATTTTTTGGGTAATTTTTTTATTTTAATTACATTCAACATTTTTTTTTCACAATAACAACACAATAAATTTACAAAATTTTATTCAAAATTTCATGTTATGAAAGCTATGAAAATTTTAAAGTATCATATTCAACAGTAACATGAAAACTGATGAAAAAAAAATAGTGAATATGATATCATTTTGCAAACGAATCTAAATATATAATTAGATCATGAAACAATGTACAAAACAATATTTACTTTGTATACAATAATTGTGTGTGTTTGATACATAATATGTCAAGCAATATGTTTATCAACCATTAAATTTAATTTGGTACGAATCAAACACCGTCACTAATCTACACTATAGTTAACTGAAAGAACATTCTACAATTAATAGGTAAATCAAACAGCAAATTTTAAACATAAATATAAGTTATTTTGGTGTGTATTCAATTGATAGTATTATTATGGTCAAATATTCCTTTAATCTAATGGCACCATTGCACTTTGATCAACGCATTACATCCGAAAGGAACGTACGTATACTTGATTTTTCAACAGTTGCTTCGGCGACAAATTAGTCACCACAAATTTTCTCACGACGTCTGACAAAGTAGAATTATATTGTTTTGGAGAAAAATCAAGGTCGTAGGAGAACCTTTGAACAGGGAAAATTGGAATCTGGAGATGTCCAATTTTTTCTTTGATCGCCTCCATCGGATACAAGAGATTGGGAATTGTTTTTAAAAAATGGTAAAATTAAGCATAACGGTAAGGAGTCATATAATTTGCACCGCTAAATTGCATTTCGTGGCCCTAAAGCTCCGTTATATTTGTATTTTGCTATTTAATCTTCTGATTCTTACGCATTTTTCCACAATTTTTTTTTTTTTTTTACCATCCCACCACTTTTTTTAGAAAATTAATTTTGGGACTTGCATAGAAAGATAGTGACGCTTCCATAGAAAGTAAGATCGAAAATATATTGTTGGGAAAATGAGCTAAAATGGTACATTAGTGTGAAAGGAGCATGCTTAGACGCTCTTTTAGGGCAAACTTTTCATGCTTGTCTTAGGGTATGTTTGATAAAAAAAATAAGTGTTTAAAACTAATTATATTAAGTATTTAATTAATTAAGTTTATTTGATAAATGTAATTAGTATCACTTAATTAATTAAGTTAACTTAAAAATTAAGTCAAAATGTGAGTAAAAAATTAAGTCAAGACCCCTTCACTTATTTTATTTTGCTTAATGCACTATATTATTTTTCACTTAAAAAATAAATTGTTTTGACTATTTTACCCTTGATCCCCTATGAGAGTTTATTTAGGGTTAGGTTTAATAAAATTGGATTAACTTTGAATTATTTTAGGGTTTTAATTTTATTTTATATTTAAAGTATTGTTATAATTTAATTTAAGCAATTAAACTGCATAAAAAATTCATAATATTATATATTTTTGGGTTAATTTTTACTTTTACTTTTAATATATATATATATATATATTATAATGGCACCTAATTTTATTGTTTTGGTCTCAATTATTTTTTTACTCCATATTATCTTGATTCAAAGGTAGTTATATAAATTAAACAATTTTTAGCATATAAATTTTGTACTTATCAAACAAAAAAAAATTCACCACTTAAATTTTCAAGAGAATTTTATCAAACAATCTTCCAATATTTTCAGCACTTAAAATTAAGTACTTAAATTTTTAACACTTAATTTTTAAGTGGTTATCAAACATGCCCTTAGTTAAAGTATCATTCCTTGCTTCTTTGATTCTTTCCTTAGAGAGATATTCAAATAACAACGCAAGTGCTAAGCGCAAGGCGCGAAAGCCCTATGGTGTCAACGTTAGCATAGTCGTTTTCTTGCTAGTTGCAGCTTTAGAGACTTTCACTTTATAGGAAAGCAATTAACACAGTTAATCGTCTGGCTTCGAAAGAAAGAAAAAGGTGTGTGCGACACTCACAAGGGGCTGTCTCTCTGAGAAAACTGGCTGGGTTGATTGGTGTGAGCGCCCGGTCTCCAATGAGAGGACATAGAAGAAATGACTACTTACGATGATAGAAACGCTAATGTACCCAACTAAGTACTTTTTTTTTCCTTGAATGAATCAATCTCCAAGAAATGAACTTCTTTGATTTGATTTAGTGTGAGAACCAAGCCCTTATGGTCACATTTGTTCTGTTATCTCTACATGGTCCCGCAGATCAATCTCATATCCAATCGAAAAAAATGTTTGGGAATCGACTTCAAGAAAACAACTGATTGCGCCCAATTTACTCCTTAGGATTGAGGTTGATTGACTTGTTCAAGGCAAGGTACGAAATGAGAAATAATACTTCCAAAGGACTCTTGGACTTAAAATAAGGACAAAGCGAAGGTCGATGTTGATGTCCAAGAGTGTCTCTCATGGCCAAGTGTGGTATAGAGTATAGGAAAAGAAACTGAAAGGATTTTTTTTTCTTCGAATCCCTTGTCTTTTAGTAAGGGTAAGTCTGCTTTGCTGAAAATAGTACCTATAATCACATGAAAACAATGAAAGCCTTCTAAGAAAAAGGTAGAACAATAAGCGTGGCTAGTTGCTACAGAAAGCTAAAGTTTTTCCTTCCAAATCTGGAAATCCTAACAATAGTTTCAACCAGAGTAACACATGCGATAAGTAAGCTACTTACTTTAGGTGTTGAGCAAACTCGAGTATAGTAAGAAGAAATCTACTTCTTTTTGTTCCTACAAACAGAATTGTTCCACTAAGACAAGCGCCAAACCTGCGACTAGTTAAAGTTGTTTCGTCTAGTTAAAGCTGCTTGCTGAATGATATAAAGTAAACCACTAGGCTTGCTCACAGTGCTAATGCTATCATATAGGTAGAAAGCCACGGATGAGATTATGGAAGTTGTTGGGACTTCTTTCTTTCATGCAATAGCTAGATGCAATGCTGCTTTTTCGTCTCATCTGCTACCATAAAAAACAAAGGTAGCTTCGTCGGAAGAGAGGTACAACGTTCATACTAGTAGCACCTGAGTTGAGACTGATCATTTGGATAGATGGGGTCTCATCCCATCCTCCATATGGGGCATACGCAGTGGTTGGAACAAAGATAGACACCTTTAGTAGCTACAAATTTGAATATGGTAGATTATTAATGCCTTAGGCCTTTCGCACGTCGCGCTCACTTAGCTAGCACAACTTCTTCTAATGATCGATTCAATCTCTAATAAAAAACAAATACATACCTTGGTTGTATTTAATCTTTTCAACAAGTTTAGTAATGAGCATAACGGCCCTATTGTTCCGATGAAGAGAAGAACCTATGATTAGTACCTTTCCTAGACTTTGCAGTAGCACCAACTAACTAGGCTGAACCAATTACAATCTCTCAACCGAACCCTCTACTAGATCGAATGATTTTAATCCCTCCTTGACGTGACATGAGCATGAAAGGAGTTCAAGAATTAGTATTTGAGACAAAATGACCTACTATTCTTGTTTTTCATGTCTCCATGCCCGGATGATCCCTTGCTTCCATTTTTTTCTTTTAGAGTTCACCAATCTTCATTACTTCTTGAACTTTTTGGAGGGAGCAAACAATAAGGAAATAATCAAATAAGCACTTAGAGAAGCAGAAAAATAGTTGTTCTTCGTTCTCCACTCCCTCTTTTTCTACATATACGACAACAACGAGTTACCAGAAACAATATATGGGTGCTAGTACCCCTGGAGAGGCTCCTTGACCCTCTCCATGTAGATAATAGCCATAATGAAGAACTTAGTAGGAAACTTAACATGAAAGTTTTGGTGTTGCTTTACAAGAGATGGTTAGACATAAATCTAATCATTTTGAAGCTTGTGAGAAACTACTTGGTACTGCGACAATGCAGTAACGATACTAGATATACACGTTGTTCTATTGGATTTCAACATGGAATCAATTAAAAAAACCTAAATTTGGGATTTGTCAATGATTTGCATAGCAGATATTGACCTCCGAAAAATCAAGGGCCAAATGAAGGTTAGCGTCACAGATTTTGAGGGTGTTTCAAGCAAGTTAGAGAAAGCCCTACCTCTCCATAATTCCCGCTTAGACCCCTTTCAATGTATTAGTATGCGAGCACTTGTATCTCCGATACTCTTTTCTGAAGGTGTATTATGTGAGGAGAGTCTATTTTGAAGGTAGATATAGGAGGAGGCAACCTTTGCCTAACCTTTGCTTCTGCCTGCCTTTCTGAGTGGAGGAAACCAGATCACTATGTGGTCAGATTTGGAGAAAGTGAAAGAGCCAATGAAAAGGAAATCCTCTAATTTGATAGTATCTGGAGTAGCGAAAAAGGCAAAAAGTAAGAGCTCATTCGTGAATAGAAGATGTGGAACCATGTTTTTTTTTCTAGAAATAAGAACAATATACTCATATGTTTGCAAATTATAACATCACCACATACCACATACCATTTGTTCTCTCACTTCTTACTTGTAGAGCGGTATACCGGGAAAAAAAGTTCTATTTTCCCCTTTCTTCTGAACCAAAACTAAGGTTTAGTGCTCTACAATACCTAATTCTATGAAGGCTCATCAAATAATATTTTTTTTTTTGCTTTCTTCAGGATTTGGCCTGAACATTTTTGCAGATTCCCATGCGTTATGCACCCGTTGGGTATGTAGTAATGCAATAGAGTCGATCCACTAAAGTCTTGAGTAGTGGTGTAGGATCCAATCCTAAAGAGAGTTAGTGGATGAAACTTTCTTTCCTAACTATAATGGGATTTGATTATTTATAATAGTTATCATCTCTTCCTCACATAAAACATTCGTTCAGAGTTGACAACTACTCGAAAAAAGCAAAAATAAACATAACCTCTGATACGATGACTCATTCAAGAGATTAAAAAAGTTTGGTACATCAAATTCTTTTGACTTTCCAGAATAAATATTCCAACATCAAAGCAAGCATATTCAAAGTTTGGAAAGTGGGTCGACACTGACACTCAAGACGAAAGATAGGGGTGCAAATGGGATTCGATACCCCAGTAGTTTCTATAAAAATAGGAAATTCTCTACTGTTTAGTGCGGTTTGAATGATTGATTTATGAAGTAGACAACAAGTTTTAAATCTTAATGTAGGCAAGGCATATATTGTTCAATTAGTATTTTTTGCCATATCACATATAATTCGAGAGGGAAACAACCCAGATCATATGCTAAGGTCCTTATGCAATCAATTAGTGGAAAAATGAAGTAATCGAGCGATGACAACTAGGAGGTGGGCTTGGAAGAGCTATGGGAATAGGTCTTTGTGATCTATCTTTGTCTAGATAAACTGATCTGGGCATCAAAGAGCTTGATTGCTGGGATGTGATTTCTCCTACCGTGTCTCGATTGAATAAGCGCGTGCTCTAAATGGCTACTTGGGGAGTACGTTAGCAAGAATGAAACTCAAAGGAATTAATGGGGGCCCACACAAGTGATGAAACATGTAGTTTAATTCGATTCAAAGTGAAGAACTGTTGCCTGCATTCATTTGATTACTTTTTGTAATCCTTCTATCTACTATATTCATTTCTAATTGCACTTTAGTCATTGATCGATTGTCTTCTTTGCTATAAACTAAAAAGATCTTGAAAAGCAATATAGGCTCTGCATCATTCAAATAAAGACCACGCTTTCATGTTAGCATAGTCATGTTTTCACTCCCGTTGAGAGCACAATGTGGTAACCTTCGTCATTTAATAAGAAACTATAGTAACTCTCATTGACTCACTTCTGCCGTACAAGGGAACAACATTTTGTTACTTGCACTACTAAACATAATAATAGGTATAAAGTAAATTGCCTAATTCTCACACACGACTAAGCACTTGGCTTAGAGCTAACCTTTTAGAGAGCTTCAGATACCATACAATGCTTTATCCCGCTTATCTTAGGGCTAAAGTCAAAGGATATCGAATGATCAATTCACTATTGAGAGCATGTATTCTCGTGATTTGTATCCAAGAGTCCCTTAGAAATTGAAAAATTAGATTATGAAATTGCGAAACATAATTAATCAATACATCTTAATAGACATCTATTTCTCTGAGATACTCTTCTAGACAATACCCAGATCCTTAGGCCTTTTGTCCTTTTGTGCGGGTCGAAACTGAACCGATAAGAAATTTTGCTACTACTCTGTGGGGACCATTATAGTAATGGTCGTTGTTCACTTGTTCCCCGGAGCTAAGGAAAAAGCTTACCTAGGGCAAGTCATTATACTGTCATCGCGATGACTTCCATCTGAGTTATTGCTAGCTAATTTGAGTCTTTTCTCCTACTCGCTAGATACGACCATAACAAGAACATTTTGGAGCTCACACTAGAAATATACCACCTTCTTCTTTTGAGAGTCACCCCTTTTAAAGGGGCTAAGCTCCTAGTAGAGCAGAGGAGATGGTTAGGATAACGAACTCGAAATATGGATCCCGAGTGGCCAAAAAATGAGTGGTCAATAGCCAATAGTGCCCTAGTTAGACCCTTGATGAAGTTGGGTCTGGGGAAAGTGTATTGGTAAGGGGAAACCCTTTCCGTAAAGAGAAATTTTCTTTAGGTTATACACTAGGAATACTACTATAACTAAGAAAGCACAAAACGTCCAGTTTCTTGTCTCCGACCTTTGTCCCCCACATCTATTTTTCTCTGCCCGCAACCAAAGAAATTGGCTTTGCCAACACAACATTAGGGCTGCCCCCTTTATTCTATGCTGACATTGATGGGAAGGTTTGGAACCTTAATGTCAGATCTTTTCCACCTAGGTCTATAGTATGTTCTGGGGGTTGGGTTGTTCGCCCATTAAAGCGATACATGAGCTTCTGAGGGTATTTGGTTTCTCTAGAAGAAGGAAGACTTTGTTATAGAAGAAGTCAAGTCCTCTTCAAGAAAAAAAATTCTTCTAGCTTCGCAGATTGTTTTCAAGTTAGGTAGATAAGTGCTACCAATAAAAGAGAGTGACCCAACTAGCTTATAATTGATCCTACCGACTAGATAGAGTAGCATAAGTGTTGATCAATATACATTATGCTTTAGGGAAAAAAATCTAATATAAAAGGGCTAGCCCGAGCCAAGGACTAACAACAAACATGAGAGACTGAGTTGTGATTGCAAACTTATGCGGTGCCTGAGTACATGTGCAAGCAAAATAAAGCCCTTTTTTTCTTAATTTAGTCAAAAGAATGTATGGATTCTCGAGAAGAGAGAAGTCGTGAGGTCCCCTTGACTCCCCGAATCCCACGAGTAAATCAAAAGTTGGATCTACATATTTATATTATTTCTATATTGATAATATAGTAATTATTTATGATTTAAAAAGTAGATACAAAATGGATAGTTTCCAATTCTTCTGAGGAATTCTTTTGTTTCTCGGTATAATCTCTATCATAATTTCTATTTACTTTATCAATTCCCCTATCCTACCTAGGTCAAAATCTAAAGATATGAAGACTGATGTGTTGAAACCTTTTGGGATTCTATGGAATGTCTATAACCTAATGGTCGGGAAATGGTGGAATTAGTATCTTCCATCTTTAATAGAACTACTAAAATAACTTAGGGTTCGATGGCCACCTAAATTTGATAGGGGTTGATCATCGAAGTCAAGTGGTAACGAATTATTTCGTCACTACGATACCGCAAGTGTACGGGTCATATTTTAATAGTATAGGAAGAGTAGGGTTGTCGTATCCACAATGATTGGTTTAAATTGTCATTAAGTATCACAATTATCATAACTTAAATTTATTTGGGCGATCGAATTTTGGGTTTTTAAAACTAAAATAACTAAAATAAATACAAATATAAGAGTAAAATAAAATATAATATGGATTTTCTATGCACTAATGTTCTAGGGGCTTGATTTCATCTTATTATTCCCGCATTATCCTATTAAGAAATTATTAGTTAATTCCGTTCATTCAATAATCTAGGTTTCTAAAACTCACTCACTACCTCTCTCGAGTGTAAAGTGAGTGAATATGCAACCACGTCAACACTGATATCCTTATCAAGCGTTTAAACGATTACATGCGTCTTGCCCCAACCTCATGGATTGCACACATTTTAATAATCTCCCGAGAAACATTAGAACTTGTGTTGTGTTTTAAACCTAGTCCAAATCTGGGGTTACCTCCCTCGAGCGTCAAATCTCATATTCTCAAATCAATCACAATATAATATATAAGCATACAATGGAAGTGATAAAACGGTAAACACAATTAAATGAAAATTCTAATTGATAAATTTAGAACTTGATTACCTCCCGATTTCATGTGATCCTAAGTTCCCAACTTGAATACTTAGGTGTTGATTTCCTCTTGGATTCACAACAACCTAAGTTATGCACTCCCAAATCCGGTTACGAATTCAACCTCTCCAGAGTATAAAATTCGTAACCTAACATCGTCTAATTCATTGGCCACATAAATCAAACACATTAGACCTAGGAGATGCATAAAATGGAATTAAATCTATCAATTAACAAACTAGTCTAACACGATTCAAAGGAGACTACATCAAGCCCTAGATCTAGATTATGAACACAACATAAGACAATCCAAAGCCAATATTTTCAATAAATTCATAGAGGCAAATATGTTTAATACAAGATTATGAAATTTAAATCACATGATTAGGGAGAGAGAAAGGAAAAAAATGCTTATTGTGGGTTTTGAGCTCTGAATCTTCAAATCCAAGCCACCAATGATGTTTTCCTTGGTCGTTCTTGCATCAAAACGCCATCAATTAGTGTTTCCTAGCTCAAAATCGCCTCTTGTCCCTCCAAAAATCACTTTCCCTCTTTTCTCCTTCGTTTCTCTCTCCCTTCTCTCTAAAATGAACCCTAAAATGCCTTTTTAACGTTCTGATCTGACTGAGTAGTGCTGCAGTGAGTAGAAGGCAGAAACACTGCCTTTTGCTCGCTACAGTGCTCAAGGCAACACTGACGCCAGATTTGTATTTTTGCCGTAAATTTCTCGTTCAAACTCCAATTGAGGTAATTCAAAAACCTATGGAAAGTTAAGACGTAGATATACAACTTCCATGTTTTTAGATTTTTGAAAATAGGATTGAATTATTGTCAAAAAGGTCCTTGAAATTACTGCACGTGAACCAAATTTGCATATTTTTACCCATTTATTCAAAAACCTATAAAACAACACAAAAACACATTAAATTAACAAAAATGCTTGAAAACACACAAATATTTGAATTCAGATGTATTTAATTTGTTGATAAATAAACCACTCATCATCAGGGAAATAACAATGACGAAATTTGAGCACTGATGTAATTGCTAACAACCACCTTTATAGTTGATACATTAGGGTCGTCACTATTATAGTCGGGACTAATTTTTGAAAGCAATTCATCCTGTGATGTGAAGGAGAAAGAATATGTTTATTGAAAAGAAAGGCTCTACTTCTTTGATCACAACAACAATAACGTCACCAAAGTGGGAAAATCAGAAGAAGAAAGGGACAAAGGAAAGCTTTTCAAAAAAAAAAAAAAAAAAAAACAATTAAACAAAATAAAATAAAATAAAAGGTAAGTTTTAGCTTTGCTCGAACGAGAGCGAAAGCGGATGTAAGACTTACGTTTTTTTGTTTTTAAATTTCTAAGGTAGTCTCCTTCTTTCACTAGCCGTCTCATCATAATAGTCCCTAGGAACACCATAACATTGAGAAATAGTGTTTTACAGTTTCGTGTTCTCACCCACCTATCGACCCATGAATTTTTCAGAGTCAGGCCAAAAGTGCGGGGACCATTGAAGAAGTGCCTCAACATGTGGAATCCACACCCAGTGACCAAGCACTCCCTCTCCAAAAAATGGAGACCAAAGAATTTCCTTGTTGAGGACACGTCTGAAGAGAGGCACCATAGACAGAGGCCACGACGCAGGCCCAACTATATTGAATTTGCTTTTCCCCGCCTTCTTCCTAGACAAAATTTCTTCAAAATATGAAAGAACTATCATTATTATCTTTTAGATGGAGTAGGCTAAGAGCCTTCCCTTGAAGCAACTTCTTTCAAATTAGCTATTTCAACATTGGGCTAAGCCCTTGACTTGGCGGTCACTACTAGCCATCATGTATTCCACTGATTTAGACATTTAACGTACCCTATCATCGAACTTTCTATCTTAAGAAACAAATACTAACATCGAAAGACCCAAAAGTGTGGCTAGATTCGAGATGGAGATACGCAATGGAACTAGAACCAACAACATAAATGGTAGGAGTGGGGGTGAATTGGAAGAGCCCATTGGTCTAAGCAGGCTAAATGCGTGGAAGCCCTAAGGCCTACTTACTTAAAAGATAAAGCCTCGGTTCCAAAAAATCATATCTTGTGCATCCCTTCAAAAACCTATGGATTGCCTTATCCATCTTGCCACTTCAGCACCTTGTGATATTTGAGAAGATCATTTAAAGCCCTCTCCTAGAATGTTTTATAGCCCCGAAGAAAACCCCATCCCCTACAGATTCCTTCTTTTTTTTGATTGCCAAGGTTCTCCGTATATGATATAAGACAAAAAAAAAATGGAATGTTTTTCTTTCTATTTATTTCATCAGTGGGAACTGGAACAAGAGAATAAGTGGATCACTCAAATCGTCTACAGGTACATAAAGTGCAAACAGATAAGGAACCATACAATAACCAAGATCTTGGCGGAATTGCCACACATGAAATTGAGCACAATTTTGTAAAGAAATAGCCGACTTGATTCTCAAGAAGAGATGGACGTTCGTTCCCTAAGAGCTTGCTTCCCTACCATACAACACGAGCACACACGACTCAATGCTTTCTGGATTCTGAAGCATTAGGTAGAATGGGATTTAACTCAACACATTTTTTAGTGAGATTTTTAGAAGACTTTCTCTTCAGAGAGCACCGCACGATGAATGTTGTTAGCAATGTTGTGATTACTGTAGCCTTTGGGGCATATTGCTCATTCCTAACAATGTCATTCTTTTGGATTTCCCTCCTCGTGGATTTTTCTTATCTGCTTCCACGATCAAGCTACCCAACTAGTCATTTCTTAGGAACCTACAACCAATCAAGCAAAACTCTTTTTGTTGGCTAATGGAACCGGATAAGCAGGGAACAATAACTTAATAGTTATAGTTTAATACATTCTTTCGGAAATTTAATGTTTCGTCAATAATTGCCTACTCGATGTTGATACATATGTCATCGTGTGGTAACATTAGCTTTGTGTTATTTTGCTGTTTATTGTATATCTAAATTACTATTAATTTTTGGGGGAAAATGTTTATCTTTTAGCATTTCTTGATTATTCCTATATATTTAAGTTGCATGTTCTAATGTTTTCAGATAATCTCCGATGATTTGGTGCCATCATCTATGGAAGAGGTTTATATATTCAGGGGCCAAACTGCATCAACAGCTGACATACCTTCCATCTGCTAACAACCCCCGGACGATATCACTAAAATCAGATAACAGTTGGAAGATGCGTTGAATCAGAATAGCGAGTTGGTTGCTGAGAACATACATCTTCGATCTGAGCTGAAATCTCGCGATGCGTTGATATTTTCGTTCATGACACAATTGGATTATTTGGCGGAATGGACTACCATCAGTGATGCAGAACAGTTACGCAATGAAAAATCCTTTGCTGAATTAGTTTCATCTCTAGAAATTAAAGGTCCTGAACATACCGCACTACAAACATCTATGGTAAGAAAGATCAAATGACAAAAAAAGAAACCCGCACGAAAGTCAAATTACGTCTACGAGGGGGTTAAAAAGCGAAGAAAAAAAGGGTGTGATTGGGTAGTGATTGATGTGGACGAGATCCCGTTAATACATGGAATGAATAGAAAGAAGCCCGAAAAACTCCCAAACAAAAACAGATGCGCGGTGGCTAAATTACAAAATGAGGGTGATTTGGATAAAGTAAAATCCATACATGAAACACATAACGATGCGTATGTATTCCTTATATTTACTTCGAATCATTTTGTACTTTTTTTCTTTGGTTCGTTATGCAGTATTTGATTTTGTGTTTCTTCCTTGCAGTGACCTAGCATGGATTGGATTGGATGGCTTTTTTGGAGTCTGTTTCAGCGACATAATCGATCTCTTAAACAAAAGACAATTGTCTAGTAGGGTAAGAAGATATACTATATATCGTGTATTGTAATAAATATATAAACTCGATTTTTTTCCTCATTTTTTTTAGGTGATAGACACGTTTGCTTAGATAATATATTATCGTGAAATTGAAATGTTTAATGACAACTCAAATATTGATGCTCTACACAAATTGTTTGTTATGCCTAGTCTTTCTTGGGTAACTTTCTCTGCCATTTTGTTTAATTTTTTAATATTTTGGTGAATTTGTCTAACTAGTCTTTTAGTGTATATTAAATCTTGTGTTGATTTTGATGATAGACTTACGTTAAAGAGAATAAAGAGGCAATCATTCGGGAACAAATGGACAATCAATTCTATAAAGGTCTTGCTCGGAAATATGAGATGATAATGTTCCCGATAAACTTGCCTGGGAGGAAAACTAAACCGCCGCACTAGACATTACTTGCCTTTGATATGGAAAATGGAACATTGAATCACTACAACTCGCTATATAGTCTTAATTCACATGATCCGCATTTGGAGAACGCTGAGCTTATAGTAAGATTTTAGATATTTTGCGCATTAATTGATTATGAGTTATTACTAATAAATTTTCATACCTAATGCACGCTCTTATTCAGTTACTTTACAGTTATAAATTGTTTGGTTATTGTGTCGCTATATTATTGCTTGATAACAACATTTTTATCCATATCCCCATTTTACTAAATATGCTACTATTTATTTGTTACTACACAATAATATTTACTGTCATCCCCCTTTGCTTACTTATTTGGGGTTGTTGTATAGTTATAATTGCTTAGTTACTATATTTTTAAAATTTATTGTTGCACAACAACATTCGCATCGGGTGTCTCCATAGTCTCCCTTTGTTTTACTGTTTCGTTTGTTAATGTACATCAATAATTACTTCAACTCCTCCAAAACGCATGTTGTTGTGATGATTGCAAATTTTACTCCCCATCCTCGACCCTTGTCCCCACCCCCAACTCCAATATCATATGTTGTTTTCATTGTTGCGGTTCATTAAAAATCATTATAATGCATCCTACTATGTTATATTGTTTGCTGTTACTATTTGTTTGGTATTAACTGGTGATTTCATTGTTTGCAAAATATAGGCGGATTATATTGCCAACAATTTCACTCGGAATGCAACTGATTCAAGTATTTCGACTCAAGAAATATCGATAACTTTGGAGCCTATTTTTGACACGCCTCAACAAAGGAGGGACCGATAAGTGATGATTATGATTTGTATTAGTTTTGCGAGTTTATGCACTGTGATAATATAAAGTTTTATATTTTTTTGGGAAGACCTGAATGTGGAGTAATTGTTACTTATATAATAAAGCAATTTGTCATTGGGCAACGAGCAAACGTCAAACATGAAGGCAATGCCGGAGTAGCAATTGTTGAAATGGCGGATCTTATCAAAGACATAATAAATTACAAACATGGTAGTTGGGCTTATGATACATTTTATGCGCATAGCAGTTGAGTACGATGAATTCGTTGATGAAATGTTTTTTTTTTTTCAAATCTTAAGAAAAACAATATTCGCTAGATCATTTATTCCAACTTTGTTATATTATTTTGATTCAATGCTTTACTTATTTCTAAGTGTGTAATTTAATGATGAATGTGGTTCATGAGTAATCCCTCGTGTGTCTATGTATTCCTTGTTAACACATTTCCAATCAATTGGGATTATTGTGCAGCAAAATATTATGTGTGTAGTAACAATTACTTGTGCAGTGATATTTTTGGTGGTTATTGCATAATTTTGTTGCATTAAAAATCATTGTGCAGTAATATTCAAGTAGAAAAAGCTAATTTGTTCTGCCAACATCGAAAAATTCAGCATTAGCTTGGAAGAAGTTGGTTGAATTTGTACGTAGAAAACTAGAAAAACATACAAATTTAATAGCCATTCCTTTAATGCACTTCATAACAAATCCACCTGAAGAAAACAAAAATTGAAAACTGAAGCATTACCGTATTTGAGAAAGAGGATGCATTATGGCTCACTGTTTATAATATATGGCTACAAAATTTAGCAGCTAAAAAATCAATTTAGAGTGTTGTGGGTTCTTTGCATGTTTTCCTGTTGTGTCCTTTCCCACCACATCGACTGCATTTTAATTTTCTCTTGTTGAATTCTCCTTTTGATGGGATACTCATTTTCTTCGGTCGTCTTCTAAGTCGTTTGGTAACTGGTGGTAGTATTACAATATCATCTTGTTTCATCTATTTTTTCCTTGCAGCAACAAAAATTCCATCCTTGTAACTTAGACGGTAAAATGATATGTGGAAGTAATCATCTACATATGAGTTCAAATCTTCACCGGTCTTTGTAATAGAAGCGCAAACGTGTAAACATGGTATCATGTTATCCCTCTAATCGAAACAAGAACTTGTTCGGTTTTTTAGGTCCACAAGTACAGAAGGGTCTGATTGAACTTCAAAGACTCCATTCACAGATTCGCACACCATCCATGCCCTGTATTCTTCTAATCTTTTTAGCATTTGTCTCTCGATTGTCTCATAATGAATATTCTTCACCCCTGATACCATGTTATGTTATTTTGTCTGTTGTTCCATTAGGTCAACACGGATTCGATCAACAACTTTGTGAATTGGTAGGTGTCTGGCTTCCGCAATCTATCCATTGAATGTCTTTGCGGCGTTGGATGTTAATTCACCGTATCTTAGACCTTTGAAAAATGCGTTTGTCCAATTCTGTTGCGGAAAATCATCCACCCAATCCAAAATATACTTGGACCCCTTATTTTTTAGTTATGCCAATAATGCGTAAAAGTTGAACTCTGTTTTTGCTTTGTAACAATCACGTAACAACCACAACAACCGTTGTTTTACTACAGGTGACCAAGCTCCAATTTTTTCCTTCAAATTCATTGTTAAGTGGTTCGAACAAAATGAATGGAATGCATCTGGGAATACCTTCTTCACAGCTTTTATTAACCCAGCATGTCGATCAGATATGAATGTCATGACTCATTCCGGTGGGATAACGTTAACTTGTTGTTTTAGAAACCATTCCCAGTGGACTTCCATTTCAGAGTCAACAATTCCAAAAGTCAATGAATATATACCTGTTAGAAAATGAAAAAACTTTAGTCATTCAGAATGCATTATTTACTATACATCGAATAATATGATTAAAAAATAGTAATAATTACAGTTGTCGATGTATATAAAAAATTACACTAGATACAATACAAAAAATAATTGATTTGCACGTCAAAAAATAACTAGAATTTTTACCTAACTTATTGTTATTCCTATCTTTGCCAGTCGCGCTAAGTAGCGTGCCTTTATACTTTGCTTTCAGAAACGTTCTGTTAAGAAATAGCAGAGGCCGTACATATTTAAAACTAGCTATGCTAGCCTCTAATGAAACAAGAAGTTGGTTAAAACAATCAGTACTCATATCATATTCAATTTCGAAACGGGTTCCGGGGTTTGTCTCCATGCACGCTTCTTTGTACTATCTCAATTCATCATAAGCACTACGATAATCCCCCAAAAGCATCTTCTCTCTCCTTTTCAACCCTCCACCATGCATGGTGATAACTTATGTCCAACCCATAGTTATTTTTAAATTCTTTGATGATGTCAATAGAACGCTTTAGTGGTTGAACCTTTAACGTGTTTTTTATACAACTCGACACAACATGGGAATTAATTCTACTATTTTTTCTAGTACGGAATGTAGCACCACATATGTGAATATTATTTATTTTTTTGGTGTAGAAATATTCATTCTTGCTATCGATGCTCGCATGTACGAACCATTCACATCTCCGCTCAACCTTATATGCGTAGTATGCAACAACGCGAGACGGTTCGTTCTTATGGTAATCAAATTTAAACCCAATTTCAATGGAATATTTTATCAAGAAATCCCTAAAATCATTAACCCCACATTTGAAAACTTGTCGTACCTCACGAATTAAATACCTCCAATCAGCAGACATTGTTTTCGACTTGTTTGGGTAGTACAGTACCAACATACTGTTATCTTCGTCACTCCCTAGGTTTTCGTTGTAATATTCAGTGCCAATTCCTACTGTATCTCCCCTACCCTCTCCAACATGCATCAACTGTATGGATAATTCAATGCATTCCAAATTAATACTTTTTGAAATCTTTTGGAGATTACATAACAACTCTCTGTCTCCTAAATAACAATTAGGGTGGTTGGGGATTGAATAAGACAACTTGAAATTTTCCATGCACAACCACGTATACTTATCGCACACGCGGTCAAATAGATCCTCAATGGTTGAAGTACTATCAATATAAAAAATGTGTGTGGTCCCCATGTGTTTAGCCACAAGTATGGTCGTCCAATTTTTCATTTCTTGGTCAAAATAAGAAAATATTGAACAATTATAACTGTAAACAATTAACTAATTATAAGTTGTATATCAATTATTCAACTGATTAAAACTGTACAGTAAATATTCAACCAATTATAACTATATAATAAATATTCAATCAATTATAAATGTAGAATAATGTTCAATCGATTATAACTGCACTTCAATATTCACTCAAATAAAAAATGCACAGTGACTTTTAAACAGATTCCGCTCCCATCAAATCAATTTTTTTTTTCTAAATTTGGGAGATGTGGGAGATTTCTAATTTTTTTTTTCCTGTGTTAAGTAGTCTCTCTCATTTATCGAAAATAGATATTTCCCTCTCCTCTTGTTAATTCCTCAAAAAATTGTAAATAATCACTGAAAAGTGTAAAATGATTTCTGTAACTTTTTGTTGCATTAGAGATCTACAAAAAGAGATCTGTTGATTCATAAGAAAATCTTTGTCGCCTTGCCAGAATAGATCTGTTAGGGTTGCTTTAATAAACCTAAGTTCATACAAGTTAACAATTCAAAACTTTAAGCAAAAAGATCAAAGAACTTAAAATAATTTGTAATTTTGTATCAGTAAATATCATTTTTGAAGTAGATTGGAGAATACCATAGTGACTCTATGTATACTTCGTAACAAATAGGGTGGTACCTCGTAACTCTTATATTGATGGTTTGTTCACAACAGATTAATCCGTTGGACACAAATGTATCAAATTTTCAAACAGAGGGGAAAAAACCGCAACAATCTGTTATGTTTCAAGGTTTTATCCAATCATTTTAAGATGAAAATAGAAATTTGGTTTATGTTTTTGTTCCTATTTTTTCAAAACAGTAACAAATAACTAATAAACTAATAAATACATGTAAGAAGCACGACCTGGAAACCAAGATCTGTTGCTCAACCACTGATGTCGTCGTTGTCGATGCAGTCGCCGTCGATCTTGTCGCCAGTAATGCTGACCATCGCAGTCATTGACACTGCATGCGTGTATGTCTAATTTTGAGTGTTGCAATAGCCTTGATTATCTTCTTAGAATTTAGGGCATGAGAAATGTGCACGATAATTTCTTCCATTTTTGTATCTTGGTGAATGAATTTCTTCGATTCTTCCTTGATTAGGTTGATTGTAGTTTCCAAAAATGCCTAAGAGATCTCTAGAAAATCCCTATCCATGCGTGTGTATTCTATGTGTAAAATTTGGGGTTCTCTCAAAATCAAAATAAATGAATGGGTTTTTTAGTGTTTGGGCTTGACTATTGGGGCCCATTCAAATATCAATTGTGCAAATGGGATTCTAATTAAAAATTCCTTATTAATAAGGTACAAAGTTATATATAATGGTAAGTCTCCACATATAAATGACAATATCATTATATAGTTACTCTCGAAATAATATTTTCAAAATTGACTTTATTCAGTCAAAATATTCTCTAGAGATAACTGTTTGTTTCTATAGTATTGGTTTACACCAAAGGCCGAATAGTTCAAGACATTATGTTCACCGGTTGGTTGTGTAAATTCGATAGTTTCTCAATAGGAAAGGTTTAAGACCAAAATCTATCTATCCTGATGTATTTGTCTTTTTTTATTGAGCTGTCTCTCTTGTATTTACATTACATATGCATGTTTATCCAATCAATTTTATCCATGTGGAGGATTGTTAGACAAAAATAATTTTTATATTATTTTAAGTCTAATTATATATATATGTGATTCAATTACCAGTTGACATATTTTTATACATCAATACGTTATTCTTAGTGACAAGACGAAAATGAAATATTGATTTGTCAAAAATTATTAAGATGTGAATAACAAATTGTCTTTTCAAATTAGCCCCATGAAATTTATTCAAGCATGTAAAATGAGTTATCTTACATTGGTTAATGAAAAACACTTAACTCAGCATATTTTTTAGTGAGATTTTTAGACGACTTTCTCTTTGGAGAGTACCGTACGATGAATGTTGTTAGCAGTATTGTGATTATTGTAGCCTTTGGGGCATACTGCTCATTCCTAACAATGTCATTCTTTTGGATTTCCCTCCTCGTGGATTTTCCTTATCTGCTTCCACCATCAAGCTACCTAACTAGTTATTTCTTAGGAACCTATAGCCAATCAAGCAAAACTCTTTTTGTTGGCTAATGGAACCGAATAAGTAGGGAATGATAACTTAATAGTTATAGTTTAATACATTCTTTTGGAAATTTAATGTTTCGTCAATAATTGCCTACTCGATGTTGATACATATGTTGTCGTGTGGTAACATTAGCTCCGTGTTATTTTGATGTTTATTGTATATCTAAATTACTATTAATTTTTGGGGGAAAATGTTTATCTTTTAGCGTTTCTGGATTATTCCTATATATTAAGTTGCATGTTCTAATGTTTTCAGATAATCTCTGATGATCTGGTGCCATCAGCTATGGAAGAGATTTATATATTCGGGGGCCAAACTGCATCAACAACTGACATACCTCCGCTTGGCCAACAACCCCCAGACGACATCACTAAAATCAGATAACAGTTGGAAGATGAGTTGAATCAGAATAGCGAGTTGGTTGCTGAGAACATACATCTTCGATCTGAGCTGAAATCTTGTGATGCGTTGATATTTTCGTTCTTGACACAATTGAATGATTTGGCGGAACGGACTACCATCAG
Source organism: Eucommia ulmoides (assembly GCA_016647705.1). Classification (NCBI taxonomy): domain Eukaryota; kingdom Viridiplantae; phylum Streptophyta; class Magnoliopsida; order Garryales; family Eucommiaceae; genus Eucommia; species Eucommia ulmoides. The sequence continues at coordinate 8,297,278 of CM028335.1, read as the reverse complement.
TGATGTAGAACAGTTACGCAATTAAAAACCCTTTGCCGAATTAGTTTCATCTCTAGAAATTAAAGGTCCTGAACATGCCGCACTACAAACATCTATGGTAAGAAAGATCAAATGACAAAAAAAGAATCCCGCACGAAAGTCATATTACATTTACTAGGAGGTCAAAAAGTGAAGCAAAAAGGGGTGTGATTGGGTAGTGATTGATGTGGACGAGATCCCGTTAATACATGGAATGAATAGAAAGAAGCCCGAAAAACTCCCAAACAAAAAGAGATGCGCAGTGGCCAAATTACTAAATGACGGTGATTGGGATAAAGTAAAATCCATACATGAAACACATAATGATGCATATGTATTCCTTATATTTACTTCGAATCATTTTGTACTTTTTTTCTTCGGTTCGTTATGCAGTATTTGATTTTGTGTTTCTTCCCTGCAGTGACATGGCATGCATTGGATTGGATGGCTTTTTTGGAGTCCGTTTCAGTGACATAATCGATCTCTTAAACAAAAGACAATTGTCTAGTAGGGTAAGAAGATATACTATATATCGTGTATTGTAATAAATATATAAACTTGATTTTTTTTTTCCTCATTTTTTTCAGGTGATAGACACGTTTGCTTAGATAATATAATATCGTCAAATTGAAATGTTTAATGACAACTCAAATGTTGATGCTCTACACAGATTGTTTGTTATGCCTAGTCTTTCTTGGGTAACTTTCTTTACCATGTTGTTTATTTTTTAATATTTTGGTGAATTTGTCTAACTAGTCTTTTAGTGTATATTAAATCTTGCCTTGATTTTGATGATAGACTTACATTAAAGAGAATAAAGAGGAAATCATTCGGGAACAAATGGACAATCAATTCTATAAAGGTCTTGTTGAGAAATATGAGATGATGATGTTCCCGATATACTCGCCCGGGAGGAAACCTAAACCGCCGCACTAGACATTATTTGCCTTTGATATGGAAAACGGAACATTTAATCACTACAGCTCGCTGTATAGTCTTAATTCACAATATCCGCATTTAGAGAACGCCAAGCTTATTGTAAGATTTTAGATATTTTGTGCATTAATTGATTATGAGTTGTTACTAATAAATTTTCATACCTAATGCACGCTCTTATTCATTTACTTTACAGTTATAAATTGTTTGGTTATTTTGTCACTATATTATTGCTTGATAACAACATTTTTATCCATATCCCCATTTTACTAAATATGCTACTATTTATTTGTTACTATACAATAATATTTACTTTCATCCTTCTCCGCTTACTTATATATGATTAAAGTTTAGTGGCTTCAAGTCAGCACCCTTTAAGATTTTCATTGGATCGATGGTTTTTATTGTGCTAAGATCCATATGTTTTTTCTTGTGGCACCCTTTCGGGTTTTCGCCACGTCCTCAGGTTGCACATTTCTTACCCTCTTTTGCCCTAACTTCTTTCCATCGTGAATCTAGGTTTATTTAACAATTTTCTTTTCTTTTCCAGTGGTAAAAACTTGTGATCGCATCAGAATTGATAGGCTCTGAGAAATCCTCTCCATTAATCTATTGAAGTATTAAGGCTCTATGTCGTTGGACCTTCTTGAAGATGAATGGTCATTCCCAGTTCGGTACAAATTTCTCTTTGCTTCTTCTTAGAACGAAAAGACCTTTTTTAGTACCAACTCGCCTACTTTGTAAATTCATGGACGAAACTTCTTGTCGTAAGCTCTAGCCATCATCTGCTGGTAACATTGCCCATGGTAAATAGTAGTGAGTATTTTCTCATCTATTGGACGTAGCTGATCGAGCATTTGTTGTACCTATTCAGCTTCTTTCAAATTGGCTTCTATCAAAATTCGAAAAGAGTAGATATCTACTTCTGCTGGGATAACTACTTTTATTCCATACATGATTGAGTATAGAGTGGCTCCGGATTAGATTTGATCTGATGTTCGATAAGCCATCAAAGCAAATGGGAGTATCTCATCCCATTCTTTTGTGATTATTGACCATCTTTCTCATAATCTTCTTAATGTTCTTGTTAGCGGCATCTACTACTCCATTCATCTTGGGACAATAGGGTGCGGAATTTTTGTGCTTGATTTTAAACTGAGCACATATGGTGTACGACAGAGGTTTTGATCCTCGCGTGTTGACTACTCGCAACTGTACGAGGTCAAAGTTTTAGTATAATGTGATTGTGAAATATCGAGTTATCGTATCCATAGGGATTGGTGTCGTTACTATCGAGTACTGCATTTGTCATGACCTAACTTTATCTAGGCTAAAAATAAATGTATTTAATTAATTAAACTAATACTAATATAACTTAAATTATCTATACTAATATACTAACACATTTTAGGGGAAAGAATTGCCTAGGTATTAATATGTTTACAAATATGTGTTCGATCTTAATTTACTCACGTTTGCAGTGTTCGACCAATTTGACAATGTCGATTCTAAAACTCTCTCGCCACCTCTCCCAAGTGTAAGATGAGGGATATAACGCGACTTCGTGTCAACGAAGAAGTTCCCCTCAACGTATTAATGACCCTAGGTCGCGTGAGTCTCGCCACAACGTCATTGATTGCACACAATCCAACTCCTGACCGGGTTATTGGATCGTCGCGTCGTGTTTACCCTATCGACAATCTCAGTTCTAAATCTCCACCACCACCTCTCCCGAGTGTAATATGGAGGAATACATGACTTCGAGTCAACAAAGAAGTCCTCTTTAACGTCTTAACGACCCTAGGTCACGTGAGTCTTGCCCCCACGTCATCGATTGTCTCACTCTTATAGGCAAGCATTTTTCAATGATCCATTCAGGGTGTTGAGAAAAGGTTCATAATAAAGGTGAGGCTGGGCTTGGACGAACATTTGGACCATTTATGATTCTTTCATTTGTGGCATTACTTGCACTGCTTTGTTTATTCAACAGACGACAAACTCTCAAACACTCTCACTATTTTTTCTATTCAATGTTTAGAGGGATATCTTGTTAGGAGAGATCTCCCAATTGTACCCATACTGGTCATAAAATACCCTGACTACATCAAGAAATGTATTTGGCTTTCTTGTTCTATACTTCCATACCAGCGAACGATTGACCCCTCTAAAGATTATTGGAAAAGCTAGATCGTTAATGCTTTATTACGAATATAAGCCCCCATCTCATTTGTGTACCTCTGGACATGCCAATCCAGGTATACTGATCCATCATATTTGATGAAAATTGGCATTTTGAAATTGTCTAGGAATTTCACTTGAGGTACCAAAGATAAATCAATGTACGAGGAATTGATCACTAACTCTCCCTTCTTTTACTTCTTGGAATTCCTTGTCCATTTGCTTTAATTTCTCAGTCAGTAGTGAGGTCATTTCGGATGGCTCTTTTACTTTCTTTTCAATGCAATTGGTTACTTTTGGGTTGACTGGGCTAGGTGTAGTCGGTTTAGGGAAAAGCGAACTTGGATTCAAACTTTGGTTAACCACAGTTGGAGTGACTTGTGATTGTACTCCATGAGAGATTGGTTCCCTAATAATTAGGTTAGGGCCTTGGGAACTTGAAGGCTAATGCATTGTTGCTAGTTCTATCAGATTCGAAGTTTGGACCGAGGCTACGGGATTTTGCTGAGAATGACAGAGTTGTTGCAGAAGTATTGTTTTCAGACCGAAAGACTCTTTTAACATAACCATGTCTTCTTATAGTTGGGATACCCAATGGATCCATGTGATATCTCCTCAATATCTTTCATTTGGATAGGTTGTCATGCTTGGGCACCAGTGCAAACTGAGGAATAGGAGATGAGAATCTTTTTGCGTGAAGAAATTTTCCTTATATGGCAAAAAATCGTGTTAGTATCATATTTTACAAAAGTGGTAGAGAATGGCCGTGACTCATTTTAAATAAGATTTTCATTTTTCCTAATTTTTATATATTTACAACCATGTTAGATTTTGACATGACCACCCCACAGACGAGGAGTCCTTCTGAATTTACAGACTCGATAACACTTTTCTTAAGATTAATGGAAATCTCATTTTATTTCTTTGCCACTATAAACCTCAAACTAAAGCAAGGCTTTGAATCTTGACAAAATGAAATCTCTTGAGTTTGGTAAAGCATCATATAGTCAAAATAAGGATTCACATTAACCCTCTATGGCTTGTTCAATAGTCACATTTGAATTTTTTATTTTTTTTTTACTTTGAACAAGCACATGAAATGTGAGGAAAAATGAAAATTCCTATGTTGGTTATATCATTCTTTAGTTGTCTTAGGGATTTCTTTTGTATGGTTCCCAAGCAATATATATATATAAGAAAAATGTACATAAAATAAAGAAAATGTCTCGGTCCAAAATAGTGTCCTATTGCAACAAGCATTTTGGATAGTCTATCATAGGATCACTATATGGGCTTCACGGTTTTTCTGTTATCGCATCTTAGAAAGTGTCAACTCCCAGATCTTCAAACCTCCGGCATCCTGAAGGATTATCTATCAATGGTTGGTGATCCAAGTGAGGCAAGGTTCGTAATTGGATCCCAATAGATAAATTGCACAACCTAACTTGCATTAACTCTTCTTTCTAATCCTATAGGGTTTTGAGACCAAACCCAGTGGGCAGACCGCTAAGGCTTAGTAGTAGCACATGAATACGCTGCTAATTTCACTCGCAGGTATACGAGGTCAAGTTTTAGTATAGATCAGGAGAGTTAGGGTTATCGTGTCCACAGTGATTGGTTTTGACTATTATTGAATACCGTGTTTATCATAACCTAACTTTATTTAGGCAAAAATAAATGTGTTTAAAATTAATAATGTTGGCCCAGTAGAATACCCAAGAGGGGGGTGAATTGGGTAATTAAATTTTTTTTATCATAATATAATTAAATAAATCAAATAATTAATTTTATACCTAAATTAATTATTATCTTTATACCACAACATAATTATAATAAATCTAAGTACACACCCAAACAACAAAAATAGTTAAAAATATAGCAGCACACAAAAGATTTATATTGGTTCACTAAGCTACTCTTGGTTAATCCAGTGCCCCGAGCTATGTGGAAGACGCACCCGCTAAAACTAAGATTCCTTTAAAGGTAGGAACCAAACCCGTACACCGATTCTTTTACAAACTCAGAATCAACTTATACAATTTTCTTTTTCCAAGCTCAAGAATAACCTCTACTTTTTATAGGCTCAATAATAACCTAATTCTTTTGAACACTAAGGCTCAAGAATCAAAATCTCACCAAAACACTCCAAATATCATTTTACCCGGTAAGGATTGAACCGTTACAAAATCATTCCAAAAAAAAAAAACACAATTCTTATCCAGGAAGAATCACTACCTCAATCTCTTTACAGGAAGAGACCGAAACTCAGCTACCCTTAATTAAATATCTCCAATAATATTTAATCTATCACAACTCACCAATACACAAATTGATAAGTAGTAAATCTCACTCGGAGCTTCTACCACCCTAGATAAATAAAAACTCAATTAATATCCCAACTAATGATAGAAATATGTGAGATACGTAAATATGATTTTAACAAGATATTGGTAGTAAATTGGAGCATGTAATCAGATTCAAGAAATTATTTGAAAGAATATTTTCTTCAAAAATTAAAAATAATTTCTAAGATCAATTTCTAAAATTAAATAATAAACAAAAAATAATATGAAAAGATTGCACCCGGAATCTATAAAATTAATGATTAGAACAATATAGCTTCAAATCTGGTATCAGCAAGAATATATCGCAATTAATTCACAGAATCACTCTTAGAAAAGTTCACAATATTGAAGAATAATAACTCTTATAAAAATTCTCTCAAAAATGATATAAATGATTAACTTTCTTAGAATGATTAGCTTTTCTAATCAAATTCGTAGGTCTATTTAAAAGAATATATAATCAGCCTTCTAACGGCTAGTTTATAAGTGTCATGATAATAAAAAGCTTTTATAAACCCCTTATAACATAATGACTTTATTTAGGTTCAATTTCACTTAAAAACATCTTTCAAATCTCTTAATTAAACCCCCAAAGTATTTCTCAATCTTAATAAATAAGTATAGAATCTATTTCAAGTACCAAATTGAGAAACATTAATATTTAATTAACCATATTGAAATGATTTAATTAGTATATGAACCATATCTTAAATATAGATAATATCCCTTAATTCTCTCTCAAATCCTAACAAAAAATGGGCTACATTTGGTTTCCAACTTGGATCAAACTATATCCTGAAACAGCACATTCGGTCAACTTCCCAGTTGACTGCCCAACTCAGCTTGCAGCCAAACCATCGCCGCAGTGAGCATAGGTCGACTGCCTGGTCAACTCACAGATTCAGAGAGTTTATCATGCTTCCACCAATCGACCGCTCGGTCGACTCGCAGATTCAGAGAATTCAGTTGTTTTCACTGGTCGACCTATCGGTCGACTCTTCGATTCAGGATGTTTCACCTTCTTTTTCCGGTCAACTCCTCAATCGACTGCCTCCTTCTGAATCTCTTCTCTGATCTCATTTTTAACACACTTTCTTTTATGATTTCACCTCTTTATCTATTTTTATCTTTAAATAAGCTCCACTAATATTCTTATATTCTATTTTAGTCATTCAAAAATATTTATTTTCAATTCATATAGGAGAAAATAATCATACTTAATAAAAACACACATCAAAGATAAAATTCATTTTGTGTCATGTGTGTATTCCTAAATGGGATATTAAGAGTTAATATTTACCTGGATTGTTTTCTCTAATTTCTTCAAACTCTTAATACTTCTATATCTTCAATATCTTCAACTTCATCATTTAGATTCCATTTAATTTGTCATCTTCATCATTGGAACTTTAAATCACTGAAATACTCAATTAAAATATTAATTCCACCAAAATATCAATACTTAATTGTTAATCAAAATCTTAGGATCAACAAATAATATTATTACTAAGTTAATTAATCTAATTAAATTAACTATACTAATACTATTATGAGATGTTTAGGGAAAGTATTGTCTAGAAATTAACTTTTGTTTACAAAACGTGTTTGGTCTCGTTTTCGTTTACGTTAATGGCGTTCGACTTATCCGACAATCTCAATTCGTAAACTCCCTCAGCACCTCTCCCAAGTGTAAGACGAGGGATATAATGTGATTTCTTGTCAACGAAGAAGTCCCCCTCAATATCTTAAAGACCCTAGGTCACATGAGTCTCGCCCCAATGTCATTGATTGCACACAATCCAACTTACGATTGAGTCATTGAATCGTCATGTTTTGTTTACCCTATCGACAATCTCAGTTCTAAAACTCACCTGCCACCTCTCCCGAGTGCAAGACGGTGGAATACATGAATTTGAATCAACAAAGAAGTCCCCCTCAACGTCTTAACGACCCTTGGTTACGTGAGTCTTTCCCCAACGTCATCGATTGGCGTTATATTTGCTTTAGTCCGAATCTGGGGTTACCTCTCCCGAGTGTCAAATCCCGTATTCTCGATATATGAATCTAAGCATAATAAACATAACAATACGATAAACACAATCAAAATAACAAAGAACAACTGCAAACGAAACACAAACTCAACAAAACAACATTTTCATAAATATATTAATCCCTAGATAAAAACCCGTTTAGCTAATGGTCATAGCCGGTTATACAATGAAAACTAAGCTAAACATACTCAAATAATAATCTTAAGTTAAGAAATAAAAGAAGGAAAAAGAGAAACTTAGCCTAGGTGATCGCCTAGGCAGTGAGTAAGTCGGTTCACTATTCGCCGCGGCGGTGGAGAAGGCGATGGCCTTAGTTGACATTTTGCAGTTTCACCATCGCGGCTGTGGACTTGTAGTACATTAAGACCTTCTCTGTACTTTGATCGCCGTGCTGGTGGCTGTAGATTCTGAATTTCAGCTTCTTTACCCTTTTTCTACCGTTCTTCCATCGTCTTTGATCCGATGTGATCATTTGCACTCCGATTTCATACTTTTTCACTAATACACCTGTTTTAATACAAAAAGAATAAAAACACATCAAAATATATTAAAACGTACTAAACATACTCAAAAACTAACAATGTTCGGATTGCAAATAGATAGGTAATTTACACCTATCAAATACCCCCAAACTTGAAATTTTGCTAGTCCTAGAGCAAAACACCCACGCAATAAAATAAAATATGAAAGCTAAAAATGAAAAATGAAAAACACGAAAAACAAATATGTGCAAGTTTTAAGTATCATCTACCGGCCAAATAAAATATTCCTCATCAACCCCCAATCCTATTGAGTTCAGGCATAAAAACACACCATGTAGTGTTCTAGAATTTCAACATTTATAATAGCACTGTTATAGATCATACTAAAGTGTGTGTTTGTTTAAAACTCAAATATATAACTGTCCGTTAATCGGATTGCATTATCCACTATATAAGCGAATGACAAAAAAAACTCGAAGGTATAGGGAATCCATAGGATTGACCTGGGATCTATTCACCACTAATGTAGGCTCAAAATTTCAAAAATATCAATAGGTCTTAGTTCGGTTTAGGACAAATGGCCAAGGGTAAATTTGAAAGAAAAATGGGTTAACATCGTTAACTTGACGTTACCCAAGGCACATCACTTGGCATTCTCACACTCGAAACCCCATAGATACATTTGAAACAACCTTGAACATATATTAAGAATGATGTACTTACTTGTCAAAAAGAAATGGAAATAAAAATCGTATCTACAATTGATTTTTTTTTTTTCAACGAACATACCCTGAAACTTATTCGATTGTTACAATTTAAGGGGTGTGTGAAATATGAACAAAAAATGACAAGTGAGTACTCAAATACCGAACCAATTAATAGCTTGCCCAAAACCCAACCACTCACATCAAGTAGCATTTTCAACTACTAGCTTAATTTTCTCAGGTTGTGCCTTTAGTTTAGCGATATAGGTTTGGACAAAGTTCAATCGGCTATGGTGTTAGTTAAGTGTTCAAAATTGAAAAGGCTATTAGACTTCGTCAGGGTAATGAGAGGTAATGATTTAACAAGGTTGGCTTAAAAACGCTCAGCGAGAAAAATGAGTACCTAAATCATGTCTTCCGAACTACCTCGCCTAGGATTTCGCCTCGAATTTGCCCCAAATCAAGTTTTAGAAACCCTAATGTCATGAATTTAGGTGACAGATAATCATTTTTAAATCAATTAGACTGTTATATAATGAGTTTTTGTGCTCGTGCAAGTAGGATCTATAATACGCTGCTACTTTCACTCGCAAGTATATGAGGTCAAGTTTTAGTATAGATCGGGAGAGTTGGGGTTATCGTGTCCACAGGGATTGGTTTTAACTATTATTTAATACCACGTTTATCATGACCTAATTTTATCTAGGCAAAAATAAATGTGTTTAAAATTAATAATACTAATACTAAGTTAATTAATCTAATTAAATTAACTATACTAATACTATTATGAGATGTTTAGGAAAAGTATTGTTTAGGTATTAAGACGAGGGACCCTAGGTCACGTGAGTCTTACCCCAACGTCATTGATTGCACACAATCCAACTCCCGATCGGGTTATTGAATCGTCGCGTTGTGTTTACCCTATCAACAATTTCAGTTCTAAAACTCTCCCGCCACTTCTCCCAAGTGTAAGACGGGGGAATACATGACTTTGAGTCAACGAAAAAGTCCCCCTCAATGTCTTAATGACCCTAGGTCACGTGAGTCTTGCCCCAACGTCATCGATTAGCGTTATGTTTGCTTTAGTCTGAATCAGGGGTTACCTCTCTTGAGTGTCAAATCCCGTATTCTTGATATATCAATCTAAGCATAATAAACATAACAATATAATACACACAATCAAAATAACGAAGACCAACTACAAACGAAACACAAACTCAAGAAAATAATATTTTCATAAATATATTAATCCCTAGACAAAAACCCATTTAGCTCATGGTCATAGCTAGTTATACAATGAAAACTAAGCTAAACATGCTCAAACAACAATCCTAAGTTAAGAAATAAAAGAAGGAACAAGAGAAACTTAGCCTAGTCTGAAGATTTATCTCTAAAAACGTTTCGACATTGCTCCCCCTTCTTTGCAACGTGATCTTCTCCTTAGGATTTGAATGAGCACTCCCAAAACCTCTCTCTAAAATACACTAAGTCCTATGGAGCTCTAATGGCCGAAGGTGAGGAGAGGAAGGGGATATTTATAGGGAAAATATTTGACAAAATATCTAAATTTGTGTAGAGGTGACTGCCTAAGCGGTGGGATTCACCGCCTAGGCGGTAAGTAAGTCGGTTCACTGTTCGCCGCGGTATTGGAGAAGGCGATGGCCTTGGTTGATATTCTGCAGTTTCACCGCCGCAGCGGTGGACTTGCAGTAAGTTAAGACCTTCTTTGTACTTTGACCGCTGCGGCGGTGGCTACAGGTTCTGAATTTCAGCTTCTTTACCCTTTCTCCACCGTTCTTTCACCGTCTTTGATCCGATATGATCGTTTGTGCTCCGATTTTATACATTTTCACCAATACACATGTTTTAATTCAAAATGAATAAAAACACATCAAAATATATTAAAATGTACTAAACATACTCAAAAACTAACAACGTTCGGATTGGAAATAGATAGGTAATTTACACCTATCACTTAGCCCCTACTATAAGGTTGTGAAACGCAAGAGATGATCGGTGTTCGTGCCTCGGAGAGATCTTACAGAAAAATAAAATTTAGTAATATAAAGAAAGTAAATATATGCAAGAAATTTAAAGTGCATGAAATAACGTAGAGAAACATGCAAAAAATAAAGTAGGAAATAAACACTCACACACCCTTATGCATGCTAAATCGAGTAAAAGAAAAAGAATATGCACAAAAAAAAGAAAGACATTTTTTAGATAAAGGAGAATTGTCATGCTTTTAGAACCGAAAACGTATTTCTTGGACCTAATTTGGATTTGAAGATTGATTTAAACTCTGAATAGGCTTGACCAACTAGTGATAACCTGTGGTAAGTTTGATTCAGTCATAGGCGTAAAGAGGAAAGTGAACCGATGTTGAAACCACAAAAATATAAAAAGAAGTATATTCTGTGAGCCTCAAATCACAAAACAGAGGCCGGAAACAGAATCAGAAAGTAAAAAAACCCTAGGAACCGATTCAACTTTATAGAAAATCGGTCCAAAGATGCCCAAACCGATCAAAGAAGTTACCTTGGGAGAAACCAGTGATGTGGTTGTTAGGTGCTGACATGGCGCTGAGGTGGAACTGACGTGTCACTGACGTGGTATTTAGGGCTGACGTATCAATGAGTATGTTGAAAAGTGGCGGTAGCATGTGAATCTAGTTTAGGAACACTTAGGTTGCGTGTGAGAGCGCGTGAAGCGTCGGATTTGGAGGTTCTTTACGTCATTGGAATTGTTTTGTCAAGACTATTTTGATGGTATATTTTATGATGGATTTGGAGTGGTTGAGGCAGTAGAGCCCAAAATCCGAGATGGTGAGATGTGGTGGTACTACGGGCTATTTTGGGCGCGTGACGACACGTCTGATCTCCGGTGATGGTGAGGTGGAAGGCATTGTGTTCATCTTTGCAAGACGAAATGGTGGTATGGTGGTTTCTGATACCGTAGCGGGGATGAAGCCTACAGTAGCGATGAAAGTTTCGGGAAAATAATGACGACGGTGGCGTAAGCTTTTAGGGTAATGAAAATTTTAGGAGTTAGAGGTCCAAGAAAGACTTGCTCTTGATACCATGTTAAGATAATTGAGAAATAAGATAATATGAATCATATACTAATATATATGAAAGAGATATTACATGATACAACGATATATACACATATTTATAATAGGAGTGGGAGTTAGGGTTTTGCCCTAATTGACCAAGTGGGCCAAGCCCATATAATACAGTAACATACATTAACTCATTTGATTGATGTTTTTATCTGATTTTGGAATTTTATATCTTGACAATATTGTTAAGGTAAATTATGTGGCAAGTGATAACCACAACAAAAGGGGGAAGGAATCCAAGTTTAAGTCATGTGCATTGTTAGTTTGTGTTTGAGTTTTTGCTGATGGAATCTAATTAGCTTTGACGTTTAATTTGGCAAGTTATGGCTATCTACAATTAGGACTTTACAAGATTTTGTTTATAAGTCCATCTAAAAAAAATGGTATTAGTGCACAAAATTTTCCACATATGAATAAAGAGTACTGACCAAGTAGATGTTGTCCAAGCTACCTGATAGAGAATAGGATTTCACCTAATGCACGATCTGTCTGCCAGTAACATAGAGAAAGACCTAATGGGGCATTGCCCAACGAAATTAATCGGGTGTGAGAATAAGTTATCTAGTTCGGGCAGGTAAACCTATCAGAAATGTAATAAATGGGTTACCTGAACCTTTGAGGCAATACCGTATTTATAAGGGAGAAGATTGAATTTTGGAGAGTCCCAAAGCAGGCGAAAAAGAAGTATTAGGCCTTAACTAAAATAGGTTAAGTTCTAATCTTACTTAATTATACCATGATTAGAGGACAAAGATGGTGGGCCCATAGGCCAGACTCGCAGGGACAAATGAACATGCCTACAAATATATATATCCATTGTTGGGCTTGCAAAGGCCCAGTTGAGAATGTGATCGTCCATTACAGGAGGGGAATGGTGTTGGTGATAATTAGTGAAATTTCAAAATAAATACTTAAATAATTTTCGAATAAAACTAATAATAGTTAAACAATTTTAATATAAACATTAATTAATCATGTATGGGTAGCAAAATCAAAATATGAAAGTTCTGTGAAGCAATCTAAATTGTATAATAAACCATAACCGTGATATTTTCGTTTACGTAACTGAAATAGAAACAACAACAGAGAATGGAACTAAATGTTTATGTAACCAAAACATAAAAAGTAGTAGTGACGTAATGTATTAACATTAATGTAATAGAAACATAAGAAGTAGCGATGAAAAAATGTGTTAACATTAACATAGCAGAAACAGAGTTTTAATCTTTAAATAAAAAAACTTACCCGGATATTCAAACAACGAATTGAATTGACATAGATCAAGGCTAGAGTTTGACTCTATGCCCTTAAAGTAGATTCGTGCCCCTACATTGGTGCTAATAGTTGAATGAACGTCCACCTCTCAGAGTATAACGATCTTTAAGTTTTTGGTACAAGCACTTAAAACAAAAAATTGCGGTGAACTAGACTTGTGCTTGAACTCTCACAAAATTCTAAATATTTTTGTACTTTCGTGGTGATATGAAATGATAATGTTGTGTATGAGACTAAATGAAATGAATGAGAAGTCTCATATTTATAAAATATTAAAAGTCACTATTAAATGGATGCAACTTTGGAAAGGCATCTGTTTCGCGTTAACGTTAACGCGAATCGTCAACAATTAACCTTCATGTTTGTTCATTGGTACTAATTCAAAATTAACTGTTAAGCAATTAATTAACAGTTGAACTACCACTAATTAAAATTTAAGTTGTTCTGGCGGGTCAAGATCTGACCCAACCAAAATTCGACCCGAATCATGGATCGGGTTGACTTGACCCAAACCCGGCCCGAGTCTCACATTTATTACTTATTTCGATGGATTAAAAAGAAGTTTGAGTCAACTTGGACTCCACACAAGTCTCACATTTATGATTTGAACCAATTTTGTATTTTGGCAATAAATCTAAACGAATCCATTTATGTAAAGAATCACAATTAACATGTCCGAATCTATCATGTCAAACATTAATTGATTCAATCATAAAAACGGAGGATGTAGTTTTTATTAGTTTTTGGAATCACAGTCATTACATTTAATTTAAAGAAACCTTCATTCATATAGCCCATTTCCACATACACTCCACGTTTTGTTATTACAATCTTTTCAGCCTGAAAGACTATTCTAAAGCCCTTCTTACTCATCAATGATCCGGAGACTAGATTTTTACGAATGTCTGGCACATGAAATACATCATTGAGAGTAAGCTCTTTTCCAGAATTCATTTTCATCACAATTCTTCCTTGTCCATCAACTTTAGAAGTATAGGAGTTTCTTATATAGAGTTTTTCATTTTGATCCACTAGTTGATAGGTGGTAAACATTCTCTTGTTTGAGTAGATATGGCGTGTAGCCCCAGTTTCCGTGTACCATTCTTTCGACATGCCAACCAGGTTGACCTCAAACACCATTGCTGAAAGATTCATTTCCAAAACCTCCAAAGTAAGATGCTTAACTTTAGTTATGTTAGCTTGATGTGTAGGCCTCTTCACATTACATTTTACTCGCTATTCACTTGCACGGTATCCAGCCTTTCTACAAAAGAAGTAGTTCCCCTTGAATTTCTTCATTTTCTTTCCATTGGGACCAAGGCTTTGACTCGTTCCAAGGCTATGAAACTTTCAGTTTCTATTGGTCTTGTGAACCTTTACAACATTTGCCTTTGAGTTCATGGAATAATGACTCTCTGGATTCTCAGCAAATCGATGCTTTTCTTCAATTCTAAGCCTCACAATCAGATCTTCAATGTTCATCTCTTTGTGTTTATGCTTGAGATAATTTTTGAAATCACTCCAGGTCGGTGATAACTTCTTAATAATAGAAGTTACTTGAAATTATTCACTCAATGACAATCCCTCAGTGAGAATGTCATGTATAATGACTTGAAGATGTTCGGCTTGATTTACAATTGATTTGGAATCCACCATTGCATAATCAAGGAACTTTCCAACTACATATTCCTTTGAGCCGGCGTCCTTTGCTTTATATTTTTTATCCAAAGATTTCCACAGGTCTTTAGAGGTTGAAATCCCTCCATATACTTTATACAGAGAGTTGTTGAGAGCATTGAAAATGTAGTTATGACATAGATAGTTAGAATCATTCCATGCTTCTACTACAACCTTTATATGATCATCAGCATTCTTAGTTGAAACTGGAGTAACCAATCTCAAAGTCGTAAGGTAGAACATCATCTTTTGTTGCCAACTCTTAAAGTTACTCCCATCAAACTTGTCAGGCTTTTCAGCCTTAGATAATGCGATAGACACCGCAGTGATAATGGTTTGAGTCACAAGAGACATCACATTTGACATCTCAATTGGCGTAGTGTTTTCAATTGCCATCACAGAGTAGTATGTCTAAAATTTTAACAAATGTATAATGAACACTTAGAAAATTTAACCGAAAATACTTTACAATAAATGCTTTTATAGACCTCTTATATCATTAAGACTTTATTTTAGTTCAAATCACTTAATTATACTTTTTAAACTTCTCAAATAAGTCCCCCAAATATTTCTCAATCATAATTAAATAGGATAGAAAGAATTACATGTACCAAATTGAGAAATATTCAAACTTAATGAACCATATATATAGGGATATCATAATATATGTTGTATATATCAAATAACATCAAATCCCTAATATATCTCATGAATCTTAACCATAAAATGGCTAGTGATGGCTACTTTTAGAATAAAATATGGAATTCCACAATATCCTGAAACAGTACCATAAGTCGCCAAGGGTCACCAGTCGATTCAGGATGTAGTCAAGCCAAAAATCCATCGCCCATCGGTCGACCTATTTGTTGACATAGAGAATTAGAGAGTTTTATTTCTGGTCACAGGTCGACCTTCTTGTCGACTTATCGATTCAGATAGTTCACCATTTAAGCTCAGGCCGACCTACCTGTTGACCAAGAGATTTAGAGACTTTACCTTCTATGCTCTGGTCGACTTACCAATGCTGGAATCTTCTCCTTAATTCGTTTTGAATTCATTCTCATTGACGTTTTCGCCCCTTTAATTGAATTCTTTTCTCGGTCATCTCTACTAAATACTTAAATTCAATTTTAATCAATTATCAATATTTCTTTTTGAATTACACATAGGAACAAATAATTTAACTAATTAGGATCCTATAAAAAACACACATATTTATAAAAATTATTTTGTGTCATGTGTGATCCTAATTGAGATATTAAGAGTTAGAATTTAACCTGAGTTGTTTCCCTAGGTTCTTCAAATTCTTCAATCTCTTAATCCTCCATCGTCTTTGTCATCATATTTTAGCATCTATTCATTACTTGCATTATATCTTCATAATTGGAACTAATAAACTAAAACACTTAATCAAACCGTTAGTTCCACCAGAAACATCAACTTTTACTTGTCTATCAAAATCTTAGGATCAACAATCTCCCACTTTTTAATGATGACAATTAACTTTGATATTTTTTTCAAAATAATAATGTAACCACACTTTTCCTAAATTCGAGGACGGGTTTTATAACCCATTAAAGCATAGTAATGAACAAAATCATAAGATATTCAACAAAGCAAAAGTTTCAAAATATAATAAACTCTCCTTAAGATATTCAATTAAAACATCAACTAATTCTCCCCCTTGGTCATCTCAAAAACAATTGGGGAGGGGGGAACACAAAAGAACTCTACTATAAGCAAAGATATAATATACTTTGAAAGAATAAACCTAAAGTAATTAAATCAGAATATTTATATATAACTCTTTAAAAACACATTGAATCAACCCATAAAATCAATTTTAAGTAAAAACTCATTTTCAACAAATACCATGTGGATCATCGTTAGGGATAAAAAAAATCTAACTGAATAAATCAAATCAAGCTAATCCATCAAAATCCATACACTAAAAGTTACGTTTCACCAAACTAACCTAGATTAGCTATTACAAACCAAACTAGTAATTGTAGAGTTTGTCTAGATAACATATTCAAAAAGAGAATAGAAGATAAAGTCAATGAGGACTCTGTCAGGAAAAATGATAATATAATCCCATTGGACTAGTGGCTAGCTGCTGTGGATACTGAGCTCTTAGCTGAACAATTGGTCTTGGAGTCGTTTACTGATAAAACGGCGTTGACGGTCTAGCACTAGATGGCCCTACTCCTGATGGCCTTGCAACAGATGATCCTCCAAAGGACTCTTGTGCTCCAAACATAGGATGTCTTGTAAAGTGTGGCTAAGAAGTGTATTGCTGCTGGTATCCGCGATGTGATGACTGCATAAATTGAAACATTTGTTCTAGATTCCACGTGATTTTCCCAAATCCATCTTCCCTATTCATATTCATTTGGACCATTTTATTTTTCTAACCCAGTCATTCGATCATCCATTATATCTGCATGTACTCGTAGATCATCAATCTATTCTCGAAGAAACTCCATCTTCTGATCAATGTTCATTTCTTCCACATCACCTTCTTCTTCGCCCACAACCTGCACTCTTTGGCTTTTCTGATTTCTATTATTTACCCATCTATTTCCTCTATACTCATACCCCATTAACGAAACATTACCCACATTAATCCATCCAGGTGTGATTGTCATGAATTTTTCTTTATCAGGATCAGTTTCAACTCCAAAATGATCAAATAACCTTTGAAGTGCATCAGCATAGGGTAACACTCCAGAAGATTTTTGAACATGATCATATGATCCATCATGATATGTTCCAAGTCTAATTTTCTACCCTCGATAATTTCATTCATCAAATACAAATCAAAATCATTCATATTAGTATGACTTCCTCGTCTAGGTACAACCATATAGGTTAGCACTAAGTGAATGAATCGATCCTCAAGAGATAATGATCCTGCTTTATCGCCCTCCAAGTCAAATTTCTAAGCAAATGCCATTCTATTGAAATTTATCGAAAGCCAGTGAAGGGTATTGTACGGAACTACGTCTCCTCTAGGTATTTCCAAAATATCACATAATAACCCCCTATTAAATTGAATTTCTTTTCCTTTAACATATGATGTAATCTCAACATTATTGTAAGTGATATTTCTATAGAACATTCTCACCCACAACGGCATCCACTCATTCCTTTGGGTGACAAAATCGATCCATCCCAAATTTCTAAAATATTCTTCAACATCAATATTTTTCTCTCTTAAACTTACAAAATCTATGGGTTTGCAACCTAGAATCTTTTGGTTGACAAACCCCTCATTATATCTTTTCTCATCCTCCTCCTTTCGAAAAAATTCATTGTCGTACATAACCCTTTGAGCACGCTTCTTGATTTTAGGCATTTTTCACACAAATTTAGAACAAATCAATCAAGATAACTCAAGAAATTGAGCCTAGATATAGAACCAATTGAAACCCTATAAAATAGAGAGAGAACCAACCTTTTCGCGAATGAAAGAGTTACCAAATCTTGAATACAAGCTGTAAGCCTTTAGATTCGACCCAAAGATCTTCAAATCCAAGCCGAAATGAACTAATTTCTTGAGATTTAGGAGTGAATGGACTTGGGAGAGGAAGGGCTTTGAAAAGAAGAGGGTTTTAGATTCGGATGAAATGAAATAAAAGAGTCAAGGGTATTTATCTCCCGTAACGACCGGTCGACTGCCAACTTAGAGACAGTCGACAGATGAATGCAGCGCCTCTCTCTGTTTTCCGACCTGCTACTATCGGTCGACTGATGAACCATTATAGGTCGACTGACCATTCTGAGCTGTTTGACTTTTTGTGCATTTAAAACCTAATTTGATCAACTTAGCTCAATTTTTACCTCTTATTTTGATCCACTTATATTTCATAAAAAATTAATTTCACACACATTTATACATACACACACACATATATCATGAACATCTAAATTTCAAAATAAACAGGCTCAGTCTCCCTAACAAAATTAATAAACTTAAACTTTAAAAATTTTGACATACCTGGATCATCTTTGGGTACAAGTGGTGTGTGTACCTTTGGTGTATTACTAATTTCTGACTTGGTATCCTTTGACTCCACCAATGCTTGATTTTTTACTTTAATTTCTTCCTTCTTAGGAATGGCAATTTTCTGAACTGATTCATTAAGAACTTATTTGCCTTTGTTTGGTACTTCAGGCTACTTTTTCTCGTTCCACTTTGGTACAAATTTGTAAATGAACTTTTTCTTGGACTGGTATCTTACTATTTGTTGTGGATAAGCTTTGTCAGCTCTCACATATTGAGCTTGTTGCTTCTGTACTCTTCTGTTTGACAAGTGTTGATTTTTCTCATTAGGTACATTGAACCTCGGTTCCCTCATTGGCAAGGCATATTCATTATACCTTCTTATTTGTTCAAATCTCCTTATTGGCATATAGTATTCATTTTACCTTTGTCTAAATCTCTGATTAGTACCTGTATCAAAATTTTCTCTTTTTGGTATCCAGTTGTTTCTGGATCCGACAAGATAACCATATAATAAATAACAAGAGTTTTAATAATGACCAAATTTACCACAATAAAAATACTTAATACTGTTAGCATGCCTCTTCGGATAGTCAGTGTTTTGTACGGGAGCTTAGGATTGTTTGCGATTTTGAGAAATAACTTTAGTAACTATTGGTTTTTCAATAGATTTAGTACTCTGAACGTCCTAGAATTTATTCATTACTTTTTTAAGCTTCTTTTGAGTCTTCTCAAGTAATCTCTCATTGGTGCTAACATCTACCTATAGACCAAAATTCTTTTTATGCATAAATTCATGATCATTCTTAAGAATTTGGCACTTATTTTCAACAAAATGGATTTTCACACGAGCTCTATCATGCTCACACCTTGTATTGTCCAATTCAATGCTCAAGGCCTCATTCCAGGTTTCGAGATTTTTCCTTTTAAATTCATTCGGTTGAAGATCATAAAAATCAATTTTCAAAACCTCAGTCTCATCCTCAAGAGACTCAATTTTCTCACACAACTTACTAATTTCAGATAAAGCATTTTTAAACTCAACAGTTTCAAAATATTTGTCCAATTCCTTTTTCTTGAAAGATTTGACAATACTAAACTTCTTATTTTCAAGAGCTGCAATTTTTTTTCTCTAGTTTAAAATTCTTTTTTTCAAAAACATACGTAAGAGCAATAAGTATCTCAATAACCTTATCTGCATTCTCTTCATTGCAAATTATATCAGTCTCACGATCAGAACAATGACTATTAGAAGAAGTAGAATCAACAGTAGTACACATAACTTCAGAATCAAGACACTCCATGTAATCGTGTTTAACTATACTGTTAAGTATATCGAGCTAAAATCAACTTCGATACCAATTGTTGGCCCAGTGAAATACCCAAGAGGGGGTGAATTGGGTAGATATTAAAATCATCAGAGAAAAAATACTTCAACAATTCAAATAATTAATTTTAATCCTAAATTAATTATTATCTTTATATAATAGCGGAAATATGATATCAACTAAGTACACACCAAATAACAAAAATAAATAATGAAAAATAGCAGGACACCAAAAATTTATACTGGTTCACTAAGCTACTCTCGGCTAATCCAGTCCCTCCGAGCTCCACGGAGAGTTGCACCCACTAAAGTCAAGATTCTTTTAAAGGTAGGAACTAAACCCTCACAAAGATTATTTTCGCAGGCTTAGAATCAACGTTTACAAATTTCTTTTTCCAAGCTCAAGAATAACCTTTACTTTTTACAGGTTCAAGAATAACCTAATTCTTTTTGTAACTTAGGCTAAAGAATCAAAACCTCACAAACACTCCAAATATCCTTTTATCCCATAAGGATTGAACCATTACAAAATTGCTCATAAATCAATTCAATCAAGGAAGAATTATTACCTCAATCTCTTTACAGAAAGAGACTGAAACCTACTACCCTTAGATTAAATACTCCCAATAGTATTCAATCCATCACTCAACTTACCAATTACAAATTGATAAGTGATTTTTCTCACTCGGACCTTCCTACAATCCCAGATAAATTAGAACTCAATTAATATCCCAAAACTAGTGATATAAAAGTGAGATATTCAAAATCTGAAATAAACAAAAATAGGGTAGCACATAATTAAGACGTAATCAAATTTCTTCAAGAAATTTTTTCAAAAATATTTTTCAATAAAAAATCGAAAAACAATTTCAAAGATAAAATTCCAAATATAATCAAGTAACAATTAATAGAAAGTAATTTGGAAAAATCTCACATGGATTCCACCGAAAGAATAATGATAGCAATGTAGCTTCAGATCGGTAGTAATAACAATTCACAGCAAATATTTTCAAGAATAACTCTCAGAAAATATCTCACAACTCAATCAATGTGATTACTATTAGAAATTTCAGTATAATTCTCTTGATGTATATCTCTTCAATGTGAAAAAACGCATGTCTATATAAAAGGGAATAAAGTAAGCACTCCAACGGTTAGTTACCACTTGTTATAACATTTAATTTCTCTTACAGACCCCTTATATCATTAAGACTTCATCCTGGTTCAAATCACTTAATTATAGCTTTTAAACTTCTCAAATAAGTCTCTTAAATATTTCTCAATCACAATTAAATAGGATAGAAAGAATTACAAGTATCAAATTGAGAAATATTCAAACTTAATGAACCATATCTCTATGGATATCATAATATATGTTGCATATCTCAAATAACATCAAATCCTTAATATATCTCGTGAATCTTAACCATAAAATGGCTAGTAACGACTACTTTTAGAATAGAATCTGGAATTCCACAATATCCTGAAACAGTGTCATAAGGCGACTAACCAAGGGTCACCGGTCGATCACTCGATTTAGGATATAGCCAAGCCAAACATTCATTAACCATCGGTCCACATATCTATCGACTTAGAGAATCATAGAGTTTCATTTTTGGTCATAGGTCGACCTCCTTGTCAACTTATTGATTCAGAGAGTTCACTATTTAAGCTCAGGTCGACCTACCTGACGACCGAGAGATTCAAAGACTTTACCTTTAATGCTTCAGTCAATTTACCTATCGATTTACCAATGTTGGAATAATCTCCTTAATTCATTTTGAATTCATTCTCATCAACGTTTTTGCCCCTTTAATCGATTACTTTTCTCGGTTAGCTCCACTAAATACTTAAATTCAATTTTAATTAATTATCAATATTTCTTTTTCAATTACACGTAGGAGCAAATAATTTAACTAATTAGGATCCTATAAAAAATACACATATTTATAAAAATCATTTTGTGCCATGTGTGATCCTAATTGGAATATTAAGAGTTAGAATTTAACCTGAGTTGTTTTCCATATGTTCTTCAAATTCTTCAACCTCTTAATCTTTTATTATCTTTGCCATTATCTTTTAGCATCCATTCATTATTTGTCATCATATCTTCATCATTGGAACTAATAAATTAAAACACTTAATGAAACCGTTAGTTCCACCAGAAACATCAACCTTTAATTGTCCATCAAAATTTTAGGATCAATAGTTTACATTAACAGTATTTAAACTATCTGACAATCTAGGTATCGAAAACTCACTCACTACCTCTCCCGAGTGTGAAGTAAGTGAATATGCATTTTCGCGTCAACGTCAATATCCCTATCTACTGTCTAAACAACACTAATCACATGAGTCTTACCCCAACCTCATGGATTGCATACTTTTTAATACTCTCCCGAATCATTAGATCGTCATGTTGTGTTTAAACCCTAATCCGAATTCGGGGTTACCTCTCCCGAGTGTCAAACCCCGTTTTCTCAAATTAACCAAAATATCATAACAATCATACTATGGAGGTAAAAGAACAGTAAACACAATTGGATAAAGATAAACAACCATTAACGAAACACGATTTACTCAAACAACATATATTAGTGAATTATATCAATCCCATAGATAATCAATGTTTAGCTCTCGGCCATTTCCAAATATTCAACAATATCAATATATACATAATTCAACAACCAAAAACGAGTTAAGAATAAAGAGAAAAACAAATAAGAATAGTCGTTATATGAAGGATGACACCCGTAAAAATCGCTTCGATCTTGTTTCCTCTTCTCCAATTGTGTTCCTCCTCTTTGGTTGGTTAATAGCTCTCAAAAACACTCCCAAAGTATTCCAAGTATGTTCTCAAAATGTTGGAAATTGGGGGATAAGGAAAAAAATACCAAAATATCCAAACAAAACTTTACAGCTAGGGTTTTGGCACTGCAGCAGTGGGATGAGGGCCATTGCTACAGCAGTGGTTGGGTAGAGAGTTTACTGACTCTTCACCACTGCAGCGATAGGGATCATCGCTGCAGCGGTGAGACTTCTTGCTTATTCTTAGATCTTTTTCAACGTTTCTCCACTGACTTCCTACCAATTTGCTCGATTTTCAACCGTTTTTGCTCCTAACCCCTACTTTGAACAAAAACAAATAAAAACGAATTAAAACATTACAAGAATACTCGAAAAATATCAAATTCATCTTGAAAATAGATAGATAAATTCAACCTATCAGTTGCCTTATAAAGATAATAATCAATTTAGGATAAATTGATTAATTGATTATTTTAAGTGTTTAAAATATAAAGAGATAATAATTAATTTAGAATTAAATTAATTATTTGAATTTTCAAGTGTTGAAAGTAAATAATTTATTTTAATTTTCAAAACTACCTAATTCATCCCCCCCCCCCCCCCTTGGGTAGATTACTGGGCCAACAGAGGAAAACATAATTGTTCATTTAATACAAAAAAACTTGTAAGATCATTTACCATAAAGAATTAAAATGACTACTTTAAATCTTGTATTAGTGAGAAGATGATGATCGATTCATACATAATGCATAGCATGTTTCTCATGAGAAATCCATAAAATAGATAAGGGCTATCAATAATATAACTGAGTATACTAACATTACTCAATGCATGATATGAATAATATAACCAAATCGTATATATGTATTTTAATATACTTAAATATATGCAATTTCAAAAATCATCGTACAATATTTCTAAGACAACACATAAACACATAATTTAGCACATGTCTTAGAAACCATTACCGAAATACCAAATTAGTAGGCCGGACACCTACCTCTTTAACGAATTTAAATGGAGAAGGGTTAGGTGTACCTCTAACGCCCTTAGGGATGACATTGTTTGTTACCTCATTGTAATTATCAATACCATTCTTGTTAATAGTTGTTTGAGTTAGCTTGTCATTACTGGAAGTAAACTATTGATTTATCACAACAAAATCTTTGTCCGTCTTAAACACTATAAGTTTACTGGTCTTGTAAAGATCAGTAACTATATCTTTGCCTTTCTTTGACATATCTGGTTGATCAATCTTGTTGTGAAACACTACAACTCTATTAAACAACTTCTGTTGATTTTGAGACTGCATTCTATTCCTGTAATAAATATCATTTTGATTAACAAACTGCACCTATGGCTTTCTGACGTCATCCATTTTATGCTTTTGTATATTGTTTCCATTCATTCTCTTTAGCCTAACAAATATGTTATTCATACCTGCCTGAATATTTTCTTTTCAAGATATCTTGTTATTTCTAGATCTAATAGGCTAACCATTTAATTGATAACACCATTTTTCAAGATGAACAAATTTCCCACAATAATAATATCTAAAATTATTTGCACGCTTCTAAAAAAAATCAACTTCCCATGTAGGAGTACGATATTGATACCGATATTGAGAAGTTGTTTCAGGGACTACTGGTTTTTCAATAACTTTTGTTTTCTCAATATTCTTGAATTTATTCACTGCCTTATTAAGCTTTGTTTTAGTCTTTTCAAGTGACTATTCCAATGAACTAACATTCACCTAAAGACCAAAATTCTTCTTATGCATAAATTCTAGATCATTCTTAAGAATCTGACAATCATTTTCAGCAGAACGAATTTTTATACGATCTCTATCAAGTTCGCATCTTGAATTATCCAATTTAATATTTAAAGCTTCGTTTAAAATTTTAATATTTTTCCTTTTAAAATCACTTTGCTGAAAATTCAAAACATTAATTTTCAAAAATTCATTTTTTTCTTCAAAAGAGTCAATTCTTTCAAGCAACTTACCAATTTCAGATAATGCATTTAAAAATTTAGCAGTTTTGAAATATTTGTCTAAATTCTTCTTTTTAAGAGATTTAGTGGTATTGAACTTTTTATTTTCAAGAATATCAATTTTCTGCCCAAGTTTCAGATTCTCTTTGACAAAACATATGTGAGAGAAATTAATGTATCGATAGACTTATCAGCAACCTCATTATCACTATCTTTATCATTCTCACTAACAGATCCTTGATTATTGGAACAAGCAGGAGATTCACTCAAAATCTTAGGACAATGAAGAAGTTCATATAAAATATCAGGGCAAGTATATTATCCTCAATCCACTGCACATGATCGTGTTTAGTTAGGATGTTAAGCCAATCGAGTTAAAACTAGCTCTAGTGCTAATTGTTGGCCCAAAAATCTACCCAAGAGGGGGGTAAATTGGGTAGTGATAAAAATTTAAACAATTAATTCAAAAACAAATTAACAATTTTCTTAAATTAATTATTATTTTATTAAGCAGCAAAAATATGTTTAACAAAGTGCACACCCAAACTGTAAAAAATAAAACAATGCAGCATGCAAAGATTTATCTTGGTTCGGCAAATTACTCTTACCTACATTCAGTCCCTCGAGCTCCACAAGAATTTTGTAATCCACTAACTTTTTATTAATTTCCTAGATAGAAACCAGACCCTTACAATTTTGATTCTTTCCACATGCTCGGAATCAACTTTTATAACCCTGATTCTTTTCACAGACTTATAATCGACCTATCACATTCTGATCACACTATTATACTTATCATTTTCATAGGCTTAGGAAGAAACTTTACACTTATCATTTTCACAAGCTCAGGAAGAACCCTATCTTTTAATAAGCAAAAGACTAACCTAATTTTATTACAGGAAGAATCAAAATATAATCATTTTAACAGGCTAAAGATCAAACTTAATAATTTTCTCAAGCTAAAGATCATAACCTAATCTACCTTGATTAGACACCATCCCAATATGTCTAATTCAATCTTCCTCACAAATACAAATACAAAAAAAAAAAAAAAAAAAATTATCTTCTCATATAAGCTTTTACCACATCAAAACAATTATGCTTCATTAATGTCCCAAAAACTACGTAATAGAATCTAAGGGAGACACAAATCTAATTTAATCAATTTAATATACAAATAATAAATAATTAAATTTAAAAAAATAAAAATCGTTTAAAAACGATTTTCACGATATTAGATTTGAAAATATTTTTTTCTCAAAACACTTAATTCAATTAATGAAACAAAAAATCTACGAAAGCAAATTACTTAACTTCGAAAGATCTCACCGGGATTTCTTGAAAATGATTACAATAACTCAGTGAAAAACAAAGACTGGTGACCAAAACTTTTTCGCGCTTTGATTAAGAACTCTTTCGATAATACTTTCTTATAAAATTCTCAACGTAAAAATTCTCTTTTATAATAGCAAAGACTGAATGTTCTTGATTAATTATTATGAATCCTGCAGGTCTTTATTAATAGATTTAGAGTTGGACCTATAACGGCTAGTTTTCAAAAGATATGTCATTAAATGACACTCTAAGACCTCATATATCATATGTCTTCAAAATAAGTATGTTTCATTTAAAAATATTTTTAGAAAAACTTGATTTGATCTCTAAAACTTTTTCCAATCAAAATCCTTAACAATAGGGAGTAATTTTATTAATTCAATTAAGAAAATAATTAAATATGTGGACCATATAAATAGAAAACATAATATATATATATATATATATATATATATATATATATATATAAACAATTTAATTCCATTGAAAACCTCACTTAAAATTGTCAAAAACGAGGCCAATTGACCCAAAAACCGAGTCAATCGAAAAATTGATTGTAGACTGCCGGTTGACTGAGCATGATGCCATTCGACCGCCCTCTCCAACGTTAGTATTATAACCGTTGGCCTGCCTTTGGTCAGTTGACCAATCCGATCAGAATCTCACTCTATCTTTCATTTTTCAGCTACTGGAATGGTTAGGCAATAGACCCTACCCGTCGATTAACCGAATTGGCTAGTAGGTCACATATTTCACTTCTTTAAGCTACTATTTTGGTTAGTCAACTGACCTCTTTTGCCAGTTGACTAAATTGACCCAAAAATTCATCATTTTAATTGTTAAAACCATTTTTTTTCAATTAAATCTTTAACCAAAAATAAAATGATTATTTTCATAAAATATCAACGTTTAATTATTCATCAAAATTTTAGGTTCAATGATGTGTGTGTTTATTGTGAAAACAATGAGTGAAGGTATTTTTGTTATGAAAAAATATGTGTTTTCATATTTGAGAATTTGTTTTAAAAAATGGGATGAAAATAATTTTATTTAATGTATATAGACTTTGGGACATGTACCAAATTATCCAAAAATATAATCTCTTGATAATTTCTTACTTTATCCGCAACTTCCTATTTTTCTATCTTTCGTCTCTTTGCATTTTCTAACCCATGTAAGACATTATCTACGTTTCGAACACTAAAAATAGGTAAAAATATCTTTCACTATTTAATTTATTATTTTTTATTAATATTACTTGAAAAACATTACATTTGTGTGATAAATAAATTGATAATTATATTTATTTTTACTTTTCTCTTGTATAATTATATGTTAGATTTATATAACTTACTTCCCTTGTCTTTTTATTATTAACCAAATATTTTTTCCTATCATTTTATAAATATCAATCAATCTCTTATCATTTTTAACCAAATGCTATTAGTTCCCCTATAAGTAAAAAGTTATTAAATTTTTTATTGGAATGACAATTTTACCCTTAACTATTTAAAAATATTTAAATAATTAAAAATTAAAATACATAAATATCCCCTTAATTTTATTTTTTTATATATTTTTTCTTTATTTTTTTACACTAACATTCTTATTTAAAAAAAATAAAAATTTAACCTTTTCTTTCTAACAAAATAAAATTTAAAAAAAAAAAACAAAAAAAAACACTACACTATTCTCAAAGTTTCTTCTTCAGCCTCCCCCTCATCTTCTTCTCTTACTCTCTCTCTTGCACCACATTATTGGTTTTGGTTTTGCTGAGACTAAAGGGGTACCACTTAATTTGGGGATATGGATCAATACGATTTCCATTTAATTCAGGAGAGAAATCTTAAAAGATTTTCTAGGTACCCATTTTTTTTTTTTTTTTTGATGACTCACTCTTAGATGACCAAAATTTCATTAAATTATTTAAATCAAATCAACTTATTGGTCCATGTGAGTCAAACGGGACCAATGATCAATTCAAGTTTGTATCTAGGGTTTTCTAGTAACATCATCAATTCATGCATAACATATAAAATCCTCTTCTATGTCCTATACCATAGTGTCCTATAAGGGTTCCGACAATACCTAGACCTAGGATTATTATATTAGACTCATGGCTTGTAACTAGTGCATCCTAAAAAGGCATCGGTTCCCAGATCTTCAAACCTTCAGAAAAGGCACATCCATTATTGGTTGGTGATTCGAGTGTGATGTTTTCAATACCTGTTTTGGCGGATAAACCAGCACGCCTTGTCATCTACTAGAAATCTCTATCTAGTCCTAAAGGGTATCATCATTTAGTGTAAAGTACGATTTATCATTATTTAAACCACGACCAGAGTTATGTACAACACCAAACTCAAAGAGGTAAAGTGTGATTTATCATTTTAATATTCTAGTGTATGCCTCTCAATTGCAAGTCCCTAGATTAATTTTCTCAAATTAAAAATGGTTGTATGGTTCGATTGAACTTATTTCGCGCAAAACACAAAAATAATGAGGAAAAATGCGTAAGAATCGAAAGATTAAATAGAAAAATACAAATATAACGGAACTTTAGGGTTAAAAAATGCAATTTAGCCGTGCAAATTATGAGTCCTTAACGGTATGCTTAATTTTAAAACAATTTCCAATTTTCCATGTTCATATTCCAACGGCGTCGGTTTTTGTCCAAGACAATATAATTCCATTTTGTCAGCTGGTGACCAAATATTTTATACCCCGTGGTCAGGAAATTTGAAATTTCAATTCACAAACCTGTCGGTCTTGGTGACTAATTGGCGTCTGTCAAAACTGGGGTGTGGCGGGGGTGAGTGGTAACTATTAACTATTATTAACTAATTGAGTGCCGAAATAACTGCTGAGAAATGAAGTATAGTTTCCTTTCGCATGTGACGCGTTGATCAAAGTGGAATGGTGCCATTATTTTAAAGGAATTTTTGACCACAACACTTTAATTAAGATAATAAATAATACTATCAATTGAACACACACCAAAATAATTACTATTAACTAATTTTGCGGCCGAAATAACTGCTGAGAAATCAAGTATAGATTCCTTTCGGATGTGACGCTTTGATCAAAGTGGAATGGTGCCATTAGATTAAGGTTGCGTTTGGTTGCGTTTGGGTTAAGGATTTGACAAATTTAAAATATTTGTGAAATGAAGAGATTTCAAAATCCTGAATTTTGAAATCCGTTCATTTCATAAATCTCTTATTTGGATAATAGTTTGAGTCGAAGCATATGAACGTGTAATTTCAACAAATTATGGGAACAAAACAGAACAAAACAGAATTTATGAAAATAAAACAGAAACCCATCGCCAAACGCCATACCAAACCCAAATCCAAGAACAAATTCAACAAATTCAACCAAATCCAAGAACAAATTAAAAAAAAAAAAACTCAAATCGAAATCGATCAGATTGTTCGAAATCGTTCGTGTTGAAATCGAAATCGTTCGTTCGTGTTTGAAATCGAAATCGTTCGTTCAAAATGGAGTCAAAATTGGAACCCTAAATTGAGATGACGAAATCCAGTTCGACGTCGAAATTGGAACCCTGAATTGAGACGACGACGAACCACCGACAAGGACGACGACAAAGACGAAGTTGAAGATGAGGAAGAAAGGATTTGGCAAATTTAGTCTCTCCCAAAAGGATTTCCAAATCCTTCATTTGAGACTTCAAGGGATTTGTAAAATCCACCCCCTCAATATTCAAACAAAACATTTGCTAAAAGAGGATTTTGAAATCTCTTATCCAATTGAAATCCCTTCTAGAAATACCTTACCCAAACACAGGGTAAAGGAATTTTTACCATGACACTTTAATCAAGATAATAATACTATCAATTGAATACACACCAAAATAATTTACATTTTATAAGTTGTAGTTTGATTGGCCTATTAAGTGTAGAATGTTGTTTCAGTTAACTATAGGGTAGATTATTGGTAGTGTTTGATTCATATCAAATTAACTGTAATGGTTGATGAATATCTTGCTTGACATATTATGTATTAAAACAAAATCAAATAAAAAATGTTCATTCAAATTCTATCAATAATTATAAAATTTAACTCATCAAAATTGAAATCTGTAACGTAGAAAAAAAAATAATAATTTTTTTATTCAAAAATAAAAAAATGGAAAAAGATAGTAGGAATCTCAAAAGCCACACGTCAAAGAGACTAATAAATAAGAAACGTCAAAAGGCTCAACAACTGTAAAAGGTGCCTTGACGAGGGTAAATACTGTGCCAAATTTGTGGGCAGGTGGGTCCTTCTTCCAAAGATTTGAAACAGAGCAGCCTCTATTGAAATTAGCAAGGCGCCAGTCTATTCTCGACACCCACTTTTAAATATGATCCTAAGACTCGTCTCCCAACAATATTCCCGAATGCATCTTCTTGTGTGCTCGAGAATAAGGGCATTTGGTGGAGAGGAAATCACACACGACTTAATCTTCAGCCACGTGTCCCAAACACGTGACAGTCATGAGGAACTCTTCGTTCCTACCAAGCTAGCTGGTAGCGCGTGAAATAGGTCGCTACTTACTCTCGCAAGTATACGAGATCAAAATTTTAATATAGTGGATCGGTTAAGATCGGATATCGTGTTCACAGGGAAAGTGTGAATAATTGAGCACTGCAATTTACGTAGTCTCATATTATCCTGACGATTCAATCTAATATTTAAATTAAACTAATTAAAATTACTCCTAAGGATTAATTGCAATTACACTAATGAACTAGGGATTGATTTCATTTACTTAGTATCTATTTGGCTTAGTTTAGTTATCAATAACGGTTATTATCATATCTAACAATCTCGATATCTATAACTCACTCGCTCCCTCTCCCGAGTGAAAAGCGAGCGAATACATGACTTTGCGTTGACGCCGAAGTCCCCCTCGAACGCCTTTTCAAACATATAGTCATATAAGTCTTGACCCAACCTCATGGATTGCACACAATCTAACTCTCTCCCGAGTTATTGGATCATCGCGTTGTGTTTATCCTTAGTCCGAATCTAGGGTTACCTCTCCGAAGTGTCAAATCCCGTATTCTCGGTTTATCGTAATAAGCATAATAAACGTGAAATAACGGTAAATACAATTGGAATCGGATAACAAACCATCAAAATAACTTATATTCAACCAAAGAGATATTTACATGAATTATATCTAACCCTAACTAATATCTAACTAAACTAACATAATCTTAGCCATTACAATATTAAATCAAGAGGAGATAATCATCATCAATAATAAACATTAAGTACAGAGATGGAAACAAGGAAAGAAAAATCAAATCTCAAAATGGAGTAGTCCACTTTCACTAAAGAACGATCCTCCCGAGCTTCCTCTTCTCCATTGATGATCTTCCTCTTTTAGCTCTTCAATATTTGGCCAAGAACACTTCCTAAAACTAATCTAATCTACTCCTAAATTATCTAATCTTATCTATGGTGAAAGGGGGTCTCAAAATATCCAAGCATCCTGAGGGAAGTGGGAGGAATGATATAAATGGGCACAAAGGTTCAAAATATCTCAAAAAATATCTCTATGCTGCCTGATTTTCGCCTAGGCGAAGGAATTTCCGCCTAGGCAAAGTTAAGTCGGCTAACTTTCTACCGCTACTCCGCCTAGGCGAAGTTATTTCCGCCTTGACCGTGACACACTTTCTTGTTTTGGCTGTAATTTATTTGTCCGAGCTCCAATTGAGGTGATTCAAAAACTTATGGAAATCTAAGAGAGAGATATACAACTTACACGTTTTGAGTTATTCCAAAATTGGATTGCATAGTAGTCAAGAATAGGCTTGAAGTTACAGCACCTGCACCGGCTTTGCACATTTTCACCATTTTTCCACCGTTTTCGCTCATTTGCCTCTTGTTTGCGTCCCTACACCTGAATTATATAGAAACAAACTAAAAAGAAATTAAATATAAATAAAACACTCAAAAACTATCAAATCCGATTTAGAAGTAGATAGGTATTTTACACCTATCAAATACCCCCAAACTTGAAATTTTGCTAGTCCTCGAACAAAACATTAACACTAAACTAAACTAACTAATGAACTAACTAACTAAAAATGAAAAACTTAAATACAAAAGAAGTAAATACATGTAAATATAAAGTTCAATCAAAATGACCAATTTGTTCCTTCCTCAATATCCCTAAATCTGATCAAGTTCGGGAAATAACCCACACCAAGTGGTGTTCTAGAATTTTAACAATCAATATCAATAAAAACCATTCTAGATCCATTTGAAGTGTGTAGGTGAGAACTCAAATGTATAACTATGCATATACCGGATTGGATTATTCAATTGTTAAGTTCATAACATATACCGTTTAATGATTCAGGAAAACCATACGCTTGATTGGGCTCGACTATCCACTAATATAGGTTCGGATATTCACAGAGATCAATAGGGTTTGGTTTGGCTTTGGAGAATGACCAAGGGTATCATAGGAATAAAAAATGGCAAATCAGTTTAATTGATCGATACCCGAGGTAAAATCGTTTGTCGCTATCCTCTCTCATAACCCCACACATTTAAAGTACAACTTTGAATGAGAATTAAAGATCCTTGTATTCACTTGTCGAAAGAAAAGAAAATGAAAACTATATTCACATAGTTTTTTTTCTTTTCTTTTTTTTTTTTTTTTTTTTTTTTATAACACATTCCTAAATTAATTCGAATTATTACAGTTTTAAGAGCGTGCAAAAAGAAGTTAGAGAAACACACTCCCAAACTTATTTGAATTTATAAAATTTTAGGAATATGCAAAAAGAAATGGTAGAAACACACCTCCAAACTTATTTTAGGAGCGTGTGAAAAGAAATACTAAAGTGACAAGTGAATATACTAATACCGAGTCAATAAAAATTCATCCGAAACCTGACCGCTCACTTGATTTCACTCAATTTGAAAATTAGGCTTAGCGACATTGGGTTAGGAAAAATTTAAATGAAAAGAGTATTTGAATGTTTTCAGAATTGATTACGTTATCGGCTTCGATAGGGGAAATAAGGGATGAAATTTTTCAGGTTAGCAACAACAGTTTAAGCGAAAAAATGACAGCCTAAATCACATCTCCGGAATTACCTTACCTAAGATTTCGTCTCAAGTTTCTCCCAAATCAAGTTCTAGATTCCTCATTTTTGTCATGAACTTCATATTGAATAATCAGCGTCTAATTGCTCAGATTAGTATACATTGAGTCCGAATGTTGTGCGGTTTTAGGATTGAGATAATTTTTACCCAATCGACATGTTAAGCACACAAAACATGCATGAAAGGCATTACCCCCGACTTCAATATACAATTAGGGGATAATTCTCATCATCGGGACTTGGCCCAAATGAACTCAACAGCTAAATATGCAAATACAACTTCATACATACACTATTCTAAACTAAATCTAATACTAACATACATACTAATCTAAAAACTACACATGCAAAAATAAAAATTAAACTAAACTAAACTAGAAATTAAAAGCTAAACATACATTAAAACATAAAATTAACATATATAAATATCCTTCTATACATAAAAAAAAAAAAAAAAAAAAAATTGCATTTTGATCAAAAAATAATTGTTCATCTTTTTCTACAAAAAAAAAAAAAAAATCAAAATGGATGAACATCCACTATACTAACATCCATTCCATCTCATCTAGGCCTGAACATGGCAGTGTTTAACTATAAATCAGTGAACCCAATAACATATAGCATTTTTTTTTTTGTTGAAAAAATTGGGTATAAACACATACCTAGGGAATAAGACGTAGAAGTCTCACCCCCTACTGTTCACTGGGAGGAAATTCATCTCCATCACTATCACGTCGGAATGAAAATTATGGAGGTTGCAAAAAGTACGGCGGTAATGCCGAAGCGGTCGCATATGAACCTGTGTATTTGATTTGGCGCACACACTAATCACAACGTTTCAACAAAATATGAACAATGTAGCATGCAATTTTGTTTCACAAAATTTAACAATCCATAGAAACTAAGTTATCACCAGAAATCAAACCAAAATCCCAAAGTGATAAAGAAAATCACGAAAATGGGGTTGAAAATTGATTTGTGGTAGATGATTTGGGGTGGAAATCACAAATTTTGTAATATAGAAGGATGATTAAAAGCTATTGGAACGGTTTGGTTGAGAGGTTTTCGAAATTTGGAGGGTTGAAAGGACGTTTTGCGAAGGGGAAGGGTTCTCTTTTTAAAAACTGTCTGATGCTAATTCGCCTAGGCGGTGGTTTTTTCGCCTAGGCGAAGCAGCGCCTTTTTGTTTAAAGACCTTTCTGACGTTTGTTTGCCTAGGTGGTGGTTTCTACGCCTAGGCGAAGTTATGCCAGTGTAAAAAACATTGGGTTTTGACATTAATCAGCCTAGGCAATGGTTTTTCCGCCTAGGCGAATTTATGCCAGTGTAAAAACTCAGCCAACTGCACTATTTCTGCCTAGGCGAAGTTACGCCAGTGTAAATTTTGGCTGGATTTCTTCATGTTTTCTCAACTTTTCTCTACGCCACTTACTTCCACTTTGTTCCTCAAACGATTTTTAGCACAAAACACAACCCTAAATATCCAAACTCCTAAATTCACTTCCGAACACGTTCCGAAGCCATGCCGGCTTCCAAAAAGAATAAATAATAAAATAAATAGTAGAAAAATCGGGTAACTTGATACCCTGAGTTTCATTTCAAAAAAAAAATTGCGCTTGAGTTACTGTCCCTAGCTAGACTTTCATGTGGCTAAGCATTTTTCGCCAAAATTCCCCATAGACAAGGTATTTGGGCTCAAATGCTTAGTTAGATCAAGATCATGGCTTGAAGTCAAGTTCTCCTCTATGTCCTTATCATTTTCAATATAAGCTCGATTTAGGGATTGAGAATTAAGAATTCCAATCTTCTTCATCGTTTCTCGCATAGTTTAATCACACTAACACAATGAAACAAAATTAAAAATTAAAAATAAAGCAAAATAAATGTCAGGATTAACATTCGACCACTTAATCGCAATATCAACTTAAAATTCACACAATTCCCCGGCAACGGTGCCAAAAACTTGGTAGCGCGTGAAATAGGTCGCTACTTACTCTCGCAAATATACGAGGTCAAAGTTTTAATATAGTGGATTGATTAAGATCGGGTATCATGTATACAGGGAAAGTGTGAATAATTGAGTACCGCAATTTACGTAGTCTCATATTATCCTGACGATTCAATTTAATATTTAAATTAAACTAAATAAAACTACCCCTAAGGATTAATTATAATTACACTAATTAACTAGGGATCGATTTCATTCACTTAGTACCTATTTGGCTTAGTTTAGTTATCAATAATGGTTATTATCATATCCAACAATCTCAGTATCTATAACTCACTCATTCCCTCTCCTGAATGAAAAGCGAGCGAATACATGATTTCGCGTTGATGCCAAAGTTCTCCTCGAATGCCTTTTCGAACGCATAGCCACATGAGTCTTGATCCAACCTCATGGATTGCACACAATCCAATTCTATCTCAGGTTATTGGATCATCGCGTTGTGTTTATCCCTAGTCTGAATCCCAGGTTACCTCTCCCGAGTGTCAAAAATTGTATTCTCGGTTTATCGTAATAAGCATAATAAACATGAAATAACGGTAAACACAATTGGAATCGGATAACAAACCATCAAAATAACTTATATTCAACTAAAGAGATATTTACATGAATTATATCTAATCTAACTAATATCTAACTAAACTAACATGATCTTAGCTATTACAATATTAAATCAAGAGGAGATAATCATCATCAATAATAAACATTAAGTACAAAGATGGAAACAAGGAAAGAAAAATCAAATCTCAAAGTGGAGTAGTCCACTTTCGCAAAAGAACGATCCTCTCGAGCTTCCTCTTCTCCATTGATGATCTTCCTCTTTTAGCTCTTCAAGATTTGGCCAAGAACACTTCTTAAAACTAATCTAATTTACTCCTAAATTATCTAATCCTATCTATGGTGAAAGGGGGTCTCAAAATATCCAAGCATCCTAAGGGAAGTGGGAGAAATGATATAAATAGGTACAAGGGTTCAAAATATCTCAGAAAATATCTTTGTGCTACCGAATTTTCGCCTAGGCGAAGGAATTTCCGCCTAGGCAAAGTTAAGTCGGTTAACTTTTTGCCGCTACTTTGCGTAGGCGAAGTTATTTCC
Source organism: Eucommia ulmoides (assembly GCA_016647705.1). NCBI lineage: Eukaryota > Viridiplantae > Streptophyta > Magnoliopsida > Garryales > Eucommiaceae > Eucommia > Eucommia ulmoides. Next base: position 8,260,793 of record CM028335.1, on the reverse strand, counting down.
GTCTTGGCCGTGACACACTTTCTTGTTTTGGCTGTAACTTCTTCGTCCGAGCTCCGATTGAGATGATTCAAAAACCTATGGAAAGCTTAGAGAGAGAGATCTACAACTTCCACGTTTTGAGTTGTTCCAAAATAAGATTTCATCATAGTCAAGAATAGGATTGAAGTTATAGTACCTGCACCGGCTTTGCATATTTTTACCCTTTTTCCACCGTTTTTACTCGTTTGCCTCTTGTTTGCGTCCCTACACCTGAATTATATAAAAACAAACTAAAAAACAATTAAATATAAATAAAACACTTGAAAACTAAAAAATTCGATTTAGAAGTAGATAGGTATTTTACACCTATTACTAGCTACAACAACAACCCAAATAGGGGAGGTTCAATAGCTCCGATAGGAGTACCAATCGGGAACAGTCAAGACATCATCTGCCCCGCGGAGGAAAGCACTGAGTGACCGCGCATCACCCTTTGACATCATGATAGTTGTCATAACTAAATTAGATTGACTCCATGACCCCAAGGCACGACACGACCATTAAGACGGTTACAGCCAACACCTCTCATTTAGGAAAGAGCCATGCTCAATACTGGCTCTTTTCTCCAATATACTGCCAACAACGCTATGACATTGGCGACTAGCCGGGATCATAGTAAGACTTTTTGAATAAGTCCCCCACACCTATAAATACCGACAATTGGGTCTAACCAGGTATGCACATTTTTTCCAAGCTATCACTCTACTAAATCTATTAAAAAACCCACAACTGATTCTCACACCAGAGGTGTGATGCCAACAGGCCTACTCATAGTATATCATTTTACAGGAACCTAAACTGAGGGAAAGAAAGTTGAGCTGGAAGACAGTCATGGGACAATTCACAGTAAGGTGTGTTATAAGTGGGGTTGTTTGTTGATAACTAGTGAACAACGACAAATTTCCAAATGATGCAGGGAATGAGAAGTCGGAACCCAATGGGCTAAGCAAAAGACTTATATTAGCGAAAATCCTCTGGTGTATTGAATTGATTTCAGGTCGAAAACTAGGTTTCGTTTCAGGACGGAAGGCTGCAATTTTCTTAGAGTCACTATATTCCTAATGTCTATAAAGTTGTTGGCTAGGTGGTATCGGAACCGAGTCTTTGGGTATCATTGAGAGATTGTCTATCTCAAAGATGTATTTTCTTAAGGTTGGTTCCAATCTTGTGTTGGCAATGAGTTGTACTTTGATTTGCAAGGCGTTGCGAAGTGTCGCGGGCTCCATGTCAATTTTTTTGTAGGTAGTAAGGGAGACCCATCTCCTTACTATTAAAAAATTGCTTACCAAAAAAAAATATAGAAAGAGAATATTGAATTTTGTTTTAAAAACTACATACTAAATACTACGTGGTTAGTTTTGGAATTTCATATATATTTTTCGATGACATCACTAGCTTGCTAACACTTTTTTAATGGACAATGTTGAAGGAAGTATATGATTTTTTGAGAAATATAGGTGATCTATTTAATATTATCTCAAATCAAGGGGAGTATATACCCTCTATTTAATATTTAGTGCCATCTACTCTGGGCCTCTCGTTAAAGATCCAAAACTATCAAATAAACCAATATTTTTGTCAAGTTAAATTATAATTGTTTGTAAAGATTTGATCAAATTTGCTCTATAACAATTATCAAGTTCCTGAATTTATGAATGACTAGTTACTGTTGATTATATCTCATAATCATAATAAAACAGAATTAAACAATAAACTGAAGCATGCATGAATATTAGGACACAACAATAAAAAACTGTAATCGAATACATACCTGTTTGGGCCATCGCAGGAAATTGAATTTGTCGCAGAAGATTACTAACTAAGTCTTCCTCCCTATGATCTAGATTTCGTAGTGGCGGCTCTCAATGTGAAGAAACCCTCAATCTAGACTAGGGAAAAACCTAGTTATTTATATTAGGGTTTCTCGTTGGGCTTTCCCATAACGGGTTTCAACGAAACCCAATATCTACATTTGTCACTTAACTGAGTTTCTACATAAAATATGGCATAACAAAAATCAATATATGATCACTGATTATTTGGGCTAGTTATATAATAGACCATCTATTAACTTGTTTTTGTAAAACAATTTATTCAATTAATGTTCTCCAAAAATAAAATAAAATTCCAACACTCTCTCACTTGAGCTACATTAATTGAAAAAATTTAATTTTGAAAATAAAACTCTCTGGTTAATAACAGAAAATTTTATATTTGTGTGGCTACACATTTGTTTAAAGAAATGGTAGTCTATAATTAGCATCTTAATAAACTTATCTAATCCAACATTATCTTAATATTGGATTATGATAGTCTATATGTTAATCTCAACAAATATAAGACATTTCATACTCACAAATACTTATAACCATATCGACATGGATCGTAAGCGCAGTAGTAAGAAACCAATGCCAACATTTGATCATTATCTATAAACCTCAAAGGTCGAAAGTTGTAATTAAGAAAATCCAGTTGGCTAAGATATTTCATAGGCTCAAACCCAAAATCAATATTTATATAATGAGCCCAAATCTGGATCCTTACCAAGATATTATAATCCAGGTAATAGTGTTTTCAATTCAAGTCATTCTCATATGTTCATGAATAATTTATCCATATTATTAATTCTACTAGGCTTCTTAATTAATAAATAAGTAATGGCCTAACAGGGCTATCAGAATATATGTATAGCTCATTAAATACTTTAAAGATTAGACAATACAAGAAGCCTATGCGAAATTGTACAAAAACAACTCGGTACTTCCATTCCAAAACACAAATATATTGCCTCAAATTCGGAAAATAAAGGATCTCATTTTTGTGGATGCAAGGTGTAGTAATAACCAAATTGGTTATTAACATGATACTTAACCCACTAAGAATCCTGAATGCATCTGATTATCTACGACCACTTCTCAGCAGTGCTCTATTCAATTCAGCTTTCATCAAGTTACCATAACAAAATAAGGATATAATTCTCTCAATCATGTTACTTATAATTTCACAAATGGAAAGATAAGCAGTCAAATCACTTTAGGATTCTTAACCATCAAATACATGAATAAAACAACCGTATGGAGAATAATCAAAATAACCAAATTTACACAACCTCTAAACTTTATGAGTTAATTGTGTAATTAATCATTATTACTAGTTTCATTTCATTGCACTTCAGAAAAGAACATATAAAGTTAATAAGATCGCCTTATGTGTTTAAATTGAAACAACTTGGATCAAAGTGAGATTCTAGTCAAACTTCCAGGGTATAAAGTGTCAAAACCCTAAATCTTAATAAAGATAGCCAACATATATTGCATTTTTACGCAAAACAAATTAGAAGGACATCTCATAAACCAAAAGCCAGAAGCAGAAATTATACAATAATAACAAACGTGATAAAGATCCAACCCAATAATATATGCACTACTCTGTTTTGTTTTAAGAAGGCAACAATTTGGTACTAGTTTCTCATTTAGCATATAGAGCTTAGAATTTCAAATCATATTATAGGTAAGTGACAACGCTGACTAATAGGAAATATATGCACTAAAGTTTTACAAGTCCGGTATATCATGAAAGAGCTGTTACTATGATTATACAACATAGAATAATGCTTTGAAACTTGCCTAAACTTTGAAGCAAAACCAAAATAAATTTTAGTATTTCCCTAATTTTTTCCCTACAGTAGTTTCATGGTTTTCTAGTTTGCTGCAATGGAAATGCCACCAAAGTTTTCTTTACATGGTTCAGAAATAATGATTCGACAATTATATTAATGTTCTTTTTCCTTCTTCCATGATGACATCATAAAAATTGGTCCATGTAAGTTTAATATAAGAGGTCATTTATTCAAGCAAGATACTCCACTATTTAACTTCACAAAAAATTAAGCACCCGGTATGTCCCTCCCTATTGTAGATACTTCCATGTGGCTTATTGGTCAGCCAGAAAGACATTTTTTTTTTTCCCCATAAGGATGACTGAATATAACAAATTATTTGGTGTGATCCAACAAACTTAGTTTCAATCACAAGTAAATATGAGATACGTGAATTTAAAATCGATTAAAAACGTTCTTGCAAAACCATAAAAACTGAAGGAAGGGGATTAGTTTCAGAAAACATCAATTCTTGGACAAAGCACAACCCAATATCATAATAATAGTCTAGAACATAGGAATACAAATCCAATTGGTTTCAAAACTAGACAGAAGTTTTGCGAACATAAGGACCAAATTGGAATTGTTTTAAATTTTGGGACTAATTTGATATAAATCCTAAATATTAGGGGCCAATAATGTAATAATCCCCTTCCCCAAAAAGAGTAAATAAGGCTTTCATAGATGAAACTGCTGTTTTGGCACGCCGGCAGCACCATAATTGCAGAGAAAAGGTTTTAAACTAATTATTAAATTAGTTTTACGTGACTTAAAACTAATTAAGAGAGTACACATAAAAAAAAAATTAATCTGGGAAAGTTAGTACTGCAATCCTATTCCACATGAACTAACGTAACTTTTGGTAAATTTTCAACAGAAAAACACATGAAAAAATAATTTTAAGCTAATTAAATCACATAAATAAGTAATAATTAACTAAAAATTATTTTTCATCCTCAAAATATAAAATAAATTATCTAAAAATTATAGGGTAGAAAAATGAGTACAAAGAAAAAAATGGACCCAAAACGGATCCCGGATAGACCCGCATGTGCCCCACCTACTAAGCCCTGTGCGTGGGGCTTGCAATGTCTGGCCGGAGGTTACTATATATGAATTTTCCAGAAGAACAAGCTCATCAATATTTAGAAGTTTACTTAAAAAAAAAAAAAAAAAAAATAGGGTTGTGCAGTGTTTCGCATATTCTAGGAAACAACCGTGCTATATGGTTCGATGTCATTGGGAAAAGGTTCTTAAGTTTTGAAGATTGTCTAGTATTTCTTCATAAAGTCCATGAAGCAAACTCAATTTTCATTCTTATCTAGCTGAGACGTCAAGCCTTAGTAGATTTGACGCAATCAACTCCTTCCCAATTATCTGTTTCCATGTTTTCTTATGCCCATCTCTCTTCTTCTAGCACATTGTACTTAAAAACAAATCACATTGCCTAGTTAAGATAATAGTCAAATTTCATGGGTAAAAAGTGTCAAAACCTTCATAATTTTAAGAGCAAACTTCAGGGACAGACCTATTTCAAAACTCTAACCTTAATTTTTGCCATATGCCATTGAAGTCATGAGGAGGAACCCTCGACACTGTGTTGCCCCGCCCTTATTAAATCAAGCGTCGCCGCCTCTCTTCTATCACGATCCAGATCTGACCAAACAATAATCGAACTAACCCAGCACAGCATTCACGGCGTGCTCAACCATCTACCCGGTGCCGTCGGAAACCATGTATATCGACTTTCCTCCCATAAGCTCCGCTTTCTCATCGTCGTTGTCAGTCATACCCGACGGAAGAGAGCGTGGTGAATTGTTCTCTTGATTTAAGCTTCTGAAAATGGGGTTTAGATTTTTCAATTTCAATCTGATTCCGAGATTATACATAAGAACAATTTTGTAGCCAACGAGGAGCAACGACAATTGTCAGTCTCCTCTTTATCGTACTCTGATAATCAGATCTCTAGATCCTCTTTTACATGGTTATTTGTCCACCTACTGCGAAAACCCTTAGGTGGCGTTTGGTACGCCGGATTTAAGATGTGATTTGAATGACTATTGGAATGGTAATTCCATTTCTATGTTTAGTTGGTGAGATTGATTTTTATTCTCATTCCCAAGTAATGACTAATCCTACAATTCTTGGACTTAATCAATCCCAAATGAAATGAGGTATTAAGTAATCCCGGGATTACCTAATGCCAAATGAAATGAAGTATTAAGTAATAAAAATAACCTATACTTATGTTTCCGTATTTTTCATAATAGAAAATAAAATTCTACGAACAAAAATAAAAATATGGTAGTGTTACTTTTATATTTTTGTTCCTAGAAAACATGGAACGAAAACTAAAATATGAGAACGAAATCTAGGAACAAAAACAAAAACAGAAATCTGGGAACAAAACAAAAATAGAAATATGGGAACAAAAACAAAAATTGAAATCTGAGAACAAAAATAGAAATCGGGAACAAAAACAGAAATATGAGAACAAAAACAGAAATAGAAATATGGGAACAGAAATCTGGGAACAAAAACAAAAACAGAAATCTGGGAACAAAATAAAAACAGAAATATGAGAACAAAAATAGAAATCTGGGAACAAAACAAAAATAGAAATATGGGAACGAAAACAAAAATAGAAATATGGGAACAAAAACAAAAATTGGGAAGAACAACAGAAATATGAGAACAAAAACAAAAATCGGGGAACAAAACAAAAATAGAAATTTGGGAATAAAAATAAAAATATGTTCCTAGTCTTCGATTTATTTTTTTTGTTCCCAAATTTGTGTTTTTGTTCCCAGATTTCTGTTTTTGTTCCCATATTTCTATTTTTGTTCCCAGATTTCTGTTTTTGTTTTCATATTTCTGTTTTTCTTCCCGATTTATGTTTTTGTTCCCATATTTCTGTTTTTATTTTGTTCCCAGATTTCTGTTTTTGTTCTCATATTTTTGTTTTTGTTTTGTTCCTATATTTCTGTTTTTGCTTTGTTCCCAGATTTCTGTTTTTGTTTTTACTCCCAGATATTTTTCTCAGATTTTGTTTTCATATTTATGTTTTTATCGATAATTTTAATACCATGTTTAATGTATTTTGTAACCAAACGTAAGAATGGTAATGACTATTCCAATACCATATTTAATCCCGTTTATTACCAAACATAGGAATGGCAATGGTTATTCCATTCCAATATCACATTCATTCCAATACCACACTCATTCCATTCTGTTCCAGCATACCAAACGTAACGTTATTTTACTGTTTCGAAGAGGTGGCATGTCGGACATTCTCACCGTCATGATCATCATGATCCTGGTTCTAAGATTGGATTCAGGGATCGATGATGAGGTCGGCGTCGGATGGAGATCTGAAAGGCTTAGGGTCCCTAACAAAGCCATTATATTGTTTCTATTCAATTTTCAATAGTTGATTCACGAATCTATGATGTTAAGTTTCTAAAGATTGTTTGAATGAATTTATAGATCTGTGGAATATACGTACACTAATGTATTTTCTATCATCATCTCAAAACCTATTCTCATTGTAATTTGGTACAGTGTGAACCTCGTAATCGGATTTTCTAGCGTTTTTTGTGGTTGATAATTATGGACTTGAAATTAATAAACTTAATCCCAATTGTAGATTCTAAATATATATGTTGGTTCTGATATTACATGTTGATTATATCTCATAATCATAATAAAATAGAATTAAACAATAAACTAAAGCATACATGAATATTAGGACAGAATAATAAAGAACGGTAATCGAATACATACATGATTGGGTCATTGCATGAGATTGAATTTGTCGCAGCGGATTACTAATTTGGTCTTCCTCCCTATGATCTAGCTTTCATGGTGGGGACTCTCAATGGGAAGAAACTCTCAATCTAGACTGGGGAGAAGACCTAGTTATTTATATTAGGGTTTTTCGTTGGGCCCTCCCATAAAAGGTTTCAACGAAATCTAAAACCTACACTTGCCACTTAATTAGGCTTCTACATAAAAGATGCAACAATCCAAATCAAAATATGATCATTGATTATTTAGGTTAGTTATATAATAGATCATCTATTAACCTGTTTTTATAAAACAATTTATTCAATTAATATTAGCCTACAAAAATTTTCCAACAGTTACTTAATATATAATTTTCTAAAAAATAAGGATGGTTGCTAAATTAAAATTAAATCAAAATAGTGTTATTGTATACAAAGTAAATATTGTTTTGCACATTGTTTCATGATCTAATTATATATTTATATTCGTTTGCATAAAATTTATAAAATGATATCATATTTACTATTTTTTTCATCAGTTTTGTTGAATATGATACTTTTGAATTTTCATAGCTTTCATAACATGGAATTTGAATAAAATTTTGTAAATTTATTGTGTTGTTATTGTGGAAAAAAAATGTTGAATGTAATTAAAATAGAAAAATTACCCAAAAAATTGGATTGAACAATGATGCATGTCATTGGTCTCAACACGAAATTCATCAGGTTGAATTCAATAAATATTAAATTATATAATAGAATATATACAAAATGTATGTTATTTTGAAACCAATGACCCCACTATCATAAATTTCTAATAAAATTAAGCAAAACGATATCACTTTCAGTATTATTTTTATTTTATTTTTATCAATTTTCACATTCTTTTTCAATTCAACATGGTACTCTAAACTTTCATAGTTATTTACATTTTTATTCAATTTAACATGGTACGTCAATAAAATTTAATAAATATACTATGTTGTTATTACGAAAAATGTTGAATGTAATTAAATAAATAAATACAAAAAAAAATAAAAATAGATTGAACAGTAACGTATGCTATTGAATTCAACACGGAATTCATCATCACTTCCTTTGATTCGAATTTGTAGGGACCATTATCATTACTTGTTGATCCAAATTTGATATTAGGATTAAAAAGTATAATTAATTCGAATTTCCGTTTTATTTAGTTCAATAAAAAATATGTAGTATAATTGGGTACATTAAGTCTCTTAGTGGGCCCACCTTTGTCAGTTTCCTTCATATTTATTTATGCATGCATAATGCCTCTTACTGTATATTCAAGCTCCGAAGCTAAGGCCACCCTTGAAATCCTCTATAAATAATCATGGAGTGAATTTGCTTCCCAGCATCATTCTTCTTCTTAACAAATCCGAGGAAAAAAATAAAAAATGGAAGCTTGCTCCTTCGCCTACCTCCTTTCCATTTTAGCTGTTGCTCTCTCTTTTTTTCTCATTTTCTTTCTCCAAAGGCCCAAATTTGTCGTCCCGCGGGGCCCACCTAGCACCAGAGGATGGCCGCTCGTTGGAGAAGGCTTGGCTTTCTCCGTATCAGGCCCCCAGAAATTCTTCTCTGAACGAATGATGAAATTTTCCCTGGAGATCTTCCAAACCTCTCTGATGGGCAAGAAAATGGTGGTTCTTTGCTGTCCTCAAGCGAACAAGTTCCTCTTGACGAACTACCAGGTCTTCACCTCTTGGTGGCCAGAATCGCTTAAGAAAATCCTAATTTTTCGGTCTTTCGAAGGTAATTTGGTAGCACGTGAAATACGCCGCTACTTACTCTCGCAAGTATACGAGATCTAAGTTTTAATATTGAAGATCGGATATCGTTCCCACAGGAAAAAGTGTGAATAATTGAATACCGCAATTTACGTAGTCTCATATTATCCTGACGATTAAATTAACTATTTAAATTAAACTAATTAAAACTACTCCTAAGGATTAATTCTAATTACACTAATTAATTAGGGATCGATTTCATTTACTTAGTACCTATTTGGCTTAGTTTAGTTATCGATAACGGTTATTATCACATCCCACAATCTCGGTATCTATAACTCATTTGCTCTCTCTTCTGAGTGAAAAGCGAGCGAATACATGACTTCACATTGATGCCGAAGTCCCACTCGAACGCCTTTCCAAACACATAACCATGCGAGTCTTGACCCAACCTCATGGATTGCACACAATCCAACTCCCTCCCGGGTTATTGGATCGTCGCGTTATGTTTAACCCTAGTCCGAATCCAGGGTTACCTCTCCCGAGTGTCAAATCCCGTATTCTCGATTTATCGTAATAAGCATAATAAACGTGAAATAACGGTAAACACAATTGGAATTTGGATAACAAACCATCAAAATAACTTATATTTAACCAAAGAGATATTTACATGGATTACATCTAACCATAGCTAAAATCTACCTAATCTAACATGATCTTAGCCATTACAATATTAAACCAAGAAGAGATAATCATCATCTATAATAAACATTAAGTACAAAGATGAAAACAAGAAAAAAAAAAAGAAAAAAAAGAAAAAAGAAGTCAAATCTTAAAGTGGAGTAGTCCACTTTCGCCAAAGAACAATTCTCCCGAGCTTCCTCTTCTAGCTCTTTAAGAATTGGCCAAAATCACTTCCTAAAACTAATCTAATCTACTTCTTAACATATTTAATCCTATCTAAGGTGAAAAGAGCTCTCAAAATATCATAGGGCATATTACAAAAATGGGGAAGAAAATTGTTAAAATAAAGGTTTTGAAAATATCTTCAAAATATCTAAAATTAGATATTTCTCGCAGAGTGTCACCGCCTAGGCGGTGGTTAAGTCGGTTTAGGTTTTGACGGATCTTCGCCTAGGCAGAGGAATGTTCGCCTAGGCGGTGGTTCAACAACCTAGCTTCCTGCCTCTTCTCCGCCTAGGCGGTAGAATCTTCGCCTAGACGGTGGTCTTTATGCACTGAAACCTTGTTCTTCACATTTTGTCCACCGTTTCTCCACCGTTTTCGCTTGTTTACCACTTCTTTTCATTCCTTCACCTGTTTTACACTAAAACAGACTAAAATGAAATTAAATATAACTAATATGCTAAAAAACTAACAAATTCGATTTAAAAGTAGATAAGTTATTTCCACCTATCATAATTCGATGGAAGAAGTGGCCCCGTTATTGAAAAGCTACCTCCACGAAAATTTCAACCCGGAAGTCCTAAAACATTACATTTCGGTAATGGATTCCATGGCTCGCAAACACCTAGAAAGCGAATGGGCTCCGAATCCAGAAGTAAAAGTGTATCCACTCGCGAAGAAATACACCTTCGCGATGACCTGCCTATTGTTTATGAACGTTGATGATCCGGATAACATAAAGGCATTGGCAGATCCGTTCAAGCTCATCACCTTCGGGATGACCACCATGCCGATCGATTTGCCAGGAACAGAATACAACTGGTCCATCACGGGAGGCAAATTGGTCCGGGAAGAGCTTTTGAAGATCATCAGGCGAAAATAAGCAGAGTTTATAACTGAGAATAAGGAGGATACGATAATGATCGGACAAGATCTATTGTCGAAGATGCTAATGGTGAAGAATGAGAGTGGGCAATCGTTGAGCGAAATGGTGATGTCAAACAATATTATCGGACTGCTGGTAGGGAGCTTCGACACGACCAATACCGCCATCACTTTCGTGATGAAGTATCTTGCTGAGCTTCCCTATGTTTATAGTGAGGTTTTCAAAGGTAAATCGAATTGCTATCTTAAAATTTTAAAAAATATTTGGCGTGGTGGGAAGGGGGGAGTTAATAATGTTAAACACCATTTAGTTGTCTATAGATTAAAAATTAATACAAAAAATTATCTCATAAAAATTTAAAAATAATTAAATAATTAAAAATTAAATTACAAAATTTTTCCTTTATGTTTTTTTATATGTATCCTCTTTATCTTTTTACATTAACATTCTTTTCTTTTCTTTTTTATTTTTTTTGAAAAAAAAATATATTCGTCCCTTTATTTTTAATTAATTAAAAAAACCTAATCCCCCTTGCCTTGCCCCTAGCCCTACCTGAATCTTTTCCCTTCTTCTTCTTTCTCTTTTTCTTCATCCTTCATCTTCTTTCTCTCTCCCTCTCTAGATCCTCAGTTGATTTGTGTGAGCTTAGATCCATGTTGGATATGTGCCGGCGAGCACAGATCCATCGACGAATCCGGAAAGGGAAAGAGAGAAGAAGAAAGAGAAAGGAAGAAGAAGAATGAAGAAGAGAAAGAAGGGGGAGGAAGAAGAATAAACATGATGAAGAAGCAAGAAGAAGAAAGAAAAAGAAGAAGGAGAAGAGGATTCAGATGGGATAGGGGTTGTGGCAGTGGATGGGGTAGGGACGATGGCGGTGGGAGAGTGGGGTGGAGGATAAATGTCATTGTTAAAAAAATTACGGGTAACATATTTTATTTTTTTTAAAAAAAAATAAAGGTATTAATAATTATTATTTTATTTTATTTTAAAATAAAGGAATAAAAAATATATTTTTTAAAATAAGTTAATGGCATTCATATCTTTTCATAAAAAGAAATTGATCAAGATGATTTTGAGAGTTTTATAGTTTTGAGAAAAACGACAAGGTATTTGGTGGTTCACTCATAATCGGCTCTAAAATACACTTAATACTCTTATTATATGTATCTAGTTACACTTTGAACCTGAATATGGAATTACTTTATACTGTCACTTTAAAATTAATATTTGTTTTTAATTTTTCATTCTAACTAAAAATACGTAAAACTATATTGGAGATTACGGATTTTGGGTATCTCTCCACCAAAATATAACTTTTTGATGTGGGGAATAAAATAATAATTACACAAAATAGAGAGAAGTAAAAGGCTATTAACCCAAAAAAAATATCTTAGAGGACAAATTTCAGAAAGCAATGAGAAGAAATTAAAATATTATGACAGAAAGTGAATCTCGTTTTTATACAAAGTGACCACCGGGGGAGGGGGAGGGGGAGGGGGAGGGGAAGGGAAGAAGGGTTATTAGAGGGGTGCTTGTTTGTAAGGGTATAAATGTGATAAAGTTATTTTAAATAAGTAAAAAATATTAATTTTAAAATTATTTATATGTATTTCTTAAAAAAATTATGATTGTATATCTTAAAAAAATATACATATAGAATTATCCACTTTCAAAATCAATAACTCAGACTTTCAAGAATTGAATTATGACTTCATTAATCATCAAATATATTATTATTATTATTATTATTATTATTATTATTATTATTATTATTATTATTATTATTATTATTATTATTATTATTATTATTATTATTCAATGCAGGCATTTTGGAGCTTTTGTTCAACCAACAAGGACCCAAAATATTTTCCAAATCCAGAAAAATTCAATCCTACGAGATATGAAGGAACTAGGAAGTGGTCCCGCACCCTACACTTTCTTACCATTTGGAAGTGGACGCCATTCGTGCCCTGGAAAAGGGTTTGCTCGTCTAATCGTTCTCACATTCCTGCACAACGTGGTGAAGAGATTCACTATGGAGAAGGCAATTCTGGACGAGAAAATTGTTTTCCATGCCACTCCAGTTCCAATGGACGGCCTTCCGATCCGCATCTACCCTCATGAGAAGTGAATTCAAATGTTTTAATAAAAAAAAAATCACCTAATAAGCTAATTTTTGGATTGAGAAAAGTTCAAGACCGTATCAAAATTCGGCTTAAAATATATTCTCCTAACAACCACAAAAGGAGTGATTGTTCGAGGGTTAACCAATCCGAATGTAGTTTGTGTCAAGAAAACTTATTCGTTTTATCTCACATCGATTATGAAAAATTTCACCTCACAAGTTAATGTTTGATGTTGAGAGGAACCCAAAATGATCTACAATTAATATTTTAAATTCAATTTTAATATTTGGAGAGAGATTAATGTTTTATGTCATTCATCATTCCAATATAGGAACAAAGAAAAAGTTCAGAAATTTTCAATCGATCGAAAGTATATCTTGGACACAAATGATTAGTTTGTCAATTGCAACATATCACCTTGAAACTTTGTGTCAAAAGTATATTTACGGACGTTTGGGAGTATAAATGCAATTTAACCAATTATATTTTTAACTCTTTCGGATGAGGGTTGATTCCAATTGTGCTCGTGTGACAGATATATTTTGAAAGTTTGATAAATAACAACCAAACCCTCTTTTTAATCAACTTAAACCCCTCATTATTTAAAGAAAGTAAAGTTTGATTTAATCATAAATTTTGCTAACATCATCAATTAATTAAATTTAAGGTTATTTTCGTCAGCATTTTGCCTTCATGTACTTCGGACAAAATTGCAACTGGGCCATTAAGGGGGGGCAATTGGTCCGGGAGGAGCTTTTGAAGATTATCAGGCAGAGGAAAACGAAGTTTATAACCGAGAATAAGAAGGATATAACGATGATCGGACAAGATCTGTTGTGACAAACGCATCTTGAAAGTGTGATAAATAGCAACCAAACCCTCTTTTTAATCAACCTAAACCCCTCATTATTTAAAGAAAGTAAAGTTTGATTTAATCATAAATTTTGCTAACATCATCAATTAATTAAATTTAAGGTTATTTTCGTCTACCCTTTGCCTTCATGTACTTCGGACAAAATTACAACTGGGCCATTAAGCGGGACAAATTGGTCCGGGAGGAGCTTTTGAAGATCATCAGGCAGAGGAAAACGAAGTTTATAACTGAGAATAAAGAGGATACGACGATAATCGAACAAGATCTGTTGTGACAAACGCATCTTGAAAGTGTGATAAATGGCAACCAAACCCTCTTTTTAATTAACTGAAAGCTGTAAAGTTTGATTTAATCATAAATTTTGCGAACATCATCAATTAATTAAATTTAAGGTTAATTATTCTTTTGTCTCCTGTATTATTTTCGTCAGCACTTTGTCTCCCTGTGTTTTGGACTAGAGTGCAACTATTATTTTTCCGTTAACTTTAACGGTCAAAAGTTAAAAGTCAACAAAAATCAAGCAATTGATGTTAAATGAGGTTTATACCCTTTAAAAAATTTAATAAAATTTAATGTCATACTAATCCAAAAGTTTGGGGCCAAAGTGTAATTGTTTTACATCACTTCTTCCCATTCCAATTCCTTTGCACGGCGTGGTTCATTCTCCAGCGACGGCACTCTCTCCGGGCAGTCTCCGGCGACGTCTCTCTCTCTCTCTCTTCCCCTCTTCCATTGATATATATGTATGTATATGTATAAACATAAAAGAACTATAAACTCAAGTCCTCTCTTCTTCACCCTTTCCCCTCCCCCGGCAACCCACCCTCACCTGTAAATATAATGCACTTGCCTTTACCTCTGTTATCACGACCAAAACAGAATTTTTATATCTATTTCCGGCAACAAAAAAATTTCTGGCCACAGAATTTTTATAGCTCTGTTGAAAGAACAATGCTTGAACCCATTCACAGTAATGTGAGATCCTTAATTTTATAAAAGAACTATAAACCCAAGTCCTCTCTTTTTTAATTTTAAACTTAATATGTAGACTAAAAGATTAAGATCATAGAACATAGATGAAAATAAAAAAAAAATAAAAAATTGCAATTGATTAATTAATGGTTAAAAGAAAATTAAAGTTTAAACACTTTTGTCCCATAGGGGTATTTTTGATCTAGGCCTTGGCCAACCTCCCTCCCTCTTGGTCGAGCTGGGACTTCTCTCTTGGACGTTGGCCCATCATTACTTGGGCAAAGCCTACTCGGTTTGGTCGGTTCCTCGGAGGTCTCTGACGACTCTAACTGGTCAGCACCTCACCATTTGTTAGAATTTTTTACTACTTTAATTGATTAATTAAAGTGAGACCCGTTGATAAATTAATCAGATTATTATTCCGTTGCGTTCTTCATCGTTTGAGGATCGGTGTAGTATATTTATATACAAAAAAAAAAATTTTAAATTTTGAATGAGATTTTAATTCTCAAAGGAACCCATTTGAAATTGGTTGAAGATATAATGGATGAGTTATCCCATATTGATTTGGAAGTGAGAGCTTGAGTTGTAAAGTATAGTTATTCCACATTGGTTGTGGATGAAAAACTCAAACTTGTATCAACTTACAAGTTGGGAACAAAGACAATCCACTAACCATCTAACTTTCAAACACTAATCAGACCAGGTCAGGGCTTGGGTTGGGTCAATCTGATTCATATTTAGAATGGGTTTGGGTCGGGTCGGGTCTTGACTTGTCAGAATAGTTTAAAGTTTAAATAGTAACAATTAAGCAGTTAACAGTTCGCGTTAACGTTAACACAAACAAATTATTTTCCAAAGTTGCATTAATTCAATAATGGCTTTGAGTCTTCTATAAATAGGTGACTCCTCATTCATTAGATTTAGTCTCGTACATAATATTATCACTTCATATCACCACCAAAACACAAAAACATTTAGAATTTTGTGAGAGTTCAAGCACAAATCTAGTTCGCCAGAAGTTTTCGTTTCAAGTACCTGTACAAAAAACATGAAGATCATTGTACCTTGGGAGACATAGAGTAAAACTCTAATCTCGATCTACGCTAATTCAATTCGTTATTTGAATATCCGAGTAAGTTTCTTACTTAAAGTTTAAAACTCTGTTTCTCTTACGTTAACGTTAATACATTCTGTTACTGTTACTTCTTATGCTTCTATTATGTAAATATTTACTTCCCTTCTTTACTGTTATTTTTATTTCTGTTACGTAAACGTTAATGTCACGATTCTAGGTTAGTATAGACTATAGATTGCTTCACATAACTTTCATATTTTAATTTTACTGCCCATACATAATTAGTTAATGTTCATATTAATATTGTTCAACTATTATTAGTTTTATTCCATGATTATTTAAGTATTTATTTTAAAATTTCAGTAATTACCATCAACAATCCTAAAACATATTTGATTTTTATATTCAGAAATTTTAAGATAAATAATTTTGGGAATTTGTGTATTTTTAAAATTTAAAAATTCTTGTTTATGTAGATCTTGAAACGATATTTGACTATCTTAATTGCTTAGTTATAATATTGTTGGGACAATACTTGTTTATTGGTCATTTAAATTTTATCCGAAATAATTCTTGTTTCGGTAATATTGGATATGTGAACAAGAAATTAGTTATTGTGCAAATCAGTAAATGTTCATGTTTGAAATCTGTTTCGTAAACATTTACATCCTGTATCTGTTTCGTAAACATTGATGTACGTAATCTATTATGCGAACATTAACATTCTGATTTGATTTCTGATTGTTGTGTGAATGTTAACGTCTAGTTTCTGATTTGTGAAACACTTGAAATGTCATAACAAGTGAGAACTAGTTGTTGTAGAGCTTATTTTATTCATTTTTATATAGACCTGCGTTTTTATTATTTTTAGACACACATCAAGAGAATTGTGAGATCTTTTCTGAGAGTTATTCTTGAGAAATATTTATTGTGAATTATTGTTACTACTGATCTGAAGTGACATTGCTATCATTATTTTTTCGATGGAATCTAGGTGAGATCTTTCCAAATTACTGTCTATTAATTGTTGCTTGATTATATTTGGAATTTGATTTTTGAAATTGTTTTCCGATTTTTTATTGAAAAATATTTTTGAAATAATTTCTTGAAGAAATTTGATTACGTGCTCAATTACGTGCTACCCTATTTTGAATATTTCACTTTTCTATAACTAGTTTTAGGATATTAATTGAGTTCTAATTTATCTGGGGTGATAGAAGTTCTGAGTGAGAAAAATTACTTATCAATTTCAAATTGGTGAGTTGAGTGACAGATTGAATGCTATTGGGAGTATTTAATCTAAAGGATAGCTGGTTTCAGTCTCTTCCTGTAAAGGGCTTGAGGTAGTAATTCTTCATTGATTGAATTGATTTGTGAGCAATTTTATAACGGTTCAATCCTTACTGGATAAAAGGATATTTGGAATGTTTGTGAGGTTTTGATTCTTTAGCCTAAGTTACAAAAAGAATTAGGTTATTCTTGAGCTTGTAAAAAGTAGAGGTTATTCTTGAGCCTAGAATTTTTTTTTTTGTAAAGGTTAATTTTGAACCTGTGAAAAGAATATTTATGAGGGTTTGGTTCCTACCTTTAGTAGCTGTTACTCTCTGTGGAGCTCGGGGGACTGCATTAACCAATAGTAGCTTAGTGAACCAATATAAATTTCTAGTGTGCTGCTATTTTTCATTATTTATTTTTGTTGTTTGGTGTGCACCTAGTTGATATCATATTTTCACTGTTATAAAAAGATAATAATTAATTTAGGATTAAAATTAATTTTTTGAATTATTGAAATATTTTTTCTTTAATAATTTTGTTATCTACCCAATTCATCCCCCTCTTGGGTAGCTCACTAGACCAACATAAACTGGATTGGATCAAACACGTATAAGTGAACAAAATTAATCCCTAGATAATCTATTCCCATATAATATACTTAGTATTATAATTTAATTAATTAGTATTTTTGTTTAGTTTATTATTATAAAAACCCTAAATTATATTGCCTAGATAAAGTTCAGTGGAGACAATCGCTGTACTTAACGACAATTTAATCAAATTCATGTGGATACGACAACCTTTACTCTTCCAACTATATTAAAATTTGATCCGTACACTTGCAGTAAAAGTAGCGACGTAATATTTCACTACCAAGTTTTTGACGCCATTACTGGGGATTGGTTTTTAGATTGTTGTTGATATTGTGAGTAAGTAACTTGATTTTAATTTAGGCATATATTTTATTTATAATTTTTGTTTTTAGTTTTCTTTTTCTTGTAGGATACTTGAAAATGTTTCATCAACAAGTACTGTTACATTTCTTTCAATGAGATTTCGAGCCATTTTATTGTGCTTGAGATCGATACAAAGAGTTGCTATTTCGGTTCCCCAATCATCATTTCCCGAGAGAGTGTCACCTACTGAATTTCCTCGACGGGTTACTAGTCGCAACAAGAAATTGGGTTGAAAGAGGAAATGGTACTACCTCATTTGACCAACTAACCGTGGACGAAGCCTATTGGTTGTAAGAAGATATGACAAACTTTGATTATCAGAGTTGGAATTATTCAACAAGCTACCAAAGCTTGGGGGATAGTTCCACCATTTTGGTGCCATGGATTGACACCCCAGACCAACATGTGGAGTCTTCTCCTACCCTATAAGAGATGTTCGCTGAAATTGATGTGACTGTAACGTCTCTTGAGACGCAAATCGGTTAGCTTATTTGCTTCATTAAGACCGAGTCAAAAGCGATGACACTGAGAGACACACAAGTCCCATCCATATGTGAAAGCTACCACCGATCCAAGACGATTAAATCTTTGAGGATCCGATGTGTCTCACTTGTCTTTCACCGCCTTTAACTCCATTCATTCATGCCAACCAAGCACAAAATCTGGAGCCGAGTCATGTTGACAACACGGGCCAATCAATGCCAAATTTCACCAAGTTTGAGGGTGTTCTGAACCAAGACCCATATGTAATGTTGTATGACACATACTATAGGCAGAAGTCACACTTTAACGAGCCCTTCTCCGTCTCAATCCGAAGAAAATTAAACCAATCGCTTTTTGGGAGGCAGCCCAAGTTTCAAAATAAATTAGAGCATCATTGGTGAACGTGACTTTTTCATGCCTTGATTTAACTCGCTAGTGCACGAGGTCAAGTTTTAATATAATGGGTCTTACGATCGAGTGTCGCACTCTGGGAAAGGTGTTTGGATTAATAGAATACTACAATTGATATAGTCTTATATTATCTAGATAGTTCAAGAAATGTTTTCATATTGTTAATTGAAAAACTAAATTATACTAACAACTATTGGATTAATTCTAATAAATGGATTATCTAGGGATTAATTTCGTTTACTAATACATGTTTGAATTCGTTTAGTTTATAATAACGGTGTTTATTCTATTCGACAATCTAGTTATCGTAAACTCCCTCACTACCTCTCCTAAGTGTAAATTGAGCAAATATGTGACTTTGCGTCAATATTGATGTCCTCGTCTAACGTCTATACGACACTTGGTCACATGAGTCTTGACCCAACCTCATGAATTGCACACTTTCTAATACCATCCTGGGCCATTAGATATTTGCAATGTGTTTAACCCTAATCCGAATCCGGGGTTACCTCTCCCGAGTGTCAAACCTCGTATTCTAAAAATCAACCCTAATACCATAACAAGCATATCAAGATTATAATAAATGGTAAACACAATTGGATTTAGACAAACAACCGTTAAAGAAACGTATATTCAATCAAATGTGTATATACATGAACTACATCAATCCCCAGATAATATCTATCTAGCCTACCATAACCACAACCATACAAACATTAAAAAAAGAGAAATATATCACCATTCAAGATAAAACGTTTAGATATAAAGAGGGAAGCAAGGATAGAAAGGACAAATTTGAGAGTGGAGCGGTCTATTTTTGCCAAAACCGATCCGAAAATGTTTCCTCTTTTTCACGAATGATTTCTTCTCTTCAAGCTCTCAAAAATAGGCTAAGACCAAATGTGGAGTGTTTTGAAGTTTTGGTAGGAAAGGGGTATAAGATAAAGATAAAAAAATATCTAAAACAGTTGTCCTTTTACCGTTGAAGCGGTGGATTTCATCGCTGTAGCGGTGGGCGACCAGTAGGATTTCTGTTCTTTCACCGCTGTAGCAGTGAACAAACCGAAAGTTTTGAACTCTCTGTTGTTTCACCACTGCAGTGGTGGGTTTGACCGTTGCAATGATGAAGCTCCTACACTTTCTTTGATCATTTTTCATTATTTTTTCTCCGTTTTCCTACCGTTTTGCTTGATTATCAACAATTTACGTCCCTACACCTGATTTACATCAAAAGGAACATGAACGCAATAAAATATTACTAAAACAATAAAAAACTACCAAATCCAGCTTAGAAGTAGATAGGTATTTTCAACCTATCAAATAGCCCCAAACTTGAAATTTTGCTAGTCCTCGAGCAAAACACTCTAACACTAAAATAAACTAACACTACTAATTAACTAAGTACAATACTAAAAACAAAAAAAAAAAACATAAACGAACAAGAAGTAATGGCATATGAGTTCTGAATTCAATCTAATAAACCAAAATGTTTTTCCCTCCACGGCCCCTAATCAAATTAATTTCAGGAATAAAACACACCACATGGTGTTCTAGAATTTCAACACTCAATATCAATTAAACCCATTCCAGATCCATTCAAAGTGTGTGCGTGAAAACTCAAATATACGACTATCCAAATACCAGATTGGATTATTCAGTAACTAAGCTCATGACTTAAACCGTAAAGGATTAGGAAGTCCATATGCTTGACTGGGCTTGACTATCCACTAATGTAGGCTTGGAAGCTGAATAAGATCAATAGGACTTGGTTCGATTTTTGGAACATGGCTAAGGGTATGTCAGGAATAGATAAACAGGTAACCATTATAATTCAACGATACCTGAGGTACAACACTTGGTGCTCAACTCACTTGTAACCCCAAACATTTAAAGCACAACCTTGAACAAATATTTAAGAACTCTGTACTCACTTGTCAAAAGAAACTAGAAATAGAACTATATTTACAAGTTTTTTTTTTTTTTTTTTAGAACAAGAGATCACACCCCCAAACTTTATTCAATTTGTACAATTAAAGGGGTGTGTGAATACTATAGAAAAATGACAAATGAGTACACTAATACCGAACCAATAAAAAGTTCGTCCGAAACCCAACTGCTCACTTTAAGTAGCATAAACAAATACTAACTGTATTTTACTCAATTTGTGCTTTAGGTTCAACGATAAAGGTTTGGAAAAATATTAATTGGCCAGGGTATTTGTTATGTGTTTAGAATTGAAACAGCTATAGGCTTCGATAGGGTAATGAGGGATAAAAATTTTACAAGGTAAGCTTTAAAGGCTCAAGCGATAAAAATGAAAGCCTAAATCATGTCTCATGAACTATCTCGCTTAGGATTTCGCCTAAAGTTTTCCTCAATCAAGTTTTAGATTCCTTAAAAGTGTCAATAACTTACTACTGGATAATCAGCGTCAAATCGTTCGAATAGCTATACAATGAGTCTATGTGATTGTGCAATTTAGGATCAAAATGACTTTTACCTAATCGACATACCAAGCACACAGAACACACATGAATGGGAACTACCCCTGGCCTCGATATACAACTAGGGGATAATTTTCATCATTGGGTAATAACCTAGAAGAACTCAATAACTCAACACATAATTACTATTACATACATAAACATATCTATACTAATTCTATACACTAATATGCATTCTCTACACTAAGTATTCATACCATGCATAAACAAAAAACAACTACAAAAAGACTTAAACTAGGTCCACAACATACATCAAAATGTCTAAATACCATAATAACTTAACATACATAAACATCCATAACTAAAAAAACTAAACTATCCCAATTCATAACAAAAAACATTCATCCTAACCATCCTGTATAAAAAAATAAAATACACCCCCCCAAACTTGAACTGGTCAGTGTCTGCACTGACCCATCAGCGAACCCAATAATAATATATAGCAATGATAACAAAAATGGGTTGCGAACACATACCTGAGAGGTGAGACTTGAAAGTCTGACCTCTTATTGTCCACCTGGAGGAATGTCATCTCCACCACTGTTGCGATAGAATGGATTGTGTGGTGGCTGTAATAGGTGTGGTGGAAATAGGGGAATTTGCGGGAAGCTGCTTATATCGTAGCCTGTCTACTCTCTAAAGTACCGCTGAGCTTGATTCTGCATCTGAAGATATTGGTCCAAGAATATCTGAAATTCGATATTTTTGTTGTGGATCTGATACTGCTCTTAGCGAAGAATAGCTGTGTCCAGCCGAAGAGCCTGGAGCTCTTGGTGAACGCTGTCCAATGTGATCGTTTGGCAGCCTTGAACTTCAACAACTAGGGCATCAGACGATCCTGCTTCTTCTTCTTCTTCTTCTTCTTCTTCTGACCCTTCTTCTTCTTCTTCACCCGGCCCTTGAACGACACGCCAGATACGTCTCATAATTCCAAGATCTAAAGGTTTTACGGGGATGCATGGGCTATCACCTGAGATCACTACACCAACCCTCTTGAAAAATTCAGTGAAAAGAGACGGGAAGGGTAGACCAGCCTTTGTAGTTTGGACTGCATGCAGAATTAATGAATAGGTAAAGTACCCCACGTTCAACGGCTTTGCCGTCTCAATTGCATATAGCGTCAAAACACGGTCTTTAGAGATGTCAGACAAGTAAGATGTAGGGAGAAGGCTAGAACTCTTTGAGAATGGGTTCAAGAACTTGGATGGAAAGATGGCTAGACCCAGCCCCGTATGCGTCCATTCAGCATTGCTAGTGGTTAGGGTTCGGATAATTGTATCTAGGCTTGTCTCATCCACTTCATCTACATCTTGAGGTCGTACCGGAACAACTAACCCAAAAAGTGCATTTATCATGTCTGGATCAAATTTATTTAGATAAGTCCGGACCCTAGTTCAGTTGTTCTGAGCTTCAACACAATTGGCGTAAAATTCTCGAACCAAAGCAACGTCGCCCGGGGCCGGTTGTCTGCAAAACTATTGCCAACCTTACCTACTTATCTCATTTAAAATCTCGACCGGGATCTGATCCAAGTCAACAAAGCCACGTTGCCGAATGCAACTCCGCTTATACTCAAATTGATTAAAATGTTGTTCGGTCCATAAAAAGCGGGACCGCAAGATTATGAACTGGATCCCTCTCCTCTTGGATGTTTAGCGAGGGATCTTTAGGTATTGTCCCTATCAATTCAAGACACAAAACACAACCACCCAATCACAATGTAACAATACAAATCCAATCAAACAATCACAAATTGCCAAGAACACCAAGTTTCCCAAATGCGCACACACCAATCACAACGATTTCAACAAAATTTTCAAGAACTCGGCATCAATTCTTGCATCACACAAACAAACCATCCCTAAACAACATGTTCTTCACCCAAAATCAACCCAAAAACACAATGTCATGAAGAAATCGCAAAATGGGCATTCTAGGGTTTCATGAGAACAATCCAAATTCAACCATTCTATATATGAACATGTAAATCAACTCATGATTTCAACATAAACATGAAATGTAGGTTCAAAACCACTTACTTGTCAAAATATTTGAGTGCCCTTCGGTTGAAAATGGTTAAAAATGCCTCTTTTGTATTCTAACCCTAGAATCTCAAATATGTGGTTGAAAATGGATTTTTGGTGGATTAAAAATGGTGGAAATCTATGATTGTGAATTGGAAATGATGGATTTGAGGTTTGTAAATGGTTTGGGAGGAAGAAATTTGAGAGATTTGGGATTTAGGGAAATGGTTTTGTGATTTAATGAAGCGACGCCCCTTAAATCAGAATAGAGTTGTCATAGCTGCAGTGGTCATTTTCACCGCTGCAACGGTCACAGACCAATGGCCTTTCTGCCTACGCACCGCTGTAGTGGTGGAATGCCAAAATATCTATTGATATTCTAGTACTGCAGCGGTCATTTTGACCACTGCAATAGTGGTAACCCTGCAAGTTTTGATTGTTCTCTGTATTTCTTCTCAACAAGAATTCACACCACTCGTTTCTACTCCGCTACTTCAACGTTTTCATGAGCGAAACAATACCCCAAATATCTGAACTCCTCAAATGATCCTCAAACACGCTTTGAGACCATTCTATCCTCCAAAAGTACTTAATATAAAAAAAGGGGATTAAACCTTACCCTCGTTTTTATATAAAAAAAAGTACTTTTGATTTACTGTCCCCAATTGGACTTAGAAAATTCCATCCAAGTCATCAACGAGAGAGATAGTCTCCAAAACTCGTTCTTCGTTTCCAAAATAGTGCTTAATCCTCTTCCCATTGACACGAAAAATGCGTCCGTAATCACCTTCTAATTCAACAGAGTGGAATGGAAATACATGCTTGATCCGGAATGGTCTGGACCCTCGGGGCTTCATTTTTTTGAGAAATTTCCTCAATCGAGAATTGAATAACAGGACTTGCTAGCCCGGGCTAAACTCCCTCCTGACTATTTGTTTATCATGCCACTTCTTTGTTTTATCTTTATAGAGCTTGGTGTTCGCATACGCTTCATTCCGAAATTCCTCCATTTCGTTAAGTTGGATGAGATATTGTTCACCCTAAGCATTAAGATCAAAATTCAATTTCTTGATCGCCCAGTAGGCACGGTGCTTTATCTCCACTTGCAAGTGACACGCATTTCCAAACACCAACCGATATGGTGACATTTTGATCGGTGTCTTGAAGGCCGTATTGTATGCCCACAGCGCATCATCCAACTTCATCGCCCAATCTATGATTAAAATGAATTGTCTTTTCCAGAATTTGTTTGATCTCACAATTTGACACTTTAACTTGGGCAGTTGTCTGTGGATGGTATGAAAGTGCCACTTTATGCCTTACCCCATACTTTGTAAGGAATGTATTCAACATTTTATTGCAAAAGTGGGTCCCTTCATCACTGATAATGGCTCGAGGTGTCCTGAACCATGTCATGATATTCTTCTTAAAGAACTTTAGAACCACCTTGGCATCATTAGTTGGCGTTGCTACAGCTTCGACCTATTTGGACATGTAATCCACCGCCAATAAAATGTACTCCTGATTGAAAGATGGTGGAAGCGGACCTATGAAGTCAATACTCTACACATCAAATAGTTCCAATTCAAGAATGGACTTCAGCGGTAATTCATGCCTTCTTGAGATGTTACCAACCCTTGGGCATCAATCGCAGGTTTTCACAAACGTATAAGCATCATGAAATAATATCAGCCAATAAAAACCTGACAGAAGCACCTAAGCGGCCATCCGCGTCACTCCAAAGTGCCCGCCACATGATGATGAATGGCAATGGTATAGAATACTAGCCATTTTCTCTTTCGGATCACTTGGTCAGCACACTTCTTGAACCACAATGGTTTGTCCCACATAGAATGCCTTGAATTGAATATGAATTTCTTTCTCTAGGCACTTAAAATATCCGACGGCAACACCTTGCATGCTAGATAGTTGATGATATCAACGAACAATGGAAGTTTGGAGTCAATTTTGAACAATTGCTCATCCGGGAACACTTCCGTAATATAGAACTCATCACTAATGTGGCTTGGCGTCTTTCTTGAGGAGTAAGTATCAAATGGCGGTATGATCCACATAGACAATCACTTTGGATCCTATAATGTAAGACCAAAACTTATCATACGCAAAAACCACCGCCAATATCTTCTTCTCGGTAGTGGTGTAATTCTCCTGAGCGTCATTCAATGTATTGCTAGTATAGTAAATAGATTGAAATATATTCTCCTTGCGTTGGCCTAAAACCGCTCTAATCGCATAGTCGCTTGCAACGCACACTATTTCAAATGGCTCGTTCTAATTCGGAGCGAGTATTATAGGAGTCGTTATCAACTTCTCCTTCATAGCATTGAAAGCTTCCAAACAAGCTTCATCAAAATCAAATGGGGCTTCTTTCTCGAGAAAATGACATAACAACTTCATCGTCTTTGAGAAATCTTTTAGAAAATACCAGTAGAAGCCGGCATGGCCCAAGAAGCTTCGGATTCCCTTCAGATTAATTGAAGGTGAAAGTTTCTCGATCGTTTCAATCTTGGCTCGATCTACCTCAAGCCCCTTGGAAGAGACTCGATGACCTAAGAATATCCCTTCCTTGACCATAAAATGACACTTTTCCCAATTGAGAATTAAGTGTTTCTTTTCACAACGGTTGAGAACAAGTGCCAAATTATACAAGCAATGGTCGAAGGATGAATCAAAAACCGAACATTCATCTATAAGAACCTCCATTATGTCTTCCACCATATTCGAAAAGATCACCATCATACATCGTTGGAATGTGGCCAGAGTATTACAAAGATCAAATGGCATACGACGGTAGGCAAATGTTCTGTACGGACATGTGAAGGTGGTCTTCTTCTAGTCTTCCAACACAATAGCTATTTGATTGTATCTTGAATATCTATCAAGAAAGCAATAATGATCATAGCCAGCAAGACGATCTAGCATTTGATCAATAAATGGTAGAAGGAAATGATATTTCCGAGTAGCTTTGTTTAATCTTCTGTAATCGATACACACTTTCCATCCAGTGATGGTTCATATAGGAATAAGATCATTCTTCTCATTTTTCACCACCGTCATTCCTCTTTTCTTGGGCATCACTTGCACCGGACTTATCCATTCACTATCGGAAATAGCATAAATAATCCTAGCATTCAAGAGCTTCAATACCTCCGCTCGAACCACTTCTTTCATTTTTGGATTTAGCCTTTGTTGATGCTCAATGGAAGGCTTAAACGAGTCATCCATCAAGATCTTATGCATGCAAATTGTTGGGCTATTTTCTTTGATGTCGAAAATAGACCACGCGAAGGCGGATCTATGCCGTTTCAGATTATTCAACAACTTGTGTTCTTCCTCTTGAGTCAAGGATGATGAGACGATTACCGAATTGGGTAGGTTTTTCCCCAAGAAAGTATACCGAAGGTGATCTGGTAAATGCTAGAGAATTAACCCACTGTGAGGTGGATTTGATGGTTCGGGAAAACTAACTTCATCTTCAATCATGGCTACTTGAATCGAATCCTCTACATCTTTAGGTTGAGCTTCCATAGATAGAATATAATCCACAATACCGTCTTTTGTGGTTCACACATTTTTACCAAAATCCCCCATAGATAGGGACTTTGTGATAACATGATCTAATGGATTCCGATCCATATTTTCATGAAAGAATTCCCAAATGCACGAGTATACAACTTCTACTCGAATGCATTTTGGGCATTCATCCGGAAAGTTCAAAGTCTTGAAAATATTGAATTTAACCTCATCTTCGTTCACCCTCAACGTCAAATTCCTGTTATGCACGTCGATTAACGTCTTTCCCATTACAAGAAAAGGCCTCCCAAGGATGATTGGAATCTCTCAATCCACTTCCATTTCTAAAACGACAAAGTCCACCGGAAAATGAACTTGTCCACCTTCACCAAGACGTCTTCAATAATACCCTTCGGATAGGTCAACGAGCGATCCGCCATTTAAAGAGAAATTGTAGTCGCCTTCACATTACCAAGTCCCAATTTTTGGTAAACGGATGATGGCATTAGGTTGATACTAGCTCCTAGATCACATAGCTCTTTATCAAAGTGAGATTTCCCATTAGTGTACGTAATTGTGAAACTCTCAGGATCCTTAAACTTTTGAGGCAATTTTCTTTGCAGTATCGCACTACACTCCTTTGTCATCTTGACCGTCTCGTATTCCTCCAACTTCTTCTTCTTTGTCATAATGTCCTTCAAGAACTTCCCATATTTGGGCATTTGTTCCAAGGCATCCACAAATGGTATATTGATATGAATTTTCTTGAAGAAGTCAAGAAATTTCGCAAATTGAGAATCCAACTTCTTCTTTTGGAACCTTTGCGGATATGGTAAAGGCGTGGTGAGAATCGGTGGATTGTTTGGAAATGTAATTCTTCCCAGAATCACCCTTTGGTCTTTCTTCTTTTCTTTAACCAGAACGGATTGCTTTTTCTCCTCAACTTTCCCCTCTATTTTTTTTTTCAATTTTCTCCTTCTTTCTCTCATCAATTTTTTTTTTTATCAACTTCCTCTTCAACATTCCTCCTTGGCTCATTATTTTAACATCAAGATTAACTCTTGGCTCTTCCTCCATTGGCTTACTTGTTTCGACCTCCTTTCCACTCGTAGTGTAATTGCTTTGCATTCTCTCGGGTTAGTTTTCCGTATTGCTTGGAAACATCCCCTTGGTTTGTGGTAGCGCGTAAGTACGTCGCTAATTTCACTCGCAAGTATACGAGGTTAAGTTTTAGTAAATGTGAGGAGAGTAAGGATATCGTGTCCACAAGGATTGTGTTTTTTATTATTATTGATATTGTGAGTAAATGACCGAATTTTACTTTAGGCATTTCTTTTGTGTATAATTTTTTTTTCTTTGTAGTATTTTTTTTTTTTTTGTTTTTCCACAGGGTGCTTGAAGATGGTAGATCAACAGGTACTTTTGCAGTTCTTTCAATGAGATTCTGAGCCATTTTATTGTGCTTGATATCGATAGAAGGATTTGCTACTCCGGTTTCCGGACCATAATTTCCCAACGGAGAGTCAACTCCTTAATTTCCTTGACAGGTTACAAGCCGCAACCAGAATATGGGTGGAAGGAGAAAATGGTACCCCCTTCTCTCTACGACCTAACTGCGGACGAAGCCATTTGATCGTTGGAGGAAATAGCTACCTATAATTATCAAAGTTAGAATCATTCATTGAGTCACCAAAGCTCAGGGGATTTTTCCAACACCGCAACCCCATGGCTAGACATTCTGGATCACGACGAGGAGTCTTCCCCAAATCTAGAAGAAATGCTTGCAACCGTTATGGGGGAGTCAGAGATTGTTGAGGGAGATGCATGACCGGATCAACGAGCATGAGGATCGTCCTGATCATATTGAGATGATCTGCACCGACATCGATGGAACCATAACATTTTCGCAAACGCAAATTGGTCATATTTTTTTCTTCGTTGAGGCCGAGACGGAAGTAGTGGCATTGAGAGACGAACAAGAAAAATCCGTTTGTGAAAGTCACCGTGAGGAACTGAAGACAAGCGAAAAGAGATTGGGAGAATATGTTGAAGATTCGAATAAAGATGAGACCCAAGTGTGGTTTGGCGATGAAAATTCATATTTTAATCGTTGTGAATTTTTATCGTTTGAAGTCCAGCTCATGACACTGTAGTCGATCCAAGATGATCACATCTACGAGGATCCGATGTGGATCACTTGTCCTTCTTCGCCGATAGCAACAACCTTTCATGCCCACCAAGTATATGAGCCAGTGAGGTATGATATTGAAAGATCGGGCCAATCCAGAGCAATATCTTGCCAGTCTCGAGGGAATTTTAAATCAAGACCCATTTGTAGTGTTATTTGACACGTACTATGGGCGGAAGCCGCTCTTTGATGAGCACTTAAACGTGTCGGGTCGAGGACAATAAACCAAGCATTTTTTAGGAGGCAACCCAAGGGAAAAATAAGTTAGATTCATCTCCGCCGATTTGATTTGGAGGCGAGATTCTCTCGTCTCCCAGGTATGTGTTCTAAACCCTAGTCTTCATTATAATGCTTTATCATGCCATTGGGATCGCCGACTAGGTTATTTGGGGCATTTCTTGTTTAAGTCGGGTGTGATGTGTTAGTATAATATTATATGTTTAGTTGTAGTTTATGTTTTGTTTTACTTGTGCATGTTAGTTTAGGATAGTTGTTGTTTTATGCGGAGTTTTGACTTTATCTGGACCATTACCCGATGATGAGTCTGTCCCCTGATTGTTTGTTGAGGTTGGGCGTAAAGCTCATATATGTATATTCTATGTGTTCAATGTTATGTTTTAGTAATAGTTATTATAGATCCTATTTGCATGAGCACATAAACTCATTATATAACTGTCTAATTGATCTGAAAACGAATATCTATCACCTAAATTCATGACATTAGGGTTTTTAGAACTTGATTTGGGGGAAATTCAAGGCAAAATCCTAGGCGAGGTAGTTCGGAGGATATGATTTAGACATTCATTTTCTCGCTTGAGCCTTTTAAGCTTACCTTGATATATTATTATCCTTCATTACCCTTTCGAAGCCTAAACACTGTTTCAATTCTGAACACTTAACCAATACCACATGACCGATTAAACTTCTTTCCAAACCTATATCGTTAAACCGAAGGCACAACTTTGAGAGAATCAAGTTAGCAGTTGCAAATGCTACTTGAAGTGAGCGGTTGGGTTAGGGAGAACTTTATATTGGTTCGGTATTCAAGTACTCACTTGTTATTTTTCTTTTGTATTTCACACACCCCTTCAATTGTAACAATCGAATAAGTTTGGGGGTGTGTTCGTTGAAAATAAAAATAAAAAAATCAAGTGTACATATGGTTTTTATTTTTCATTTCTTTTTGACAAGTGAGTACGAAGTTCTTAAATTTATGTTTAGGGTTGTTTCAATTATATCTATGGGGTTTCGAGAGTGGGAAAGAGCCAAGCATGTGCCTTAGGTATTGTCACGTTAACGACGATTAACGTATTTTGTATTTTCGATATACCCGTGGCCATTATTCCAAAATTGAACTAATACCTATTGATCTTTTTGAACCTCCAAGCCTACATTAGTTGAGAATAGATCCCGGGTCAAGCATATGGATTCCCTATACCCTTGTTTTTTTTTGTTTTTTTTTTTTGTCATGCGCTTATATGGTGGATAATCCAATCCGATTAACGGATAGTTATATATTTGAGTTTTAAGCACACACACTTTGACAGGATCTATAATGGCACTTACTATTGTAAATGTTGAAATTCTAGAACACTACATGGTGTGTTTTTATGCTTGAACTCGATAGAATTGAGGGCCGATGAGGGATAATTCGTTTGGACGGTAGATGATACTTAAAACCTGCACATACTTGTTTTTCGTGTTTTTCATTTTAGTTGTTATATTTTCTTTTACTGCGTGTGTTTCACTCGGGATTAGCAAAATTCCGAGTTTGGGAGTATTAAAAACTTGGTAGGGCGTAAATACGCTGCTACTTTCACTCGCAAGTATATAAGGTCAAGTTTTAGTAAAGGTGAGGAGAGTAAGGGTATCATGTTCACAGGGATTGGTTGTGATTATTATCGAGTACCGTGTTTATCATGACCTATTTTTATTTAGGCTAAAACAAATGTAAATAAAATTAATATAAACTAATACTAAAATACTAATTAAACTATACTAATACTATTATGAGATGTTTAGGGAAAAGCTTGCCTAGGGATTAATTTTGTTTACAAAAACGTGTTTGGTCCCGTTTAGTTTACGTTAACGGTGTTCGACTTATCCGACAATCTCTGTAAGACCCTAATTTGTGCATACGCATAATATTAGTTGTATTTTAGAACATTTAGAAATAACGAGGTAGATTGTGTCAATTATTATTTAATTTAAAATTTTAGGGGTTAATTCGCAATTTTAAAAATATTAATTTTGGGTTTTGGGTTTAACTAAGAACTTAAAAAAAATTGAGGGGGATTAGTGTAATTTAAATAATTTTTTTTTTCTTTCTTCATCATGAAGGAAAACGTTTATATATATATATATATATATATATATATATATATATATATATATATATATATATATATATATATATATATATATAACTCCATACACACACCCATTACAGCAAAACAAGAAGAAGAAAAAGAAAAAAAAAAAAAAAAACAGAGAGAGGGAGAAGGTGGTTTCGACCGGTGGGGTATTCGGTCGTGGGGATGTGTGTGATCGGCGAAGGGTTGTGTTGCGTTGATAGAGTGGGTTGGAATGGTGATCGTTCGGCGGTGTATGTACGAGTGTGTGTGTTCTGTTCTGTTCTGTTCAGGGACCGGAGTATGTGTGTGTGTCGTCATTGATTTTTTATGTACGTAGGTGTCGGTCGTTCAGTGGTGCGGTGTCTCCATTCGGTCTTGTTATGGGTGTAGGGGTGTTGTTGCTCACCATTCGATCCTGTGACGGTGTGTGTGTGAGTTTTCAGTGTGTGTGTATGTGTGTGTGTGTGTGTGTGTGTGTGTTCTAATCGCCGACGGTGAAGTTGGCGGTGAGTGGCGTTGGTCGGCGTTCGGGCTGAACTAGAAAATGGAAAACATAAAAGAAAAAGAAAGAAGAAAGAAGAAAAGGGAAAAAGAAAAAAAAATGAGAGAAAAATCGAATAAAAAATTCGAAAACTAACTTCTCGGCCTTCGAGCAATTCGGAAACAGGTAATTTTAATCAGGTATTATTTTTTATTAAATTAAATTGTTAGTATTAAAATTTTTGCAATCATAATAGTAATTTTGTAATCGTAGTGATATTTAATAATCGTTAATCTTAATAAATTTTTATCGTAAATATTAACATAGCGAAACGGACAAAATAATAATTTTGCATAATTAAATTTGGGGAATAAGAATTGTGCATTTTAGGGCCACGCATTGCAGATTAGTTTATTTTAAATAATAAAATGTTAATTTAGACCTATCGTTATTAGGTTCACAAATGCCAGCGTCCCGGTAGTTTCTAACCTCACTATTTTTGTAGTGCGAAAATCGAGGTAAGTGTATTGTCTTCTATGTAAATTTAGAAAGTTATATTTTCATATAAATTGTGGAAAATGTGTTATTTAAAATGAATAATTTTATGAATTTTGTAGATCAAATAGGTTTTAAATGTGGAAAGTGGTTTCATTATCCGACTATGTCATAGTTGTCTTCTCGTCAAGGAGATATGTCCTACGAGATGTGGATTACTTGTCAGGCACGACCTGTAGGGTGGATATTGTTGTCTTCTCTTCAAGAAGATATGTCTTGCGAGATGTGGATTTCTTCTCGTCAGGAGGATATGTCCTGCGAGATGTGGATTACCTGTCAGGCACGACCTGCAGGGTGGATATTGTTATCTTCTTGTCAGGAGAATATACCTTGCAAGATGTGGATTGCCTGTCAGGCAAGTCCTGCAGGGTGGATTGACCCGTTAAGAGTACAAATCCTGCGGGTGGTACCCCTACCATTGGGGATAATAAATGGCCCTACCACTAATAGTCACTTTAGATGACATAGTTGTACAGATTACGGTACCGTCGTTACTCCCGATCGTGAGGTAAACGATCCAATGGCTAGTAGGAAAGTGGTGTGCGGTATTTTATCATACAATGAAATGCCTGGATTGATTGGCTTAAATATATTACTTTAAATGGGTTGACATAATATATTATTGCATTGGTTGACTTAAAATGTTTGGATTGGGAGTTTTAAATGTATTATTTCATTACATTGGTGGCAGTGAAACTGGATTTCCAGCATGGTATGCTATATATGATATTATATTTTGAAATGTGGTGTTTAATAAATGTGCTTGATCCATAAAATATTTTTATTATGAAGACAGTACACCAATAAAATATTGGTTTTAGGTACCACGGCTAGGAGTGGATCCACTACTAGCACTAGGTAGAGTTTGGAGGTAGTGTCATTTTTGGGAGTGGGCCGATTGGAGGCGAACCGTGGAAGGTTTGGCGTTTTTGTGGTTTCTTTATTGTATAGATATTGGGGATGGATATGGTCTCATATATTTTTTGCAATGAGTAAATAGATGATATTATTTTTGGGAAAAGAAAATATTGATAGCAGAACAAGTGCATTTATACAATATATGTATGTATTTGGTTGTTTTGTCAGGTAGGGTCGAGGGGGACGTCACGCCCGGCCTTAGGTAGTGGGGGCCCAAGGTGGGGGTGTGACAATCTCAGTTCGTAAACTTACTCGTCATCTCTCCTGAGTGTAAGACGAGTGAATACGTGACTTCACATCAACGAAGAAGTCCTCCTCAACGTCTTAACGACGCTAAGTCACGTGAGTCTCGTCCCAACGTCATTGATTGCACACTTTCTAATGCCCTCCCGGGTCGTTAGATTGTCGTGTTGTGTTTACCCTAATCCGAATTTTGGATTACTTCTCCCAAGTATCAAACCCCGTATTCTCTAATTATCTTAACAAGCATAATATTCATGACAAATCGATAAACACAATCGAAATTATTATAAAACACACATTAATGAAACACCAAACTCAAACAAAACAACACTTTTATAAATTATATTATTCCCTAGACAAACACCTATTTAGCTCAAGGCCATTGCCGATTATACAATTAAAATAGAGCTAAACATACTAAAAAAATACTCCTAAGTTAAGAAATAAAGGAAGGAACAAGAGAAACTTAGCCTAGTTCAAAGATTTGTCGATAAAAACGTTTGAGATCGCTCCCCTTCTTTGTAATGTGATCTCCTTAGGAATGATTGAGAACTCCCTAAACTTCTCTCAAAATATCCTAAGTCTATTAGGCTCTAATGGTTAAAAGAGAAGAGAGGAAGGGGTATAAATAGGGAAAATGTCTAAATCTGTGTAGAGGTGACCGCCTAGCCGGTGGGATCACTGCCTAGGCGGTGGGAATGTCGGTTAGAATGACCGCCTAGGCAGTGGAACATTGAACCAAGTCTCTGCATTTTAACCACCTAGGCCGTGGTTTCACCGCCTAGGCGGTGAAACTTCAGAGACTTTAGGACCTTCTCAGCATTTTGACCGCCTAGGGGTGAAACTACAGTTCGACATTTGGCTTATTTGTCCTTTTTCCACCGTTCTTCTACATCTTTGATCCGATGTGATGTGTTTTTATCTGTTTTCATCTCGTTTCACCCCCACACACCTGATTTGATACAAAAAGAATAAAAACACATTAAAATGTATTAAAACATAATAAACATACTAAAAAAACTAACAATTTCGGTTTGAAAATATATAGGTAGTTTACACCTATTAGTTTGCTCTGGATCATATTTCAAGTTGATCGATTTGAGTTTCCAATGACTTCATAGCTGCATTCGTGTTGGTACACATGGTCTCAATCGTGTCTTGTCTCGTCTCATGCTTGTCAAGCCGGTTATGCGTTTCACGCATAATGATTTGAGTCTTCATAAATGAACCAAGTATGGCCTCTAAGTTTAACTTTGGATTTGCATTGGAGGTTGTTGCATTTGATAGTTTTGTTGCATCTATTGGTATCCTTGAGCTGTGATCCATATCTGAGAGGCAGTCACGATGTGTTCTGATTATTCGCATACGAAAATTCTCATGATTGGGAATTCTAGGGTGATAGTGAGTCGGGATATTGGCGGTGGGCCTAAAAGTATAAGCCGATTGTTGAAAATGACATTCGAACTCACTAACTACTCTCGATTGTGAACTACTTGCAACGTTTTCCGTTTCATGGCTCGACGAAGCTCTTTGGTTGAGAAGGTAACTAATTGTTCGTTAGCTTAGAAACTTGGGCCAATAAGGTTGCAAAAGGATCGACCTCATGAATTAAAGCTACCTTTCATCCCATATTCCTTTGGTTTGGCCTTTGGCAATTATGAGCCGCATTTCTTCTAAAAGAGCATGGCTTCATCTGGAGTCTTTAACAACAACGATCCTCCCAAGGCAACATCCACTATGGTTATTGTTTGGCCATCGAACCTGTTGTAAAAGAGTGGGTTTGAAATCAATCCTAGTACCCGTGTTGGGGGAACTTACACAATAAATCTTTGAACCTCTCCCCCGCTTCACATAATGGCTCAAAATCCCGTTGGCGAAATTGTGCAATTTCACCTCTTAGCTGCAACGTCTTTGAATGTGGGTTGAACTTGGTAAGGAACCTCTGTGCTAGGTCCTCCTAAGTGTTGATCCTTCCGGTTGAATCGTGGAACCAACCCCCTGCTCTGTCACAAAGTGAAAACAAAAACAAGCTCAATCGTATCACTCTCTCAGCAACCCTGTTGATTTTCACTGTATCACAAATTTCAAAAAATGTAGCCAGGTTGATATTTGGGTTTTCGTGGAGATTCTCGCCATATGATTTGGTTAGACCATATTGATTAGGGCGGTATCAACTTGAAATTATTGGCCTGGATCAGCTGCCTCCGAATCCTGAGTAGTTGTTAAACATAACGAGTCGATTGTATACCTAAGGACCCGTTGTGAACTTTTGGCTCCGGAGGCTACTGTGGTAGTGCCTGTAGAACTGGCGATTGCCAGGAATATGTGGCATACGATCATGTCCTCGTCGGCTATGGCTTGGAGTTGGCCTCTTCTCTCTTAACGTTTCTCAAGGTACGCTCGATCTCAGGATCAAGAGTCAAGAATTCCAAACTTCAACGTTGCAACATGCTGCTGATCACA
Organism: Eucommia ulmoides; assembly: GCA_016647705.1. NCBI lineage: Eukaryota > Viridiplantae > Streptophyta > Magnoliopsida > Garryales > Eucommiaceae > Eucommia > Eucommia ulmoides. The sequence continues at coordinate 8,224,329 of CM028335.1, read as the reverse complement.
ACAAATAAAAAAAATTCAAAAACAAATGAAACAAAAATAAAACAAAAGAACTGTCAAGATTATATTCAACTATTTAGTAGTCATATCAACCAATCACTACACCGTTCCCCGGCAATGGCCCCAAAAACTTGAACGCAACTTTTTCACGTCTTGATTTAACTCACAAGTGCGCGAGGTCAAGTTTTAATGTAATGGATCTTACGATCGAGTGTCGTCCTCTGGGAAATATTTTTGGATTAATTGAATATTGCAATTGACATAGTCTTATATTATCTAGACGGTTCAAGAATTGTTTTGAGATTGTTAATTGAAAAACTAAATTAAACTAATAACTATTGGATTAATTCTAATAAAATGGATTACCTAAGAATTAATTTCGTTCACTAATACATGTTTGAATTCGTTTAGTTTACAATAACGGTGTTTATCCTATCCGGAAACCTAGGTATCATAAACTTGCTCACTACCTTTCCCGAGCGTAAAGTGAACGAATATGTGACTTCGTGTCAACGCCGACGTCCCTGTCTAGCCTTTATACGATACTTGGTCACATGAGTCTTGACCAACCTCATGGATTGCACATTTTCTAATACCCTCCCGGGTCATTAGATTGTCGCGATGTGTTTAACCCTAATCCGAATCCGAGGTTACCTATCCCGAGTGTTAAACCCCGTATTCTAAAAATCAACCCTAATACCATAACAAGCATATCAAGATTGTAATAAAACGGTAAACACAATCCGATTTAGACAAACAAATGTTAAAGAAACGTATATTCAATTAAACGTGTATATACATAAAATACATCAATCCCTAGATAATATCTATCTAGCCTACCATGATCACAACCATACAAACATTAAAACAAGATAAATATATCATCATTCAAGATAAAACATTTAGATATAAAGAGGGAAATAAGGATAGAAAGGGTAAATCTGAGAGTGGAGCAGTGTACTTTCGCTAAAACCGATCAGAAATTTTTTCCTCTTCTTCACAAATGATTTATCCTCTTCAAGCACTGAAAAATAGGCTAAGACCAAGTGTGGAATGTTTTGAAGTTTTTGGTAGGAAAAGGGTATAAGATAAAGATAAAAAATATCTAAAAAATGTCTATGTCTTTTGACTGCTGTAGTGGTGGATTTCATCACTGCAGTGGTGGGCGACCAGTAGGCTTTCTATTCTTTCACCGTTACAGTGGTGATTGAATAGAAAGTTTCTCTGTTGTTTTACCGCTACAGTGGTGAAGCTGCTACACTTTCTTTGATATTTTTCATCATTTTTCCTTCAATTTCCTATCGTTTTTCTTGATTATCAACCGTTTACGTCCCTACACCTGATTTACATCAAAACGAACATAAGCGCAATAAAATATTTCTAAAACACTCAAAAAACTACCTCAAACTCAATTAAATATGATAGAAAGAATTATATGTACCAATTTGAGAAATAATTAAATTATATGAACCATATCTATAGAGATAACAAAATATCAATGACATATCTTAAATACCATCAAATCCCTACGATATCTCTCAGATTCTAACCATAAAATGGCTAGTAATGGCTACTTTTGAAAAAGATCCATGAAATCCTCTAAACCTGAAACCGAACCATCGGTTGACCGACCAATCACTTCAAGTTAACCGATCAATTCAGGTTGTAGCCCAAGCCAAAAGTTCTAGCCCATCGGTCGACCGCTACTCCTTGGTCTATCAACTGAATGATTCAGAGAGTTCCCCAGGCCAAAATCCAGCTATGGTAGGTCGATCGCTCTACTTTGGTTTGTTGACCTATCGATTCAGAGAGTCTCATCTTTGGCCACAGGTTGACCTAGCTATCAACTGAATGATTCAGAGACTAAACCATTTCCCAGTTCCTTCTCATCGATTGACCGAACCATGTTGGTTGTTTGACTGATCCTATTGGAACTCCTCTTCCTTAATCAATATTTTTACCTCAACTCTTCAACGTTTTTACCCCTTTAACAGATTTCTTTTCTCAATTAACTTAAATGACACTTTAAATCAATTTTATTTTCTAATCTTTCATAAATCAATATTTCTTCTTCAATTTCATATAGGAGCAAATATGTTTAACTAATTAGTATCCTATAAAACACAACATAATCATAAAATCATTTTTGTGTCGTGTGTAATCCTAATCGGGATACATTAAGAGTAAAAATTAACCTGAGTTATTTTTCCCTAGATTATTCAAAACCTTTGGTCTCTTAATGCTCTTCTTTTTGTCAGTCTCTTGTATCCATAACCTTCTTCAACAATTGTTTTGATAATTAAAACGTCAATGAAACTTTATTATTGAAATACTCAATAAACTCATTAGTTTCACCAAAAATATCGAAATTTAATTATCCATCAAATTCTTTGGATCAACAATCTCCACCTTTTTTATGATGACAATTAACTTTGATATTTTTGTGAAAATAATAAGTAACCATACTCCCCCTAAATTCGAGGACCTTTTTTTTTTTTTTTTTTTTTTAACTCGATAAAGCACAATCATGAAGATAATTCAATAAGTTCATCAGATATTCAATGAAGCACAAAATATGATCAATAGAATAGTTATAGATATTCAATAAAGTAACATGATCAGATCAATATTGTTCTCCCCCTATAACAATGCAATGCTTAGGCAAACAAAATCTATACATTAACTAACTCGTTTTAAGCACAACTATGGTTTTCCCCTTTATGTCTTCCCCTTTTTAGCAATCAATTCAACTATAGATATTTAATAAAATATTAATATATTCTCTCCCTCTTTCTCATCTCAAAAAGTGGGAAAAAAGAACTAAAAATATCACTACTCTATACAAACATCATTGTGCCTAGTCATCCCTAAATCTCAAATGATTTTTTACGAACTGGCTTTCAATTTTCCGCTAGAGGTTTAGTGAATCTATTAATAAGCTAATCGAAAGTATCAAAATATTCAATATCATTTTTTTTCTTCAATTTAAGCATAACACATTATTGCCCCACTTATAAAAACTTGTCCCCCTAAATAATTGTAAACAAGCAAATTCATGCATAGGATAATAAACTTGAGGCAATCAAAATATTTCAAAAAAAATAGCCTGCAATTATATAATTTCAGTTAAGTTCACATGTCCTACTCATGAAACCAAATAATGCCTTCCTATTAGATAGAATTAAGCCATGTAATCTTTAATGCACTAGATTAGGAAGCGTATCTCAAGAATAACTTATGATCAATCAACATAGATCTAATGCATGCATAAACATGGATAAATGCATATTTCTTCCATAAAATTTTAATTCTCTTTTAGAATAATAATCATTTACGGAACAAGAGATATTAGTTGTATGCCAATAAATATATCCACATGCAACAGACTGAAATGTCATATATATTCAGATGATCAAATATATGGTATCATAAATAGATTAATGCAATTTTATAAAGTGATACCAACCATGTAAGCTTAAATTCATATGGGATGCCGACTGATAAGATCATGATTAATACTAATTTTATCAAGAATTTCTTAGCAATAAATATTCCATCAATAAATCAAATTAGCTAACAATAGAATTCTTCGTAGACATATAATCAAAGCATGATTAGTCCAAATCAAATAAATCATTCTTAAGTATTATATGTATACAATTTAATGAAAAATATATATTCAAAAGATATTATTTGTTTTACAATACAAATTCAAGTATTAAATAATTTAAAACAATCAATAATATATGATATTAAAGATGAAATAATTTATTTAATTGAAACAAAAACCTTAAGCATTAAATTACAAATTGATTGGAATTGACACAACATAACAACTTAATTAATTAAACAAGGTTTCATCCTCAATCTTAATTGGAAGTTCATTCCCTCATTCGGGGAGGTATTGAGGTTTCTGAACTTCTGTGGAAATTACAAAATCTAACTTTCATTGAAGAACAATTTTTTGCTATTTGTTTTGCTCTTTTATTGCACTAGAGGTAATTATGTTCTTCAAATCTATTCAATGCTATTGAGGATTCATGCATTGATCATCATGGTGTTATTGTTTTGGTTTGTTTTGATGCGTTTCTTTTTGAATTTTATGTTCATTAGTTCATGAGCATTCAATGTTTGATGAAATGTCTTGAGTATCAATGTAACTTGCTTTTCCCAATTTATGATACTAAGGTACTATTTGGGTGAGGTATTGAAAATGTGTTTTAAGAAAAATTTATAAATTCATTTTAGACTGTGCTATATTCAACACGTAGACAGTGTTACATTCTCTTTCCTCATGTTCGAATTGAGTGTTACATTCAACACACACAATTTGTGTTTGTTCAAACAGGTTTTTTAAATTATGTCAAGATTCAGACAATGTTACATTCAACACACACAGTTGTTACATTCAACACTCACATTGTATTTGAATTTTTGACAATATCAGATAGTATTACATTCAACACGTATATTGTTTGGTGAGCATTGACACCTTATTGTTTGTTCTTCAGTTGATTTTATTTTTGGAATGACTAAAAGTTACTTCAACTTATTATGTTTCGGATTATCAAGTTTTGAGCATGATGAGAATTTAAATTTGGTTTAGTTAGGTCGATTAAAGTGTCTTGGATGGTGAGAAGATATCTCATATGTTTGGGATTAATAGGTCATTTTTCTTATATTTAATTCAGACAATGTTACATTCAACATACACAGTTGTTACATTCAATACTCATATTGTATTTGAATTTTTGACAAGATCAGATAGTGTTACATTCAGCATATATATTGTTTGTGAACATCGACACTTTCGGCCCCGTTTGGTAACCCACCCATCCCAGAAATTCCCATTCCATTCCCAGATTTTTGGGAATTCTGTTTGGGAATAGCGTTTGGTAATTTTTGTTTCTGTTTCCATTTCATTCCCA